>CM071935.1:66294915-66739767 GCA_016081115.2 Rehmannia glutinosa
CGTCTTTGGACTTAATCACAATTTAAAAATATTATTTTATAGTAGTAACTAGAATTATAATACAAAACAAAATTGTTTAAATATTACTTTATTGATATTCCGAAGGAATAAAAAATTATTCCCCAAACGCCACTCATGAAAAAGAAAAATAAGTGGAGGGAAATGAAGCCACACCTAGCTCAAAGCTTTCACAAATTCGATTTATAATTAAGATGAAGCACGGACCGTTGGTACAAACGTTGAGATATGTAAAAAAAATAAAATAAATCAACCGAATTTCGAAAATCAGAATTCGGATAAGAAAGTTATATGCACTGTGTACTGTGTGTAATCTAGAGAGAGCGATTGACACAGATCAGATAACTATGGCGGCAGCTCTTCAGCAGCTCACCCTCACGCATTCCTCCTCTTCCTCCATAATCACACCTCGCCCACCCAATTTTTGCTCTTATTCAAATTTCCGCCGCCGTCCGCTGCTTCCGTCCGCCTCCGCGGCTCGTGAGACTCCTCCGCCGGCACAAGCAAATGCAATCAGCCGCCGCGAATTGATAGGCCTCCATGCCGCCGCCGCCGCTGCAATTTCACTTTCGCCTCTTGGAAACAAGGCATTGGCCGCGGACGACCCCCTCTCTGAGTGGGAAAGAGTTTACCTCCTATTGACCCCGGCGTTGTCCTTCTCGACATTGCTTTCGTCCCCGACGACCCTTCTCACAGTTGCCTTTTACATCTTCATTGTTTTTTATAGTTGTGTTTGTTCTTATGTACTATTACAACTATTATGTGATACTGCTTGCTGTTAAATGAGTTGATATGATTTAAAATGTGCTTGAGGTAATAGCAATATCAGGATTGTTGAAGAATTGATATGATAGTTAGTTGAATTGTTAGATCATTTGAGTCTGTATTATAGGAATTAGGACTTTTGGGCATTAATTTGTGGATAGAGAGTCTGGATGGAACAGTTAAAAGCTGCGTCCCCGCACACCACAGCCCCAATCATTTTCTAGTTGTGTTAGAGATTTAAAACTTTAAGTGTTAATCCTCTCTAGGCTCTAGCAGTTAAAGCTTTTAGATGAGGTCGTCATTCAAATTTTTGGTTAATAAGGATTTTGGCAGGTTTTCTGTTGGGGACTAGACAAACTATATTGAGACGAAAGACGGAGGGAGCACTTGGGCTCCGTTCCATACCATCTGCGAAGATGAAGATTTCAACTATAGATTTAATTCCATCAGCTTCAAAGGCAAGGAAGGCTGGATTGTTGGCAAACCAGCTATTTTATTGTACACTAAAGATGCTGGAGATACCTGGCAGCGCATACCGTTAAGTTCTCAACTTCCTGGCGATATGGTAACTGCCATCCATTTTTCCTTTGCTTTACCGTCTCACATTTTCTCAATGGAAATCCTTTCTTCATGAGTTCTTATTATTATTTCAGTATTAGTTCAAAGCTTTCTTATCAGACATTGTTATCATGCTAAATTTAGGTTTCTCTGAAGATAAGACATTCTTTCTTGGTTTCTATTACTGGTGGTCTCGCATCACATGTAACTCAAGTCTCAATGCTCCCTCCATTCCATAATGAATGTCCGTAATCAATTGGCATGTAGTTTAATTGACATGAACTTAAAGGTGATGTGTCTTTTCATAACTTGGCATGTTTTTAGTTCTTATCACCAGAGGACCACTTCTAGTATCAGTAGAAATGGTTTTCACTTAAAAAGCTACTTTATGTGCATATCTTCCATTTAATTTCACTTCCCTTGCTTCAACACCTTACATGGAAATACATAATGAAGAATGTACAGGACGCACAACTGTTAGCAATCGTGCAACTGAAATCTTTAAACCACACAACAGACCAAGTGCCATTCAATTATGGTCCTACCATGAGAGCAATTATCTTTGTCACAGCTCAACAATCCCCTCTCCAGCAAAATTGTGGGCTCGTCACTACATTGCTGCCACATAGGCTGCCATAACCTTGTTGTAGGATCATGACTTGCTTTTTCAAAAGACTATAGCTGTTAGTAATAGTGCAACTCAAATCTTTCAAACCATACAACAACTCAAGCGCCAAGTTTCAGTTGTGTGAGAGTTGGAGAATACCTCTAGGCACTAACTTTATTCAATTCATCATCATTGCTATGGTTTTAGCACTAGTAGCAACAAAGAGGGGAGGGCTTCTTCGATTCAAAAGTTAAAGCATATGCTTAGATAAAGCCAGGGAAATTCCAGGTCGAGATCCTGATAAGCGGAGAATAGGTGCCAACGGAAATTTTGTTTGCAAGCATCTCCGCTCCTGTTAAGGCCATCTCTGCTAAGAGTATGATCGTCCCTTTCTCAAGAGGTGGTCAATCAATCGTGGAAGATTGTCCAATTCTTCATCAAACCAGAGAAATAAGTTGAAGTCTGACATGAATGACTGAGACTTTGACGCTACTGAAAGGTCACTCCTGTAATATTAAGTTCAGTGATGAAGAAAATAGAATAATTGAAATGGCTGTGTGTGGATGTGTTATCTGACCTGGGAACCAATGTCTTGTGGAGAGTATTGATGCAATGCTTGAAAAATACAAGTCAAGTGATAACATGATGATATGCAAATTGCAAAAAAAAAAAATGATTGGGACCTCGTGATGCTATGAAAGTTAGATGCAACTGTTGAGAATCAAAATCAATCAAAACTGATTTGTAAAGATATTATGAATCAACCAAAATTGATTTCTTGAGATATCAAAATATTTGAGTTTATGTAAATTGATATGGAAATATCTTTCCATTTTAGTATTTCTCACACCGATATATATAGGTGTTATTGTAATCCTCAAAAAGAGAGAAATGAAACTCTTATAGCCCTTTGGGCATTTTGTTCGTGGATGTAGGCCAAAATGCTGAACCACGTTATTTCTATGTTTTTCTTTCTCTCTTCAAAATTCCACAGCAACCTATTCCAAAACACAGTGTATACAGGAATCAAAAATTAATATCTGATTTCCTCTGATATTCGTCTTGTTCTTTTTTTTTCCCATTTATGGTTCCGTTTATATGTAGGAACTTGATTTATTTAATCTTCTGGTTCTGCTTATCTCTCTCCACTTGTGTTCTTAAATATATTTTTGTAATTTACTAGTTGGCCAGTAAAATCGGGCCTCTGTCCTTCTGCATAATCCTTGTATGTGGCATTCTTCCGTTTTCTGTATTTACTTCATTTATTTAATATTGGTATATCTAATTTTCTTTTGTCATATATATCATTTTATAAAACTCGAATCACCTCCGGATGAATGTAATCATGAGGTTGTCATTAACTTCTTGCAAATTCAAGTAATCATCCCCTTTATCAGTTTTATCGTTTTTTCCTTTGTCAATAGAGTATCAAATAGAAATTGTACATTAGAAGTGTACTCAAAGGACCTTATTTCCAATGATTAAGCAAGATCAAAATTTGTTTTTGGTCATTGAAGGTATACATAAAAGCCACTGGAGAAAAAGGTGCAGAAATGGTAACTGATCAAGGTGCAATATATATAACATCAAATGGAGGGTACAACTGGAAGGCTGCTGTGCAGGAGACAGTTTCAGCTACTTTAAATAGGTGAGTCTTTGCTGGGATCTTAGCTCGTGTGCTTTTGGAGATGGTCTTGCATAAATATCTATGCAGTACTCTGAACACTTAGTCTGTTGTGTAATTGCCCTAGAAAAAACCAAAACAAGGTAAACAACCAACCTTTTTAATATTTCAAATTTGTACTTTTATTTTTGCTATTATAAAAAACTTTTACATTGTATATATTTCTTATTGATGTGCATTTTCAGTCTAAAGCGTACTTGGCAAGCTTGACAAAATCCATACAGTTACACCTTTAGGGATGAGGTTTTTGTGTCTCTCTCATTGGCAAACATAACTACTCTATAACACTACCGATGTTTCTAATTTTCAAAAAGCTTGACTGGCACTTCTTTTCTTTGACATAAGAAACCAGTAAGTTATATTTTTGCTTTGATCAGAAACTCCTTTGAAGCCAAGTTCATAGTCAAACACAAACGTAACGTTTGCCACACTGACGTGATAAAGTAACACTATGTTTGGGTGAATGTTTTTAAGCCTTGTATTTCTGATTCCTACAATAAAGATTTCACAAGTGTGCCCCATGTTCATTGGGCTTTGAATGCTAAATGCACTATATCTTGTTTATTATAATGATTAAGATCCCTTCTCAGGTCCAGCTTGTACTCTCTGTGTGTGTGTGTGTCTGTGGTTGTGTCTGGTGTGTGTCTTTGGATTAACATCACTCTCTTCTCTGGCATTATGAACAATTTCTTTCCTCCCCCATTTATTTCCTGGGAGGAAAGAGCACAAGAAGTTTATTTCAGAAGGGCAGGTGATAATTTGTTACGGTTCGATGTATTATCTCATCTGCTTTAAATGTAGAATTAACTTCTGCATATCAAATGCTGTTGGGAACAGTTTCTACTGGTATTTTGTGATTCAAATTTTTGTGCTTGCAATTTAGTTCTGAAACAACATATACTTCTTCATCTCCCAATGCTATTGCAGAACAGTTTCCAGTGGTATTAGTGGTGCAAGCTACTACACAGGAACCTTTAGCACAGTGAATCGATCACCTGAAGGAAACTATGTTGCTGTTTCAAGCCGTGGTAACTTCTACTTGACATGGGAACCAGGTCAGGTGAGATTCCTTCACCTTGTTTAAGTGCAGTTGTAGTAACTGTTGTTTGATTGAGTACTTCTATATAATCAATTACTGCAACTGAGCCGCTTTCAATGCTAACAAGATCTTTTGTTCTTTATTTCCCTCATCCCTTAGTCTAAGAAAAAAAAAATATAGTTGTTTCTTTTTAATTCCTAGTGAATTTGTATGTGAAATGTGTGTGAGAAGATTGAGAGAAGCTTATGGTGACTGCGTTATCTCAGCCATACTGGCAACCACATAACAGAGCTGTTGCAAGAAGAATCCAAAGTATGGGCTGGAGAGCTGATGGTGGTCTTTGGCTTCTTGTACGTGGTGGGGGACTTTACCTCAGTAAGGGCACAGGGGTAAGTGAGTGTTGTTTTCTGGAAGTATGTCTGTCAGGATTCATCAAGCATTAAGTAAGTCAGTTGATATTCTGTTCACTTTATCGTTTGTAGCTTAATACTTGCCATTTCCATTATTCAGATAACAGAGGAATTTGAGGAAATACCCGTGCAGAGTCGTGGATTTGGGATTCTTGATGTTGGGTACCGCTCCCAGGTATGCTCAAATCTTGTACATGGTGCTATTTTGAACTGCCCTTTTTTCAGCATTTAAGAAAGGAAAGAAATCACTGGCCATTGCGAATGGCTTTTTGATGATTGTAGTCTCTGCAGAACGAAATAATTACAATAATTTAACCCAAGTTCGTAACCGCTACCGATTATTTTGAACGGTTTAGTATTCCTATTCAAATTTCATCAACCACTTACAGTTTGAGACCAATGCCTGGATTTGTTTGTGAGCGTAAGCTCAAACTCCAGCCCCAATCTTCTACAGCCATGATTGTTACAGACTTGCTCTATGATCTTATTCTAAACCTATCAACACATTTAGAGATAACCACTAATCTTTCCGACACAATGTAAATGATAATTTCTTTAGCAGAGAACATCATACAACTGAGCACCTTTGTTTCCTGAGGATTTCATAAAGTTTTACCAAGGAGAAATATTCGATTTTCAAAGTAAGATACTATATAATTTTTCATCTATCTTGCGCCTTCGTATCTTTTCTTTTCTACATTTATGTCTCTCTTTTGCATCTATTATGATTTCTTTAGATTATCCTTCTTTATGGGTGAACTCCAATTAGCCATCAGCTGATAGCCATTAGGCGCCCATGGCAGAAGCCACTCCAAGTGTGAGGCATGAAAATTTTCAAGATTTTTTGGTAGAAGTACTCCTTGAAAGTTGAAAATGACTGCCTTATTTTTTTTTTTGTTTATTTATTTTACTATAATATTCTATAAAGAAATGACTACCTTAATTAGCCATCAGAGACATTTTCAGCACAAGCTTTGTCATTTTCACTGATAGGTCCCTGTATTTGCAAGAAGATCTAGATTATCTTTCCTTGGTTTGAAGATTCCTATAGATTGTTTAGATACTTTCCCAGGAGTTTCTACCTTAAATTGAGAGTTTAATTACCAAAGAACTTCTTCACAACCTGTCCATCATTTGCTTGTGAAGAATACTGTTGTCAAACTCAGAAGTACTAGTCACGTCCAATAAGTTCCTTAGTAATGTACAGTATGGAAGCGTGTTTCGATTGATATAACAGATGACAAGTATCAAGTCCTCTGGAATTTAATCTCTTATTCCGCATGTGGCCATTCAACATCTGGATGATATTTCACTCTTGCAAATTCTCCAAGAACTCTTTGTCTGCTTCCTCCGAAATGATTTGTGTAGTTCGGCAACACTACTTGTTCGAGCATAATAACATTCACTTGGTCTGAAATGCTTTCAGTTCTGCATCTTTATGTGTTTTCATACAAATGAAACTCAAAACTAAACACCACTAAAATAACAGATATAATGTTTTCTTATACCAAAACCTCAATGGAGATTGGGGTTAAGAAAGAGTAACTGAATAAAAACCTATATTCGAGTGGTTAAGATAATTATGCCGCCATGGGGATTTTAGGTCAATTATTTGTGATAACAGCAAGGGTGAAAAAAAAAATTCCGTACTGCAGCTGCCTCTTGGAGTCCAAAACATACTAGTGATTTAAGTGAGCATGCATCTGTCGTGTAGATGGACAGCATAATCGAATCCTAAGTAACAAGAAAAGGACTGACCAACCCATCACCGATGCTAAACATCAAAAAGTGGCTCTTAAACCTGAAGGAGAACTAATTCGGTCATCAAAAAGCTTTTTTATCCATCAAAATAGAAGCTAATGGTTCCTTTAATGATTATAAGGACAATTAACTCCTATCTGCATGTGTCATGTGTTGGAAGACCAATTAAACACGTTTATAAGGTTGTGATTGATTGAGACATGTGAGCCTTTGAGAAACTATAGCTGTTGTGGGGGTCCTTCCGTTGGACTGTGTTCTCTATTTACCTTCAAATTATTCGTTCTGATGTTGCAAGAATGGGGAGTTTCAGGAAACTGTAATATGATGACCATTACTTGCTCGATTCGGAGAGAATGAGATGTTAACATTCAAAATGATATCCTCAATCATGTTATTCATTGGAAAAGGTAGCAGCGCTTCTGCCATCCTCGTGATGCAGGTAGCAGTGTATAGCTTTAGATCCTGGTAATAACAAATGCATTACACGTCTGAGACAAACTTACTAATGATTTATTTTTTAGAACTTTGCCTCCGTGTTGTGATCTCTTAAATTCAATTATATTTTATTTATTTTATTTTTTGTTTTATTAAAAACAATCCGAAAATCAAAATTTATCCTAAAAAGGGAAAAAAAAAAAAAAGTGCCTAACTATATTTTGTTGATTTTCTGCGTAATCAACACTTCCCCCTCTTCTTTCCCATCCTTATTAGGGAAAAGAGATCAACTCATCGACACAGTTCTGAGCATATATCAAAAAATTTATAAATTAATTTAGCACATACCAAGAGCAAAACATTGACTTAAAGTAAATCCTATTCTCATGTTCATCTCACTGATGTGGTTTGTAGGAGGAGGCTTGGGCTGCTGGTGGCAGTGGAATTCTGTTAAAAACTACGAACAGTGGGAAGACCTGGAGTCGTGACAAGGCAGCTGACAACATAGCTGCAAATCTATATTCTGTAAAGTGAGTTCCATTCATCCACAAGACATTGACTTATTTAATCAGTAATATAATTTGGAGCTAATGCAAGTTAGTTTTAGTATCTAGTTTGAGATAGATGGTTCAGGGTGGTGGCTGGAGAATATGACCACAAATAGAAATCAATACTATCATTCTGCTTATCTCCTGCCCTTGGATCAGTTTTACCATTTCAGTAATTGTTAATGTATGTGGTGCAGGTTTATCAACGACAGACAAGGCTTTGTGCTAGGGAATGATGGAGTCTTGCTAAAATATCTAGGATGAGTTAACATCTTGAACGCGGTAAGTTTTTAATATTATGTTTGATGTTTTCTTCTGCAATATCAACCTTGAAATAAGCTTAAAACCATCTAGTTTTTTTTTTCTCCCTCTTTCTCCAATTTTTGCATGGGTTGTTTGGTGTTAGAAAAATCGTTCCATTGAGATTTGTCCAATATACGGTTATACTAATACCTCCTGTTGTGATATTCCAATTAGATTCTTTTATGATGCCAACAACCATTCATTTACACAGGGTTATTTAGCCACTTCTTTCTGGATTTTTTTTCCCCTCTGTTACTAAAGATACATGTGATAATCGTATAGTATTAACATACATTTATTGCATTCTCTGTAGGTGTCCTGGAGCTGCGTCTTTTTTAAAAAAGAAATTTGAAAATGAAAAAATTTTGAATCTTGAATTGATAATTTGATATATATTTTGTATTATACTTGATAAATAATGCTCTATTTTGAAACTCATTTTAGAATTTTTAAGTTCATCTTGAACTGAAGTATAATGTTGAAATTATCTTTTAAGTATTAATTAAATGGTTTTTAATAACTAAATGCATATTAATAATTTATATATATTTTAACCATGAATATGTCGTAACTGTATTTTAGTGCTGAAATCATGAATAAAATATTGTGACATAAACAAAATAATTTTCCCGTAACTTAAAAATGACAACAACAGTATAGAGATAAAATATAGTAGAAAATTACATTTATTATTTTGTGACCAATTCATTGACATGTGTAGTTTACTCGTATTTATTTCAATGAATTCGGGTTGTTTTTCTGTCAATTTTTTTTTTTTCAAAAAAAAAAAATAACATACATACATACACTACACCAAAATTTTGCCTTATCATTTTAAATGAGTATGTTTTCACTAAATTCATCTTTCTAAGGAAAAAGTATTTTATAATTATATAGTCTCGCTCTGATGAAAATAAAATAGAAGAATGCACATGGCCAGTTGAATATTATGTGTTTGAGTGAGATTTTCAGTCCAAATCCAAGGAAAGTTGTTAATTTTGTTCTTTCATATTGCAATGAATTGAATTTGAGATTTGAGGGAGTGAAACAAAAGTAAATATAAAACACCACTGAAGTGTTTTAGCCTAAGTGTAGTTGAAGTTCTTATCTGTAATTGCTATTATATTTGCCCTAAGTGTAGTTAAAGTTCTTGTGCAGGCAATTTTATTGTACTAAATACAAGTAACTATGTGCTAATATTTGTGTAGGGCTTGAAGGATGGTTCCAGTTTTGTAATGCTGAATATGTGTTATGCTTTTGTACGATTACCAGTTGCTCTCGAAAAGTGAAGACCTCATGTACGAATTTTATTTAATTGTAAATGTCATATGCAGAGATTCACATGTCAACTTAATTTTATGGTGTGTTCCCAAGTAAATATTATGTTGATAATGATGTATTCAAATACTTGATCAACATTTTGTAATTCAAATAATATGTTTAGTTTCACCATTATAAGTTTGGGAATGTTACATGATTGGCATGTTGTTTATTTCATTTGAGTTTCATTTCAGGGTTATTATAAACTTATGACTACCAACAATTTTAGAATAGGATCTGGGCTTATGTGTACGTGATTGTGTGTGTGAGAGCTCGGATGGGATCTTCTATTCCAAAACTGTGTTTCATCTCTTATTCCAACCGTGTGGATGATTGACACGTGTATTACACTTACCATGTTTATTTTCAAGCATAAATCAAGCATAAATTGTGGGGCTCTAATATGGTAACTATGAGGTTTTGGAAAATGATGATTCTATCTTACATTTTCCCCCCTTGATAAGCAAAAAACATTTCAAAAAGCCCCATGATATTTATTGAAATATTACATTTACCCCTGAGGTTTTTTTTTTTGTAATTTTGAAGCATCTCTGGATTTTTTTTGTAATTAGCCTAAACCTCACGGGTCTTTTTGTAATTATCCCTTTTTCTGTTTTGGGAAATAGTGTCATCGGCTTTATCAATCGATCCCTCAATTTTGTACGGCTTAGCAGTGGATTAGTTGTATGTATTATGTCCAAAAGCAACAATCAATTTTGATACCGAACTATTTTCCCATTTGCCACATAATACGTTCAATAAAGACAAAATCGAGATAAAATATGTTGTTGGTGTTTGAGAAAATGAATAGGACAATGCATGAAACAGTTCACCATCTTAAATACAGAGTTCGATTTTGCATATTGTAAAGAACCAAGAAATTTGACCCGCAAGGGTAGCCAAGTTGGTGGAGTAGGTGAGCGCGGAACCGAAAGGTCACGAGTTCGATTCCTCCTACCAACACTTTCTTGGTTGAAATGTCACAGTCTTTTTGGGGCTGCCTAGTGTGGTTTCCTGGTTGGCGTAGTTTGCGGGGCTAGTACGTCCAACCCGAGGGTTTATCGAGTCTTGCATTTCGAAGAGTAAGCGGTGAGTTAAAGTTCCCGTCATCAAAAAAAAAAAAAAAAAAAAAAAGAACCAAGAAATTTGAGAGAAATTCCAGAGATACGAAGTTCAACATACAATATGAATTGCAATGCACTATCATACAATCATTATCCTCAAATACATTTAATCAACATAAAAGTTTTATTCGGTACTTTACCCAAATTTCTCCAAATGAAACATTTCTGCCTTCACATTGCTGTTTAATAATCTCTTTTTTCTATCATTTATTTGCTTCGATAGTCAAAAGTTGTGTTGACTAAATATAATCACTATATCTTGCACATTAATAATGTTTGATGAATCCAGGTTTTGTCGGCGGTGAGGGGTTGGCTTGCAAGTCTGTGCAACCCTCGGTTTCGCGTTCGATTCCTAACTAACACGGAGTTTTGGGGTTGAGTTTATCTCTCCACCTCGAGAGATTAGGATCATCCATGGGAAGGGACGAATGTCCCATAAGACGAAGGAAGTGTGGTGTCTGTGTCCCCGACTGGTGTGGAGATACTCTGGATCGAGAAAAAAAATGTTTGATGAGCCATAAGGATAACATATCTTGATTTATATTGTCTGTGCTTTTTATTATATCAGAAATTAATTGAAGACCACAACAAAGGATTTTGATATGAATCGTGTGAACGACTTTGTCACATGGTGGGTGCATTAATCTACCACTATGGATAAACTTAATATTGGGACCCAATGAAGGCTTAAAACAGCCTACAATTCTAAATTTGATAACCTGTGTATGAGATTAATATGTTTAATTATTAAATCTACATATGTTGAAATTCCAATAATTGGGAACTTAGGGCTTATTAGTTGTTGTTGTTTTTCTTTTTCGTTATATTTTCCTGGTATTTTCAATGTTTTTTATTAACTTTCGTGTAAAAATAAGAAAATTTGGTTAGATAATTATTTTTCAAACAGAAAAATTATGGAGGTGAGAATAAACTTATATTTGAGTAAGTGTCTATTTCGAGACTTTTGTTGCGTGATAAGTAAATAAAAATCATAACCTAATGCATATATACATTTATATAACAATAAGTGATTTTTTTTAATGCAAATTTGAACCGTTATAATGTTACAATGGGATGGAGAAAATGGATAGGGTTTGAAGTGATGGTGGGAACTATCAAGTATGGCCGGATTACAATTTTGGCCTCTTTGACCCATAAAGACCATTGACCGATTTTAAAAAAAAAAGAACAAATACAAATTTTGGTAAACCATATTTCACTCCTTCCCCTTCACGTCTTTCTCTCCTTTCTTCTCCAAATCTCTTCTTTTTTTGCGCCAAAAACACATTCAATTCTCCAAAACTGAAAGAATTCGACCGAGTTCATCATCCAACAATCAATTGTGCTTCAAATTTCTGTGTTATTCTTATGCACATCTTCAACCTAAAATCGCATCTTTTGTCTCTCTTGAAGGTATGTTTGATTTGTGAATTATTTATTTTGCTTTTATGGTAACTAGTAAAATGTATGTGCGTTGCACGTGAAGCATATGTTTTTCTTAATTTAATCAAAATAGGTTATTAATATAATTAAGTTTGATTTAAGTATATTATAAATATTGTTCATAATGTATAATATAGTTTGAGTTGAAGAAAAATATGCAACAGCAAAAAAATTATAAAGTAAAATATAATAAGTGAAACATAGTGAATACATAGTGGACACATAAACCTATGCGGATGAATAATTGAAATTGTCATAAAATTGTATGCAACAACTAATTTTTGTTTAGGATGCATGTAAAGAACCCCACATTATGTAGCACATAAATCCATTTTGGTATTGTCAAATGTATCTCTTGAAAAAAGAAAAGCAAAACTTGGTGTCAGTCTAATGCTAAGTTAGAAGTCCTTGCACTAATTCTATAAGTGTTTGACTAAATGCTCAAGAAGCTTCAAAAATTACAAATAGTCTCTTGTTAGGCAATCACTATCTATATATTATTTCTCATTGAAAGTGCGAATACACTTAACAAAATGAACTCTTTTAATCTGAATCTCTTATCTACATGTCCAAACCAGTTAAGTGTATTTTTCTAATTTTCTCATCATGCTACCCCATTTTTTCCTAATATATTCATTTATTATTTTATCTCATCTTGTGTATCCAAACATCTATTCTAATAACATTCCCATTTCTCCTACCCTCATCTTTTGTGTTCTCATATTTAGTCTCTCAACATTCTGCTTCACAAAACATTGCAAATCTTATGTTGTTTTATAAAAATTTTCTCTCAATTATAATAGTATTTTATGGTCACAAAGAAGAAAAATAAGAACATTTTTTTTAATTTCACATATCTCCAGATATACGTCACATTAACTATAGAACGTTTTATAAAAGCATTATACATATACGTATATCTTGAATCGTCACATAGTTACAAATAAGTTTCTAGAATTTTAAACACTGGAAAAGTGTGAGACACAAGACCTATATGCACACAAAAGGGTGTTGTGTGCCTAACTTGAACCCATTGTCACAGTAGGATTAAGGAGTTTGGTTGATCTTTATTTTTAACATATCTTAGTATTTTCGAGAGTTTAAAAGAATTGATGTGAGGTCAAGTAAAATTTTCAGAAGATGAGCATACAAGCGCCTAAAAATAATTAGAAGCTACGATAATAAGCTACAAAACACAAAGTGCACCTATATTGTACTAAACAAACTTGTGCCATCCATCGATTGCATGCAAGAGATTTACATCTAAAGAAGGTTGATGTAAATCGTCTGTAATCCATTGTTCAAAAATCAAGATCCAAAGGCCAATCATTTCATGTAAAGGCATGCTCTGATTCAATGGCGTAGCCAGGAAATAAATGGGGGTGGGCCGATACACGAAATTGGGGTGTGCCAGATAAAAAATTCCAAAAAAAACCATGTAAATATTAAATAAAAAAAAATTCTAAAAAAATTTAATGGGGGGGGCCAAGGCCCAGGTTGGCCCCCCTAGCTACGCCAGTGCTCTGATTGTATCCGCAATTGATTCCCTATAAAAAGTAAATCACCCATATGTACGGATGTACCCAAAATGAAGCTACAAATCTGCACAAAGAAGGAAATAGGATTGATTCAAAACTGAAGCACCCACAAAAACGAACTTAGAATGCACCAAAACAAGATTCGTAAGCTAAAAACTATCAAATGTTAAAAAATAATAGAAAATGCAATGCTTCAATCCAATAACCCACAAAAAGAAGGAAAAAAGCCACATACATGATCAACGACGCTTATTTTTTTCATCTACAAATTTTACAGTGAAATAATTAAGAAACCCAGTATTGTACTACCAATGCCCAAGCAGAACAAAACCAATTATTACACAGCCCACTTCGCTTCGTTCTCTTTCTATCGATTTGGGTTCGACATATTTCCTTCTTGATCTGATACTACAGTGGGTCAGAAGAAATATGTCAACATATTATAAATAGTTAAATACCAAAAAATATTTAAATGCAAATGACCACGTAAAGGGTGGAAAAAAAAAACTAATATAATCAGATAAATGAGATGATTGGTTTCCACATTGGATATCGTGATACATTTGCAATTTGATTAGAGACCGACTTATACTACTCAGAAATCAAATCATAGAAACATAAATTTTTAGCGGGTAGCTACTATCTATAGAGAAGGTTGAAAAATGTTGTTGATACATTCATGACATAGTCCCGAAAAGTATCATTGGTGTTTATTTTCCTAAGCAAGATAACTAAATTACAATTCAATAAAAAGATAAGTTTTGGAAGGAATATGAAATTTGGTCACTTTGATATCCAGGATAAAGATATTTTTTCCACAATTTTCTTCATCCATCAATTTCTTCTATGTCTACACCGACATATGTAGAAGGTAAACAAAATCATGCTACTTGCTGCTTGTGTAAGCTTTGTGCTGCATTTCCTTGAACCTCGATTCGTAATGTCTGTTTGGGTTCTCGGTATGTATCATTATATCAGAAAATTTGGTTTAGAGATGTTACTCAGAGAGAAATAAAATTACAACAGTATATACATATATATGTTGATTAAAAGAAAACAAACTCACAGACATGCAAAACAGACCCACTTTCATAGCAAAGTTGATAATCAACTTTCTAAAGTACTATACAATGTTATAAGAATAAATTAAGTGATTCCTATTTCTTGAGCAAGGTTGCTGGCCAAAGAAAACAAATCAAGAGCCTATATTTCAAGAAAGAGATAAAAGACTAAATCCAAAATTTCAAGCGCCCTAAACGTACCTTGTCAAAGTAAATATTATTTAAGCTAAATTGAGATGATTATGCTTATAATATCAAAATCTATAAACATATCATAAATCAGCCGTCGCACATCATATTGAATAAACAGAAAAATTTTGGTAACGATCATTTACTATACCTCGCCCAAAACAAAAAAAAACAAAAAAAATTAAATAAATCAATAGATGCCATAAGTATTGTGAAGGAAATTTAAGATTGAGGAACGAAAAGTTACATCAGTTGAGAAACGCATGAAAAGTCGTTTAAAGGCAATTACATTTTTACCATTTAAAATAAGAAAATAATCAACTGAATACTATAATTTGAGGGTATTTTTAGTCCAAAGCGATAAACAAATAACAAACATTTCATTAAAATAGAGGAAAAGGAAACCAATCAAAAAGTGAAAATATTAGACGTAACAACACAACTTAAATGAGAGATACCATTGGCTCTTCGAGAAAAATAAAAATCCACACTTTTACATAGTTGGGATACTTCAGCAAAGGTAAACATCCTTAAAACAGGATTAAATATTCACACGCTCTGGAACACTTGAAAAAGATTGACAAACCAAAGTTACGCAAACATTTTTTCCTAGGTAATTTATGCAGGATAGCCCAGAAAAAAGGGAGATAACTTTGAACAGATAAACACTTAAATAACAATGTTCTGAAGTTATCACAAGTTGGGTTCTATTTGAAAAAACTGGGTTCCGCTTCTACATCTTCATTTCTTTGTTTTCATTCGTTTTTCCTTTTCTGGCATAAATATGGGAAGTTAATTAAGGTAATGCGATTTTTAGGTGGCTCCTCATCCACTGTCACTGCTCATGGAAGATGTGTGGACAAAACCATATTCGTGGGAATATACGCAAGTAAAATCAAAAAAAAATTCCATACATGTTCAAAATCACTAAATGAGGAAAAAATGAGCATACACCTGTGAATAATAAACTATGAAGTCCCAAGATTTCGATTTAAACCAATGAAACTGAAAATTCATTGAGAAAATCATATTCTTGCACGAATAAGTCATAAAAACTATGGCTGACAGTAGTTGAAGCTATGGCTGAAGTATTTGCTGTACCTTATTATATGAACACGGAAATTTAATTCTTAGGGAATCTGATGTCGACATCTCTACCTAAGCTTCTCCGCATTTGAATAATGGAGAACTCTGGAATTTTGAGAAATATTTTCTCAATTCATCTCGATTGTGAGAGGCAATATGATTTCAATGTCACCAAATTAAATTGAAATAGGTCCTGACTCATGTTAAATTCAAATTTCTTATCCACTTATAACTTTTTAGGTAACTACATAAGGCTTGCAGAGAGGAAAGTTCATATAGAAGCAAATAACATGTTTTGTTCTCTTGATTATACGGCCTCATAAATTATACTTACAAGAGTTTCATGAATGAGCGCATGTAATAGAGTTAACCTCCATATTAATTTTGATGTCTTTAAAATTATCATTACTCGATTGAAATGACAAAGCGCAAAAATCTTCAAGGATTATGAATCTTATGACTGCTTTAAACCATGCATCAGGTAATTTAAGTAGTCAAGCACATAGGTATAGACTTGGGTTTACTTCAGGTCTGAAAACACCAAGCATCAAGCATTTCTAAAAACAAAAACACTACTAAAAGCAGAATAATCTGACATGAAGTAGAGTTAAATCCATGAAGATACTAATCAAGCTACTCCATTTTTTCCTTTTACTTTTCATAGTCTCACAAAACTCGTCCAAAGTAGGAGTATTTATGCGACACAAAAATTTTCAAGTATGAGGCAGATCCCAAAAAAGGTTGAAACTGGGTCCAATTCTAATTTCAAATCATAAAATTCCAATTTGCAATAATTTCTAACAAAATTTTGTCGTTTGCGAAACTTACCCATGTGTAAATCGAAATGAGCATCACCGAGAATTGACTTGGTAGATGGACCCGATCAATAAGCCCCACACCTATAATCCCATGAGATTTACCTTATACATTACTCCTGATTGATGATTGTGCAGGACTGCAACTAAATCCTTATATGGGTCTTTGCCACTAAAAGTACCTAAAAATTGAAAAGCATCTTCAATTTTTCATCAATCACTTCCAATATTTAAAAGAAAACAAAAGGGGAGAAAAATCACAATTCATATAATACACACACATACGCATATATCTGATCTCCTTGTTTTCTATCGGATAAAGAACACACAATATGTAGAATTTTACTTTTTTATAAATATAAATGGCTATTTATGTTCCTCAAAATCCTAAAATTATGCAACAACCACTTGGTATTTAATCAAAAATAGCCCAGGAAAAAGCGGACTATTTGGAAAAGACACTAAGACACTAGGGGTAAAAAGACACTCTACAGAAACATTGTACAATAAATTCTCATAAGAATTAACAAACACAGACAATTTTCTAGACTTACCTTGAAGAGGAAAGGAGGAATTTAGGGGTGCCCTTGTCTTTCTCGTATTGGAACAGACATCTCTTGAATCCGCCGATCTATTTTCCCATACAGTTCAGAACATATTTCAAGTTTTTGGATTTCAAAGGGTTGCATTTGTTTCCTCTTCCGGTCTGAAACTTTTCGATCTGCCTTTTGGATGTCGAGGAAACCTTTTCAGAAGCAGGAGGTTACTTTTTGGTGGAAGAGTAACTTAGATATTTTTTTTTATTTTTCAAATTACTAAACTGACAATAAAAATTTAAAAAATTTAGGGTTATTTTAGTCAAACCAAAAGTTCACAAAAATATTCAGACTTTTAAGGTAGAGTAGATGATTTTTAAATGGAAACAATATTCATTCAGTAACAATTTCAAAATGTAAATTAAATACAACTTTTGTCATGAATAAATAACTATGCTCGGTTAATTTTGACTAAAATCGTTTACAGACCTTTGTATGGTTGTTTAACTAAAAACAACTCAGGTCGAATATAAATGACTTTAGTCAAAATTAAAAAGAAGATTTAATTTTTTTTTTAAATTAGAGTACTCACATTTGGTGAATCCAAGATATCAGAAATATAATTTTGCCCAAGTATCAAGCTTGATTTCTATTTCAGCATCTTTGTTATTTTGTCATTTGTCATGGATGCTTGAAATAAGTTAGCAATACTCGGAATAGACTCATATGCCCACCTTGGATAAACAAATAATACAAGTAACAAGTTACTAAAAAACATATCAATTAACTAATAATAAGTTCAATAATTTATTTTTACCTGTATAGCCAATGGAAATCCATATAAAGTGTATATTTTGCCAGGGAGATGTTTATACTTTCTCATGAACCCAAATTTTGTGTGATTAAAACATCTTCGGCCCCATGGATATGTGTTGAATAACTCAAGATCGTCAACCAAATCTAAGACGTCCATCTCAATAGATGTAGTTTTTTCATTCACTCTCAAGATACTCTCATAAATGAGTATTAATCCCAACTTGTACCTTACTTCTTCGTCTTCTACCCTCTCCCAAATTGTCGATTCTCATTCTCCAACTGTAATAATTCTACGTGCATTAAAATAATCTCTTGTGCCGTGGTTTTTCAACACCAAATGAAGGCAAAACAACAATGACACGTCAGGGCTCTTACACGTAGTTGTGTTCTATTTACTGGTATGCTACAATGTTGCATAGTGATTTTAATATGCGACTTTTGTTTATTTTTTTTAATATTGTATATGTTTTCTTCAAATTAGACTTATAGCCTTGTGTTCTAAAAATGGTGAAAACTATGTATAATATTTATACCACCTAAATCTTATTTCTAAAATGATAAATAAATTAACTGTTTTGTGATATCATTTCGTGAACCCTTTAATGCTATATATATATATATATATATATATATATATGTGTGTGTGTGTCCTTATTGATTTCAAACTCCATTAATAATGCGGACTTGATTTTCTATCAGACCAAAGTTCATATATAATAAAATATTATCCCACCATCAAAATAATTTAAAAAAATATTGAAAATAAGGCATCGTGACGTTTCCTTTGGCACCACGTTACTCCCCAGGAGAAAGATGACTTTGTGTATTGACACCTAATATAATTAAATAATATGATTATCTTTTTTCTAGAAAAAAATTGATTAAATTTATGTACTACTATGTTTAGTAATAATTAATAATTCTAAGAACTAATGTATATAATAACGGCAAATTCAATATGTTTTTATTTATAAGGGTGGAACTTTCATAAAATACTTAGAGCCAAATTTACACGTTCGCCAACGAGTAGGGACAGACGCAGGATTTTATACTTGGGGGGGTGAAATCAAATCTAATATAAATAAAAACAAAACATACAAGTTTTTGTAACTAAATCACATAGAATAAACTTACCAATAGTGTCAAAAGTTTCAAAACATATCATCATCATCATGAATAACTTCATGTTCCATGTCAATTACTCTGCAAAAAAAAAAAAAAAAACAGTTAAAAGATTAAGGTTGCATTAATATTGCCATCGAACTACTTATTTATAAGTAAATAAAAAATATTATTTACCAACTTATTTATTAAATTTAGGCATCTTAAGTTGTGCTCGACGATTCTTCATAACTTCAAAGTCATCAATGATTGAGTCGACATCAAAAGTTTGAGCGATTTCTTTCTCGATATACATTAGTAATGAACTAGCCAAAAAGTCATCTTCCATCTTATTCCGCAATCTTGTCTTGACCATCTTCATAGATGAAAATGCTCGTTCTGTTGTTGTTGTGGACACTGGAAGAGTCAAAATAAGTCTAACCAGTCTATCAACAAGATGGTAGTTTTTTGCCTTTCCCGTCTTTGATAAAATCTGGCATAACTCTGAAAGACTTGATACATTTTGAAAATGCTGATTACCTTGAATATCAAATTGAAAAAGGTCCAATTGATACTTTATGTGTAACTTCTCGTGACCAGTAAAATCAGCAGGATAAAATTTCTCAATAAGTTTGCAAATATCACCAATGTCAAACGATTTATATCCATGACTTGGATCCAATGCTGATCCAAGTCTGAGTAATTCCACTGCATTTTCATTAAACCGACGATTCATTTCTTGAAGTATAACATCAATTGTACTCGTGAATACATCAATACGATAATGGTGATCTAAAGTAACTGGATTTCCTTTACATTTTCGGCCCCTACCTGATTGACGATGAGAATTCATATCTGGAATATCTATCTTGTATTCCTCACAATGCCTGTTCACTTTATTAAACAGCTGATTCCAACCATTCTCTCTAAATTTTTGAATAAGTGCTTTTGTTTTAACAACAACATCCATTGCATTTAGAATATCATGTGACTTGGATTGTAAAATTCTACAAATATCGTCTATCATTTCCAATAATTCAATCATAAAATGCAATATAAACACAATTTCAAATGATGTCATTATGTCGTAAGCTCCATCAGCTGATGCTCTGCTAGATAAACTACTTTTGTCATTGATTATTTCACTTAAGACATGAAGGACAGGATCATATAAATTTAACAAACTTCGGAGAGACCTTAAGTGTGAACCCCATCGTGTGTCCCCTGCTCGTTGTATAGTCCCAACCTGATTTTTGCCCTTTCCAGTTTCAAGCTCATCATTATAATCCAATTCTGCAATTCGAATAGCATAAGCAAGTTGTAGCTGATCATGACGCTTAGATGAAGAATCCACTAAATTCACAATTAGATTGACATATGAAAAGAAATGCTCTATGGAGATGACACTTTGAGTTGTTGCCACTAATACTAATTGCAATCGATGAGCAAAGCAATGGACGTAATATGCATACGGGCACTCACTCAAAAAAAGAGCTTGTAAACCATTCCACTCTCCTCACATAGTACTAGCACCATCATATCCTTGTCCTCGAATATTTTGTATGGTGAAATCATTGCGAGAAAGAACACCTGAAATTTCTTTTTTCAGAGTAGATGCTTTAGTATCTTCCACATGAACTATATCAAAAAACCTTTCTCGAATAAAGCCTTCTTTATCAACAAATCTCAAAATAATGGCCATTTGCTCCCTTTTAGATTCATCACGAGATTCATCAACAATAATACAATATTTCGTATCACCAATTTCTTCCCTCATGAATTTTTGAATTCTACTTGCATAAATTGATAAAATCTCCTTTTGAATTCTATGAGAAGTATAAGTAGCATTTTGAAGAGCATTTCCTAGAACAATGGAGTTTACCTCGTTGTTATATAAAGATGTTTGCTTTATAATTTCTATAAAATTGCCACGATTAAGTGACTCTGAGCGTTCATCACGAGCTCTAAATGCTACACCTTGGAATGCACATAACTTCACGACATCAATTGAAACTTTGAGCCATAGACGATTCTTTGCAATCAACTCTGAAGATTGTTTATCAACAATATTCTCTATATGCTGCAAAGAGTTCATCAAATCCTTGGATTGTTTTACAGCCATTTTACGAGATGAGTTTGGACTATTCCCTTCATAGATCATAAAGCACAATTTTGACCATTTTTTACTTTTTTCCACGATTGAAATCCATCTATAATAAAAGTATTTGCTCCAAAATGTGCAGACGTCTTAACAAAAAGAAAACATGGAAGACAATAAGCAGCATTCTTTGAAGGGGAAAATTCTAACCAGTCAGGAAACGACTTATACCAAGTAGCCAAAAATCTTCCGCCCTTCTTATCTACATACTCGGGGAATTTTTTTGGGATACATTGATAAGGACCAGCCATGAGATAAGCACGTCTGATTTTGTCTCGTTTTTCTATTGGATAATTCCATATTGAAGTGCGTAACCCAGGATCATGTTCAATATGTAAACCATTAGAATTTTCGTCAATCTTTGGAAGCTTTGTTGGAGAAGGCCGTGGAATAGAGTTTTGATCTTCTAAGTGATTTGGAACACCAGAAATATCATTATTTGCATCAATTTTCGAAGGTTCGTGAATAGAACTGACATTCACTTTAGAACGTTGCTTCCCAAAATAAGAATCAATTTTTTTTTCATGTTGAATTTTGAACCTATAAGAAAAAAAAGTTGTTTTTTAAATTTTAACAATGTATCTAAATTCTTGCAAATTGCAATGAAAATATCAAATGACATAGTAATATAACTCACAAGGAAAAATAGATTAACAAAGTTTGTAATCATTACAATCTCTTTCATTTAATCTTTTCATGCTTAACTATGTTTGATGATGTTTTTCTTTATTTTTGGTTATATACACTTATATATTTACCTACTCATTAGTCATTAATGATTATACTTAAATATTAGTTTATAGTTCTTAATTGCACTTCCAAGTTCCAAATGTTTTTCCCCTGCTTCTGGTTCTTATATGACAATCAATTATATCATTTTCTTTGTCTTAGGCCATTATTGTTTTGGCAATCATAAGTAAATCATTAAACTAATTAACAGATTAACAAAGGGGAAATTAAAAGAACTGTAAAACCCTAATAGAAAAATGATTACAAAAAATTCAAATAAAAATAAGAAAATCAAAATACCTCTTGTAGTCTTGTTGACAAATTATTTTCTCAATCCTCAAGGCCCTGCAAATGGTAAAGATAAAAAACAAAATTAGAATGTTAAATGGAGAGAAAAAAAATTGGGGGAGAAGAAAAAAGAACAGAACAAGAACAGACGGATGGAAAATTGGAAATTGTAGAGCCGCACGAACAGAACAATAACTTTACCATTAAATAAGATTATATTATATATATTTGATAGGGTGGGGGGAGCACTACGTACAAGTGGAAATTGGGTGGGAGGCAAGATAACAATTTTTATATTTTTTACATATTATATTAATTTATTAAAATATATATATATAATAGGGGTAAATGGTAAGGTGAGGGGGGGCGGTGGCCACCACCAGTCCCCCCTTGTGTCCGTCCCTGCCAACGAGCAATAGATAACCCACCCCTTGGATTTACACAAGATACCAATAGGGACAAAGCAAAAGCCCAAAAACAACAAACAATCACCCAAGCACAGGACTCAAAAAACAGCCAACAACGGATATGATAAGTTTACTTATCAAAAGAGAACATATACAAGGTAACAAGCCAACAAAACAAAGTAATAACTTGCTCATCAAGTCTTAGTAGCATGCCTGCAAAAAATGACACAAACATCTGCAAAATCAAATATATTGTATACCGCAAACTTGCTTATCAAGGACAGGAAAAAATGACAGCAACATTTGCAAAATCAAATATGTTATATATTGCTAACATGTCTGCAATAAGTACATAATTAACAACAAATAAAGTCTGATAATATGAGTTGTCATCGTGGGAAAAGTTCATATGGTGAAGGGCAGGGTATCGGTGGCGGAGATAGTGGCATGGGTGGATAGTCGATGATGCTGACGTCGATTAACCTCATGCCATTACGATAGCACAATATTAGGTAAAATAGTTTTTTGCCCGTGCGATGCACGAGAGTGTTTTCGGTGTGTGGTGTTGCTATATAAATTGAATATCAATTCATATATATAATGTAACAGAATACAAAAGTTCATTGGACGGGGGCGATCTTCCCTACTAGTTTACGAGTAGGGCGCTAAACGAATCCTAGCTCCAAAGCTTTATCCACTGCTTTCTTATTGTATGATGCTCAAGCCAAATTCTTTTGACTTTTTAGTGGGACGAAAGCAAATTACATTAGCATAAAATTAAAATTACAAATTTTGAAATACTTTTTTGTATACAACATTAGTTGTTTGTTTGTTGTTTGACGCACTATCGCCGCAAACTAATATTTTCAGTCCCTTACGGTTGGTAACTCGAGAAACTATAACATATAATTGGCCATGACTGAAAACTGGGTTATTTAGGTATAGACCGACATTAGAGAGAGATTGCCCTTGGCTTTTGTTTATCGTCTGGCATACGACACGATCAAAGGAAATTGCCTTTGGTGGAACTTGAATGGAATCCTAAGGTCAGATAGGGTAAGAGTCATTCGTGGAATCAACACTCTATGGCATGCATTGGCTCCTATGAGAATTTTGGATTCAAGCACATGTTTACCAAACCTTGTAATCACCAATCTTGTACCATTACACAAACTAATTGAATAATCTATATTTCTCAGGAGCATAACATGAGTCCCAACCTTCAAATGAATTTCATGATTAGGAACTCCAGAATATTTTATCCCATTTAAGAATTCCGGTGTGTGCAGATCATGTAAGAAATCAACATTGGCGTCCGATTTGCAAGTGCTATTAGAACTCAAATAAGTATGACCTTCCGATGTGTTCAAGGAGGTCATATATTGATTTATCGACTCAACAACATCGAGAGTAGGTGCCAAAATAGCTATTTTCTTTAGATATGTTGGATCCTCGATTGCATCTTTAAACATTAATAGAAATTTATTATATATTTGTATATTTCAAATAATTATTTTAGAAAATGAAAAACATAATGATATACATAATAAACCGTATTTTCGATTTAGTTTAGAAGAAATGGCATTCTTGAAAATGTGCAAGTCATACATTTAAACTGATACAAATATTAAATAAAGGCCCATTTTTCAATATAATAGAGGCCCAAAAATTAAAATAATCAAATAAAGGCCCATTTAAAAATAAATAAATAAATACCCATTTAGAGCTTAAAAGACGGCAACATCAAATGGCATTCTTGAAAATGTATAAGTCATACATTTAAACTGATACAAATATTAAATAAAGGCCCATTCTCAATATAATATATCCAAAAATTAAAAATCAAATAAAGGCCCATTTAAAACAAAATAAAATTTTAAATAAATGCCCATTTAGAGCTCAAAAGACGGCAACATCATTTTTAGAGTATAGTTGTCAGCATGTTAACATGCATGATTTTGATGGACAAGATCCAATAGGCATATGATAATCAACGGTTCAGATAAAGTGAAAAATGAAATAAACATAAACCTGAAAAAGAAAAACATCTATCTCTTATGGTTTGTGTGTTACTAGCGCCGCTGGGAATATTTCTTAGGGTTCTTTTCATTACGAGTCAGTTTTACATTTTTATTTCTCTGAAAAAAATGATCAGTCATCTCTCGACTCCATCTCTGACAAATACATCATATCTTGATCGAAAAATGGTCATGAATAAAGATAAGACTTTCGGCTCATTATTTTCAAGTTATATTAATTACACATTTTATGTTTTCTACTTTTTTAATATATTAATCGAAATCTTGTTTTCTTATAGGAATCAGACTCACATTTCCGAGGCGGATCTGGAAATATTACGACAAAATGATGTTAGTTTATTCAAAAAATCTCACTCTGTTAATGACATAATTACCAAATTTTGTTAGTTCATTTGTTAAATTCAAAAGGTTTTCTAACGCCGAAGAAATCACGACATTATTTTTACACATGTAATACAATTTTTTTTAATATTTCATTTCATTTTTTAATTTACACATATTTCTGAACAAAATACAGAACTGAGTATAGATCGTATATCCGATGCAAGGGTTTTCAGATCCAAGTATATTGTTTAAATGGATCCCTAAAGTCGCTAGAATCCGATGGATATTACGCGTATATGTACACATGTTAGTTTTTTTTTATTGTTTTTTTCATGATTTTTTATGTTATAAACTTATTTTAACAATACTTTTTATTTTTATATGTATGTATCGATAATTTGGCCTCTAAGTTCCGAAGATCTCGATTTATCTTTTATCCGGCTCATGGATGTCCAGATCTGAAAGAAAGCCCATTTCCAGTAAGTTTTTATTTTTAATAATCTTAGAAAAAATAAATTTGTATTGAAAATTCTGCCTACATGGTTATTTTATTTTTTTTAAGGAGAAAATTATTTTTACCATGTGTACTAAGATTGTTCTGAGTTAAACTTTATATACATATTTACAACTGATTGTTCAAAGATAGGTTTCAGATCCATTAAAACCCATTTTCGAGGACTGTTATTTTGATTATTCTGTTGGTTATATTGTTTTTGAAATATATATTTCTGTATTTTGATTTTATATATTTTTTTACAAATATCTATTTTGTTTAAATATTTTCATTGTGTTTCAAATGATACTATTATTGATTAGTCTGGCCATAAAATACATTATCACATAAGTCCTATTTAAATGTTTGGTAAAATATTTTTTACTTTCATTGTTATGATTTTGATTATATTTAGACATGCTAAACTATGAAACATATTGAAATGATAAGCTCAATATACGTACTTGTATATTTAGCACCCTCAGTTTGAGTTTGGTTTATATAATAGTCTTATTACATAGTTAAGAAAATCTGTTAAACACACATCTTATGTTTATTTGTCTGTGACTTTACAGGTACTGAAGAAACAAATCAAACGACATAGAATCATACAATATACAGATAAGTGTAAACAATACAAATATATAATCGTGCATCTCATGTCCATTAACTTACAATATTTTATTCTTGTGTTTGCAGGGTCAAGCTGTAATGTTACAACAAAAATAAAAATTATCACAAACATCCGATCAAATTCCAACTAAAAATTATCAATATCTACATATAAAAAAAATATAAAAAAACTTGATACCATCTTCCATATTGTTATCCCTTGTCCGTTTATTGCCCAGTACAATCGATCTTTTAATCTGCCTCATTGTTATCTCTTTTCGTGGTGCTGAATGTCTAGCTTTGCCTTTTCTTGAATATCGAAATGAGTGTTTTATATTTATCTCTGTGCCTTTTGAGTTGAATTTTGATGGTGATAATTGAAATGTAAACTCTGTGTAAGTATTTATATTGGATATTATTCTAATCATGGTAAGTCTTAATAGTCAAGAATCAAAATTAATGACCTTATTAATGAATATTTTCAACCATATATAGATATGATAATTATTCCGATATGCCCAAATTTAGCATATATATATATATATATATGCTATATTTATTTTTAGTGGTGTTTTAAGGTATATTTGACTAAATATTTGTAGTGAAATCCCTTGATAATCGAGAATCATAATTAATTACCATATTAATTAATATTATTCTAGCATTATATGGATTATGGAAAATATTCTGATATGCCCGAATTTAGTATCCAATATATTATATTTTATTTTTTTAAAGGTGTTTATGATAGATTTGACTAAATATCAAAACTCAAATCTGTTGATAAATATGAAGTTGGAAATATTATATATTGGACTAAATATATATTTATTTACATTTTTAGTAGGTTTTTAAGGTATATGGGACTAAATATTCTGATCTACCCGAACTTAGGATCCAATATATTATATTCCGATTTTTTTGAAAGGTGTTTATGATAGATTTGAATAAATATCAAAACTCATATTTGTTGATAGTTATAAAGTTGTCAATATAGTCACTGCAATATAGTAAATGTGTCAATTTGTTCTTTATTGATGGTCTTTTGAATGCATGATTCCATTCAGCTTGAATATATTATCCTTTTTCCATCATTTGGATTTATGATTATGTACTCTCTAGTTGATGTTTTGAATTATGTAAATGATTTCATTTCTCATGCATATTTTTTTTATATGACAACATAAAATACCTGACTCTCTAAGCAAAACACTAGCTTGATCCTACACCATGAGTGTAGTGGAATCCTGTGGGTGCTCGGGGGTCTTCATCATTTTTTTATAGCTACTACGTATTCTTACTTTCTGTTATTATTACTTTCTTTGTAACTATACAATTGTTGATCTGTCTTTATTTTTTTGTTTGCCATTGTTTTATTGTTTACTTTTCTGAAACTTAACTCAAATCTTAATAGTTGGAATTAATAAAAACAATATATTGTTAAAAATCCAATTGAAAAACTTCAATAGAATAACAAAAATCTAAGCAAAGCAATGACAGTGAATGCCGAACCAAAACAACAAAATCAAAAATTTGTTCAAAAAAAGGGAAATGGCCCTCTAATGAAATGATAGATTGTCATTTCTTTATTCAAATTAAACCACGAAAAATAAACCAAGTTATTCAAATATCCTAAGATTAAATACAATACTAATAGTCCCACAGAACATTATTTTTTCTGATTGTCATCCTTCTTCTTCACAAACTCCTTCAACTTTTTTGCACTTGTAGAAAATGAAAAATCTTCAAAAAAGGACTCATTTAAATGGTGGACTGATCAATGTTGTAAGAGCTCTCGAGAAGATAATGTAAACTGATCAATGTTGGAGGTATTTATAGTGTCCAGTGATTCAATAAAAAGGAAAGATAAAAGCTGTATTTTAGTTAGGCAATTTTACAAAATTCAATTTTTTTTTGTTTTAGTTATTTTAGCAATTCTTGTAATTTTTTTTCGTTTTTTGTTTAAAATTATGTGGATTAAATTTTATATTTTAATCCGAAAACATTAACGTACTCTGCAAGTTACAGCAAGTTGCCGAAAACCATTGTTTCAATTATGGATTTTTTCAATAAGGTAATTATAAAGTTTATTTCCCTGCTATAATTATTCGATCATGATTGGTAAGTTGAATTTATAATTAATGTTCTGGCACGTTAGCGGAAATCTAGGGTATATTAAAGATCAACATAAAAGAACTATATATAGAGAATATATCCATGCGCAAATTTTTCTATCATTTTGGATAAGTTGTACTTATAAGAAAGGGACTCAGCAAATTACCGAAAATCAAGGAGATATTCAAGGTAAATATTAAAAAAATCGGACGACTAAATTTGAAAATCACACACAAAATCCGAAACTTACTGTTATTTATTGCATTCGGTTTGGTAAGTTGAATTAATATTAATCATATCACATAGGATATTCCTGCAGAAAAACCAAGGAATTAAATCCAAAAAAAAACGAAAAATATTTTTAGAAAGTGAAAAAAGAACGGGAAAAATAAGAGTTACTATTCATAGAATATTCTCTTATTATATATATATATATATATATATATATAATAAGAACATAAGCATCATCACTACCACCACCAGTAGCAAATAAGAGTAATTTAGTAGTGTTTGTGATTGCAATAGGTTTACATTTACCAAATTGTTTAAATGTTGAAATCAAATGTGATATATCTTGAGATATGTTTTCAAGGTTTTGATGAGGTGTGATTATATAGTTACAAAAAACTTCTAACATCGTTATATAACCTTTTAACATTGTTAATATGTATTTTAGTAGTTGAATACAAGATTAAAGTACAAAAAAGTCTAAAAATGACTTTGGTCGAGGGAAAGCGACTAAAGTCAAGTTCTTAAAGGATTGTAGTCGTCTGCTCTCCACCTTAGTCGAATTAGATATCGACTATAATCGTGTTCACTCGACTTTGGTCGAAATAGAATATATTTCATCTACCAATTCTTATTTCAAACAATTTTAATACATATTCAAGTATAGTTGAACATATTCATTTCATAATTTCACCATTTAGTTAAATTCATAACACCTTCATAAGGTAATTGTGTTTGTGATCTAATAAACTGCAACTCATCCCAATTCACAGTTTGGTCATTACTATTTTCTTCTTGTTGCATGTAAACATCGGCTATATTGTCCCCTACTGATTGTTGGTAATTGTTTGGTTCATACTCATTTGCTTGCCCAACTAGGTCCTTTCTTACAAGTGTTACATAAATTGGAGAAATATGACTTTGTGTATTGACAGCTAATATAATTAAATAATATAATTATATGTTTTCTAGAAAAAAAATGATTAAATTTATGTACTGCTCTGTTTAGTCATAATTAATAACTCTATGAACTAATGTATATAATAATGGCAAAATCAATATGTTTTCTTTATAAGAGTGGAACACTCATAAAATACTTAGAGCCAAATTTACATGTTTGCCAACGAGCAACAGATAACCCACCTATTGGATTTACACAAGATACCAAGGTGGACAAAGCAAAAGGCCAATACCAGTAAACAATCACACAAACACAAGGCTCAAAAAACAGCCAACATTGGATATGATGGGTTCAGTTATTAAAAGAGAACATATACAAGGTAACAAGCCAACAAAACAATAACTTGCTCATCAAGTCCTCGCAGCATGCCTGCGGAAAATGATAGCAACACCTGCAAAATCAAATACGGTATATACCTCTAACTAGCCCATCATGGCCTGCAAAAAATGACAACAACATCTGCAAAATCAAATATGTTATATATCACTAACATGTCTGCAATATATACAATATTAACAACAACAAAAATCAGATAATATAAGTTGTCATCGTGGGGAAGGTTCAGATGGTGAAGAGCAGGGTATCAGTGGCAGAGCTGGTGGTAGAGGTGGATAATCGATGATGCTGGCGTTGATTAACCTCATGCCATTGCGATAGCGCAATATTAGGTAAATGTTCATAAGCATCATCACTACCACCACCCGAGTTACAAATATGGAATAGCAAATAAGAGTAATTTAATAATGTTTGTGATTGCAATAGGTTTATATTTACCAATTTGTTTGAATGTTGAAATGAAATGTGATATGTATTGGGATATATTTTCAAAGTTTTGGTGAGGTGTGCTTAGATAGTAGGGGTAGAAATAGGCCAGACTACCCGACAGGGACCTACGGCCTGGCCTATGTATTAAATGAGCCAGGCCAAGGCCCATTAGCAAGCCTATTAACGCAAATAGGCCAGGCTTAGGCTTTAGAAAAGGCCTTCCAATCCTATCAGGCCGGCCTGTTTATGGCCTACATATATAAAAATATAATATATTTTATATACTTTATTTATTTTTTATATAATTAATTAAGTATTTATAACATATAAAATGTATTTTATTATTAAAGATAATACAATGTATTATGTATTATTGTGGAACCACATTAAACCCTAATTCTATCTGCTCAATCTCCCGCAGTCACATTCTCATTTCTCATTCACTATCTCTCTCCTCTCAATTTTCACTTCTCTACCCAGCTTCCATTCATCGGTCACTTTTCAATTTTGTTTGGTAGAAACCCTATTCTTACTCTCTCAATCTAAGCCGACCATATTTCAAGCACTCTCTCGTTGGACGAAGGAAGAAGACCACCTCAAATCGAAACTCGTGGCTGAGCGCTGGCCGCTGTGAAATTGACACTGGCGATAGTCTTTAAGGTATCTCGTCTCCGCCTTGTACTGATTCTTTTGCTTTAATTTTTACTTTGGTGTTGAGGCAAAAAAAAACTATGATAACTGGATACTGCAGAATACAAAATTATGATTAATTACAAATGTGACAAAATGATGATTGATGGTTTAAACTTAAAAAATCGAGTCCAACTTGTAGTGCTTTGGTTAATCATGAGTTGCTTTGTATTATTATAATAAAAAGAAAGAGGAAAATGGTTTGTTGATTCATGTCCACATAGTTTAGGTGATTTGAGATTTCAGTGGATGTTGTTCACATGTTGGTGTTTGCCATATGCCTTCTTTAATGTATTATCTTTAATTCTTGTTATTGAGTATAAAACTCCCTGTTTTCCTTTTTATTTTTTATGTTGAAACTATATCTTATTCTTTCCTTTTATGTTGAAACAATGTCTTCTCAATTTGTACGTGCAAATACAACCATGTCTTCTCAATTTGAGGATTGTGAAATACTTGCATCCACTCCTCCTTATGAGTCAAGTGAGATAGAAAATAACAGAGTTAGAAATGAATACAATGAAAATAGAAATGACAATGACAGTGTCATTAAGAAGAAAAGGAGGAAAAAATCAGATGTTTGGAATGATTTTCATGAAGTTGAGATCCCCAAAGTGGGATTAAAAGCTGTTTGCAAGTATTGTAAAGATAGATTTGCCACTGGTGGAACAGGGGCTAGCACTAGCCATCTAAGGAGACATTCAACTACTTGCACGCAAAGAAGGTTGCATACTGATGCATCAAAGAAGCAACTCACCATTCCATTCATGCCTTCAAACTCTACTATTAATCCATTTTTGCAACCCGGTGTTAGGTATTCTAATGAAAAGATGAGAGAGATAATTGCTACTGCAATCATGGTACATGAATATCCTTTTAGCATTGTTGAGGACCAGGTTTGGATGTGGAGCTATCAATATGCCAATTCAGAGTTTGAAAAAGTCTCATGCAAAACAGCAAGAAGTGATTCCTTAGCAATATATGAGGCTGAAAAGAAGATTTTGAAGGCCTTGTTGAAAAGTGTGAGCAAAATTAGTTTAACTACAGACATGTGGAAATCAAATCACCAAGTAGTTGAATACACTGGCCATTTCATTGATATGAATTGGAAACTTCAAAAGAGAGTTTTGAGCTTTCTAAAAGTGCCTGCTCCTAGGCGTGGAATCGATGTGGCAGATGCAATTTTTAAGTGTTTGAAGGCATGGGGATTGAGAACAAAGTGTTTTCTGTGACAGTTGATAATGCTTTTTACAATAACTCTTGCTTAAGGACTTTGAAGGACAACTTATCACTTAGCACTAAGTTAGTTCTTGATGGCACTTTATTCCATGTTAGATGTTGTGCTCATATATTAAACCTATTGGTTCAAGATGGCCTTAGTAAGATCAAAAATATCATTTACAATGTTCGTGAGACTGTGAAATACATTAATCAGAATGATTCAAGGTTGAAGAATTTTTATGATGTCTTAGAGCAGAAGGGTATGAAAGAAAGAAAACTCTTTATTGATTGTGCAACAAGATGGAACTCGACATATCTTATGCTTTCTACTGCTATAAAATTCCAGATTGTATTTCCAGCTTATAAGGAAAGAGAGTCACATTATGATTATATGCCATCAGATGAGGATTGGCAAAAGGTCAAAAAAAATTGCCAGCTTTTAGAAGTGTTCAATCTTGCCACTCATGTCATTTCAGGTAGTGAGTATCCTAATTCAAATTTGTATCTTCCTGAAGTTTGGAGGGTGAAACAAGAAATTGATAAAGCTGCGGATGGTGATGATGAATTTATGAGAAATATGGCAGTTCAAATGAAAGCAAAGTTTGACAAATATTGGGGGCAATGCAATCTTTTGATGGCTATTGCTAGTGTTTTGGATCCTCGATGTAAATTTCATGTTGTTAACATATGTTTTCCGTTGATATATAAGCCAGAAAGTGTGGCTAAAGAGAATGTGGATAAAGTGATGACTTCGTTGCAACTTATATATGATGAGTATGTTGATTTGATGATGGAAGAGGCAACCACTAATGTTAGTGGTGAAAATGATACTAGGGGCGACAATAACTCATCATCTTCACATGCGTCTGATGGCTTAGTGACTGGATTTGACCAAATCATGAGCATTGTTCGTGAAAAATAAGCGGTTCCCCCATTGAAATCGGAATTACTAATTTACCTTGAGGAGAATGTTTACATTCCTGATGATGGTTCTAACTCGTTTAGTGCATTGGAGTGGTGGAAAAATAATAGCCTAAAATTTAAGGTTTTATCAAAGACGACTGCCGATATACTAGCTATTCCAATTTCAACAGTTGCATCGGAATCCACTTTCAGTGTTGGAGGAAGAGTTATTGATGATTATCGTTCCACACTAAATGAAGATTCTATTGAAGCACTCATTTATGGTGGAGATTGGCTTCGTAACACGTATGATTTGAAGAGGAAAAAGGTACAAAGTTTATTTATTAAATAAAGTACTTTGTTATAATTTTTAGAGCTATAAAATGCATATCTAATATTAAAATTGTTTTCTTATTTTCAAGGCCTTTGATCAAGAACAGAAGATATTTTGAAGATTTGGTATTTGTTTGTTGTGTTTTCATGGAGGCTTGGAGCTATGGCTGATAATCATTTTACTTTATGTGATAGGTTTGGTTAATGGTTGTATTTGTAATATTTATAGATAATGAGTGTGAGGATTTTGTTGGATGTACATAATGAACTCATTTTATTTCCTATTATGTTGGTTTGTAGGCCTTAAGAAACATGTTATTGTCAATTTGTCTTGCAACTCTACAAGTACAGTGATAAATTTCATATTATGTTGGTTTGTAGGCCTTTAATAGGCTATTAATAGGCTTAGGCCAGGCTTTTTTATGACATAGGCCAGGCTCAGGCCTTAAAAAAAGCCTATCATATTTAACAGGCCAGGCTTAGGCCTAATATTTATAAACCAGGCCCAGGCCATCCAATGAAAAGCCTGGCCTATTTCCACTCCTATTAGATAGTTACAAAAACACTTCTAACACCATTATATAACCTTTTAACATTGTTGATATGGATTTTAATAGTTGATTACAAGATAAAAAGTACCAAAACGTCTAAAAATGACTTTGGTCGAGGGAAAACGACTAAAAGTCGAGTTTTTAAATGATTGCAGTCGCTTGCTCTCGACCTTAGTCGAAACATATATTGACTATAGTCGTATTCACTCGACTCTAGTCGTAATGGAGTATATTTTATCTATCAATTCTTATTTCAAACAAGTTTAATACATATTCAAGTATAGTTGAATATATTCATTTCAAATTTCATCGTTTGGTCAAATTCATAACATCTTCATAAGGTGATTGAATACAAAAGTAAAGTACCAAAAAATATGAAAACAATGTTGGTCATTTACATATGTCATTAGACGAATTCGATCAAAGTTGTTTTATAGCGACCAGAGTCGTATTCATGGATAATGACAATAATAACTAAACTTGTTATTGTCCGTCAACCAATGGTCTTTAATCTCAACATATAAGTTTATTGTGCCTAGATGCCCCGTACCTACTACATTTGATTCTCTTAGCAAACTCCCTAGTGGAAGTTATTTTTGTTGTATTACGACGACCAGTTTGTTGTCGGACAAGAGGTGGTAAGATATTTTTATTTTTAATATTCTCAAGAACATCCCATTATGTTTCATTAGCTTCAGTCATAATAATATATGCATATGTTGCTTTCCAAAAGTCAACATTATAGTAATGAGAACATAAGTCATACACTGAAAACTGTATTGGCTTGGCCGCTGCTATTTCATGCTCGCATGGAAAGTGGTCCAGTTGATATTTCTACATGTGCAAGTGTTTTCAGCAAAATTAACAATATGGTTCGTTGTGTCGCCGCTTACTGTATACTTCAACTGATCAAATGGTTGAGTTGTAAATCTCTTCGCCATATCATATTGTTTGCTTACTTTTTACTCCATTGCAGGGGTTAAATTGTAAGTCCAAGCGGCTACGATAATCTAGAGGGGGGTGAATAGATTATCTCCATCTTTTCGATTTCGCCCTTTTTTTTCGAACCGAATGCTCAAAGACAATAATAAAGGTGCGGAATGTAAACAACACGCGTCGATTTATAGTAGTTCAACCCACCTAGGGCCTAATCTACTACCACCCCAGTATATCCGGGATGGATCTCAAAAAGAAAAAGAATTTTATTAATTACCAAAATTAATACAAACTCAACTTACAACACCTTGAAGAGCATCACACTCTTCTTCAACACCACCTTTGGAGATTACCACAATCTCCCTTTGAAGATTACCACAATCTTCCTTCAACGACACCTTGTGAAGATCAGCATAATCTTCAATCTTGAAGAATACCAAATTCTTCAACACCTCAATAAGAAGATCACCACAATCTTCTTGCACCTATCACCTAGATCATCCAAGTGTGTTCTTACCACAAGAACACTCACAAGGATATCTTGTGTTGAATGATAACCAAAAATCAAGATTACAACTCAATAATGAATATTACAATTTGAGTGCAAAGTGTAATCAAGAATAGCCTAGACCTCAAGGATGTGAAAGTGATACGCTAGACAAAATTACAACAAGAATAATGACAATGAAGAACAAGTGTTTGCTTGAAGTGTATCTTGTTGTATTGTATCTCAATTGTTGTTATGGTTGCTCCAAAACTTCCTCTATTTATAGGAGATGATTGATCAAGCATAGGCTCCTCTTGGAGATTGAAAATCTACAGAAAAATATAATTAAAATCAAGAATATAGCTGTTAGAAATCAATCCCACATTTTAAGGAAATTTGTCTGCTGTCAAACGGTCACATTTTTGTTGTCAAAAGATAGGGCGACCGGTCGCACAGAAATAGAAGTTTGAAATGAAACTCAGCAAATTTACACAGGGCGACTGGTCGACGCATGGTTCGACCGGTCGTCCCCTATGTTGGCCGGTCGCACATCCTTAAAAATCAAAGTGCAGAAGTCTGTTTCAAAACCAAGACTTACAAGTACCGGTCGACCGGTCGACCTGCTTGATTTTTTCTTCCATCTCATTTTCTATTTCAAAAATTCATCTTCAGGTATGGGTTGCCCTATAGGGCGACCGGTCGACCAAGAGACAGAAATATTGTCCAATTTTTGTCGAAAATAAAACTCAAGAAATACTCCGAAAATTTAGTAAAAACATTTTAAACCAATCGGGAGTATTTAGACAACATTTAGGAACCTTGTTTTGAAGTAAAAACATATAAACACAAATTCATTAAAAGTGTTGTCCAATTTTATCTGAAATAAAACTTGAAGAAATACTCCGGAAAATATTAAAACCATTTTAAATCATTTAGGAGTATTTGGACAACAAATAGAAACATTGTTTTGGTGTAAAAATAAAATCATCAAAATTAAGATAAAAACATGTATCAAACAATCTCCCCCTTTTTGATGATTACAAACCAAAACAATTTTTAGAAAAATTAGAGGGACAATTTTAAAAACAATTTTCCGGTAAAAACATCTAACCGTTGGGAAGCAACCAAAATTTCCAAAATACATAAGCAACCAAGAAAGGGAGTAATTATTTTCAATAATAGGCATAATAAGCACAAACTCCCTCTATCAACAAGCACATCAAGAATTATGAGAAAGCAATTATCCATAAGCTAAAAGCTTAGCTTTTACAAATTGTTCAAGAGCTTATAAGCTCCCACTGTCAATAAAACATCATTAGACAAGTATATAAGTCCATCAAGTAACAATTGGACTAAATATAATTCACAACTTATGGCTTTAAAGAGCCATAGCTTATAGCTTTTATAACAAGCTTTTATTAGCTTCTTTGAGCTAATGAGCCAATTTCCTGTTTCTCCCCCTTTGGAATCATCAAAAAGAATGTTAGGATGATAAAAACATCATACAAATACTTCAAAGTGCGCTAAAGAGACGGTTTATCAACCATTGAGCAATTTAAGCTTAAAAACCAAAGAAGAAAGGGAGAAATGTATCATGAAGAGTTCATATGCTCGGTTTATTTGCCAAAACATGATCTCAATAAGTATTGAAGACTTTTGGAAGTAAGAGACTCATGTAGAAGTTGAAAATTTCATTGTGACATTTCATCGAACACTTTGTGGGCTTGAAAATGAAAAGAAGTTGTATATAGCCCTTGTAAATGATCCAAGCCAAAAAAATTCATTACCAAACAATACAACAATATATCTAAGCCCATCAAGATCATATGCAAAATATAGCAAGAGATATACAAGAAAGTCATAAACTCAAGGGTTCAACCCAATTGAGATAATATTGGCCAAAAAGATCAAGGCATTACGAATGCCATCAAGCAAAAATTAAAGAGCCATCAAGTAATACATGTCAAGCATCAAACAATGCATATTAGACGTTACAAATGTCCCAAATAATCCATCTAAACAAAATGATCAAGACATGTTAAATGCATTTAAGCAAAAATTTAAAAGAAGCACTTTTACCATCAAGTACCAACATCAAAATATGCCAAACTAGAGTATTGTTACCAACAAATACTCCATCATGATCATCCACAAGTCATTATCAACTTGCAATTTTAACCCTTTCAAGAAAACAAGCAAATCTCATTAGTACGAAAGAGGTTTACAAGAAAGTCAAAAGAAATACAAGACAACAAGAAAGAAATGCTAAGATAATAAAGGGGTGGGGACATCAATCCTCGTCCGAAGAGAAGCAAGTTCCGGGAATAAGATCTTTGATGAATTTCTTCAACTTGCCGATTGATTTTTGCATTTTTGAGGTCTTTTGCTCCAAAGCCTCATACCTAGCTTCATGAAAAGATCTTAAATCATCAAATTCGGCTTGGGTGTACCTCCTAGAAGGTTGAGCACCGGTATTACCCTCCGGATTGCTCTGTTCACCTTTCTCTGCCAATCTCGTGGCCTCGGCATCATCAAAGAAGTCGTTTGGATCTGGGGAATCTTGGCCTCTTCCTCTAGCCATCTTAGTTGGTCGGATGTCCATATTATTGCGCATAGTGACCATTTGGGAGATATTATCAATGTCAAAGTCATTTTGAAATACCTCCGAATTACATTCCGACGAAGGTAGTCCCGATTGTATAAGAAGTTTACAAATCCAATTGCCCATAACAAACTTTTTATTTCCTTGAGTGATAGACTCAATTAGACATTGAATAAGAATGGCGCCAAAGTTAAGCGGTTCCCTTCTAGCAATCTTATAAGTCAAAAAATAGTCCATGTTGCTAGGCATTTTACCCGATTTTCCACAAATACAGTATGCGACAATAACAGATAAAATACGGTGCTCAAGTGTCATCGCCAACAATGAATACTTTGGCCATACGCCCAAATAGGTCTTAACTTCTCTCATAGACACCCCCAACATATCATCATTCCAAATAGCACAAGAGAAAAAATCTCAACCACCTTCTCTAACATGTAGAAGCCGACAAATATCATTAGGTGTCCACCTAAAGTGACGACCTTTTACAAACGAATTTACCGCAATAGGCTTTCTATCATCAACATCATATTGCACCCACATATTTGCATAAAAATGTTGGATAATATCATCATCATATAAAACATATGCATGCTCCCATAAAAACATCCAACCTTGCTCCTCAAAGAATCCTCTAATAGTAGGATATTCATTAGCAAATGAATTAAAACGACAAATTTTAGTCCGAGCAATCGACTTTCCACCCATTCCCGAATCTTCATAGTACCACTCCGCATATTTATTGATGAAATTAAGAACATTATTAGAATGGGGAGCTTGAGTAATAAAAGATTTCTTACTTTTCGCCCAACGACAATTTTTGAGCAAAATTGTTCCGCGGAGCTCGGCAATTTGGGCCCGAGAGAGTATGGGATTTTGAATGTCATCACGTTCTTGAGCCACGTTCCTTTGGGCAGCTCGAATATCCCTTTGTTCGGCTTCGTCTTGCCGATTTCTCGAAGAACCCTCTCAGCCCTTCCTTCTCTTGGAAGTGGGATTTTGACCGGTGGAATTTCTTGGAGGAGCCATATATGTAAGATTCTTGCAAAAATAAGAGGATTAGCAACAAGAATCGTAAAGAATGATGAAGAAATGAGGATTTTATGAAAAAGGGGGTGATTTTTTGCTGCTGTGCGAAGGGAGGGTTTTGATGTTCTGTTTCAGAATTGAAGACAGACGGGTTATATCCCAAAAATTTTGCCTGGGCGACCGGTCGAGGTGGGGTGCGACCGGTCGACGTTCAGGGCGACCGGTCGCCCCTGCTTTGACCGTCCCAGTGCAAATTTTCATTCTTCAGGTTTTTCAAAAATTCGATTTTTCACCCCAAAAGTTTTAAAACATTGCAAAAAGATAATTATGGACCGAGTCCAACAAATATGAGTTTCGAGAAAACCCATATACGAGAAAAACGAGATTAACCGAGTAGTGCCCTTTTAAGAAAAATTTACAAATCATTTAGGGGCACTTGAGGGGTTGAAATGAAATATTTTAAAAATGTGCATAAACATAATAACGAGTTCTAATAATACGAGTAAACATACCTCGATGGTTTAAGAATTTCTAATAGACGATAGCCAATGAATATGAGATATATACCCTACACAATTCTTAAACAAAATTTGCACAATAGCACAAGTGTAGGCAAGTAATAGGAGATATATAAAAAAAAAAGCTAAAGCTATAAAAATACATAAGAGATAATAAACCACATAAGTCTAATTAAATGCACAAGAGTTTTAGAGACATCATGCAAGGTCTTCTTTTTAAAAAAAAAAATTGAAACTCACAAAACATTGAAGACCTAAATTTTAAAAATAATGAAAACTCATTTGCAATAAAAACATACATACTAACAAAATAAAATGCATATTTAAATGGGGAGATACGGTTTACCAATTACGCCATTTCCATGGGTTATGACGTTCCCATTGTTGATGATATCTTCCCCTTTGAGAATCATCTTGTTGATGATGACTTCTCCAATTTTTCCATTTCCAAGCATTTTGGCTTTCCCATTTTTGAAAGTGTCTTTCTCTTGGAAAATCATCTTGTTGATGTTGTCTTTGCCATTTCCAAGGATTGTGTTCTTCCCATTTTTGATTATTTCCTCTTCTTGGAAAGTGACTTTGTTGAAAATGTTTTCTCCTTTGATCAAATGAATTGGTCATTTGATGTCTTCTTGGCGGTATGAATTTTCTCCGATTATTATTTCGCTGGGTATCTAATAAAATATTATTTTGTGGTACCCTCAAGTGTTTGGGTCCTTTAGGATTAGCTTTGAGACTTTTAGGTCTCCAACAATAATTAGAGCTATTTCTAGCCCGACAAGTATTTACCGTGTGACCCTTTTTACCGCAATAAAAGCAAGTAATAATTCTAGGAGTATAATGACCAACATGCTTAGAGACTTGATTCTTTTTCATATGATTGACAACATTAAAATTATGATCAAGTTCTAGTTTCGAATTATCACAACAATAAATAATTTCATCGGTACTCAAGTTGGATTTAGATAAATCCTTTTTCATGCAATTAATATCCTCAACAAGAGTACTATTTACTTTTTCAAGGTTTCTAACCTTGTCAAGTGTGGTGGTGTGAGCACATGATAGTGATTCATATGAAGTAAATAAGCTATCCTTTTCATTTTTCAAAATATTGAATTCCTTTTTCAAATTTTTGTACTTAACAAGTAAATTTTGGAATTCATTTTGAAGATCATCAAAATCATTTTGCAAATCACTATAATCATTTTGAATAACAATATCATAAGAACTAGAGGGTTTAAGACATACCTCGTTTTCTTCTTCGATGCCCATAAGACAATATTCAACTTCCTCATAGTTGGAAGTTGTAAGAGGCTTGTTCCTAATATTTGACGTTGTATCCCTTTGAGAAGTAGATGCTTTTGTTTGACTCCTTTCATTTGCAAATACTCCATAGATGGCTTCTAATTTTTGCCATACTTCATGTGCCGATCGAATTTCTACAATATGTTCATATTCCAAATTAGTAAATGAACAATACAAAATATTGAGAGCTATACCGTTTAAGAAGATGATTTTCTTCTCTTCATCATTGAGCTCTTTGAAGCCTTTGGAAGTGTGTGGTGTGTCTTTCATCGGAATGGATTCTCCATTTATGACGATGTTCCAAATATCGAACCCGCAATCTTGTAAATAACATTCCATTCTTTCTTTCCAAAATATATAATTTTTGGAATCAAATAGAGGTGGCTTGGTGGTGGAGGTGCCGGTAGGATGAGCTTCATTCGTAGCCGACGATCGTTTCTCTTCACTCGCGATGTGAAACGAGCTTACCAAAAAGTTTGGCTCTGATACCACTTGTAAGTCCAAGCGGCTACGATAATCTAGAGGGGGGTGAATAGATTATCTCCATCTTTTCGATTTCGCCCTCTTTTTCGAACCGAATGCTCAAAGACAATAATAAAGGTGCGGAATGTAAACAACACGCGTCGATTTATAGGAGTTCAATCCACCTAGGGCTTAATCTACTACCACCCCAGTATATCTGGGATGGATTTCAAAAAGAAAAAGAGTTTTATTAATTACCAAAATTAATACAAACTCAACTTACAACACCTTGAAGAGCACCACACTCTTCTTCAACACCACCTTTGGAGATTACCACAATCTCCCTTTGAAGATTACCACAATCTTCCTTCAACGGCACCTTGTGAAGATCACCACAATCTTCAATCTTGAAGAATACCAAATTCTTCAACACCTCAATAAGAATATCACCACAATCTTCTTGTACCTATCACCTAGATCATCCAAGTGTGTTCTTACCACAAGAACAATCACAAGGATATCTTGTGTTGAATGATAACCAAAAATCAAGATTACAACTCAATAATGAATATTACAATTTGAGTGCAAAGTGTAATCAAGAATAGCCTAGACCTCAAGGATGTGAAAGTGATAAGCTAGGCAAAATTACAACAAGAATAATGACAATGAAGAACAAGTGTTTGCTTGAAGTGTATCTTGTTGTATTGTATCTCAATTGTTGTTATGGTGGCTCCAAAACTTCCTCTATTTATAGGAGATGATTGATCAAGCATAGGCTCCTCTCGGGGATTGAAAATCTACAGAAAAATACAATTAAAATCAAGAATATAGCTGTTAGAAATCAATCCCACATTTTAAGAAAATTTGTCTGCTGTCAAACGGTCACATTTTTGCTGTCAAAAAGATAGGGCGACTGGTCGCACAGAAATAGAAGTTTGAAATGAAACTCAGCAAATTTACATAAGGTGACCGGTCGACGTAGGGTTCGACCGGTCGTCCCCTATGTTGGCCTGTCGCACATCCTTAAAAATCAAAGTGCAGAAGTCTGTTTCAAAACTAAGACTTGCAGGTACCGGTTGACGCCCAGGGCGACCGGTCGACCTGCTTGATTTTTTCTTCCATGTCATTTTCTGTTTCAAAAAATCATCTTCTGGTATGGGTTGCCCTATAGGGCGACCGGTCGACCAAGAGACAGAAATGTTGTCCAATTTTTGTCGAAAATAAAACTCAAGAAATACTCCGAAAATTTAGTAAAAACATTTTAAACCAATCGGGAGTATTTAGACAACATTTAGGAACCTTGTTTTGAAGTAAAAACATATAAACACAAATTCATTAAAAGTGTTGTCCAATTTTATCTAAAATAAAACTTGAAGAAATACTCCGGAAAATATTAAAACCATTTTAAATCATTTAGGAGTATTTGGACAACAAATAGAAACATTGTTTTGGTGTAAAAATAAAATCATCAAAATTAAGATAAAAACATGTATCAAACATAAATGACTTGTACAATTGTGTGCATTTTGACGTCTCTCAATGAACCATTTTTGTAGCTTATTCCCTATACTCTCAATGTACAGGAGAATTGGACCATGTCGCTCATTCTTGAACAAGGAATTGAGCGACTTTGCATTGTTGAAGGTCATAATATACTAATGGTTCCCTTGAAAGTGTGACATTGCCCATGTCTGAATATCTGTACCTTTAAGATACATCCAACCTATCTTATCAGTACTTCTAATATGACCCATGAAGTTCTTAAACTCTTTGCCAGTATAAGCCTCAGTTGTATTCATAAAAGCGAGGCAATATTGGCATTTCGAGTCATTGTCTTCAAGTATTGTTTTATATGATATATGCAATGACCATGACGGGCATTCTGATAGACATCTCGCACTATATTAATGATACTTATATGGCAGACAGATATAACAACAAGATATTCCTTATCACTAGTTTTTTCCTTCAATTTTGTAAAAAATTAATGCCATGAAGCATCATTCTCAGAATGAAATATGCCCCATGTAAGAGGATATATATGCATATTTGAATCTTGATATGTAGAAACAATCAATGCACCTTTATATTTAGCAGTCAAAAATGTGTCATTTACAATGACAACGGACGCATTGACGAGTGAAGTCCATGAATGCAAGACCTAAATGCCAAAAAAAGTACTTCAAACGATCGTCGTCATCAGTTTCTAAATAGTATACAATATTAGGATTAGCAAGGGTTAAGTTGTGGGCATAGACACACAGATTGTCATAATTATCCTCAGGCGAACCACGTAGGAGTTCCAAAATAGTTTCTCTACAGCTCTTGCCATTTGATAACTCATTTGTATGTTGAAATCATGATGAGCGTCGCTCATGAGATTTGTTGCTCTATACGTGGTGATGGGATCCTTCAACTTATTCATGATATATTTTTCAATGATCTACATTGTTGTTTGCCTTGATCATTGTTAGTCATATTTATTGAGCAAGTATGTTCATGAGTATATGTTCGAATCTAAAAAAAATCACTCACATTGAACTTTATTACACGCAAACACCATTTGCAATCCTCATCAATGCATACAACTATGTATGCCTCTTTATTCGATTTTTTAACCATGAATTCAAAATTCTGCTTCAGCGCGAGAAAGTCTATGGCTTTCTTGAAGTTCTTTTTTGGTACCTAATAATCGGCCTGACTACTAATCACGATCAACTATCACGTGCAACATATTGCTAACTGAAAACGTAATAAGATGCTCATTTGTGAATGCATTTTCTTCTCTTTAGCATTGTGCAGTCAATACTTCAGCTGTAGCATCATTAACCTGGGTGGGTTTTTTGAATAATCTGCTACTCATCCCAATTCACAGTTTGGTCATTATCATTTTCTTCTTGTTACATGTCAAAATCGGCTACATTGTCCCATACTAATTGTTGATATCTGTTTGATTCATACTCATTTGCTTGCCAAACTGGATCCTTTCTTACAAGTGTTACATAAATTGGAGAAAGATGACTTTGTGTATTGACACTTAATATAATTAAATAATATAATTATTTTTTTCTAGAAAAAAAAATTGATTAAATCTATGTACTACTATGTTTAGTCATAATTAATAATTCAATGAACTAATGTATATAATAATGTCGAATTCAATATGTTTTTCTTTATAAGGGTGGAACTGTCACAAAATACTTAGAGCCAAATTTACACGTTGCCAATGAGCAACAGATAACCCACCCCTTGGATTTACACTATATACCAAAGGGGACAAAGAAAAAGGCCAAAACAACAAATAATCACCCAAACACAGGGCTCAAAACATAGCCAACAACGGATATGATGAGTTCAATTATCAAAAGAGAACATATACAAGGCAACAAGCCAACAAAACAAAATAATAACTTGCTCATCAAGTCCTTGCATCATGCCTACAAAAAATGACACAAACTTTTGCAAAATCAAAGACGTTATATACCTCTAACTTGCTCATCAAGGCTTGCAAAAAATGACAGCAACATATGCAAAATCAAATATGTTATATATCGTTAACATGTCTGCAATAGTCTGCAATAGGTACAAACTTAACAACAGAAAAGTATGATAACATAAATTGTCATCGTGTGGAAGGTTCAGATGGTGAAGGGTAGGGTATCAGTGGCGGAACTGGCAATAGGGGTGGATAGTCGATGACGATGACGTCGATTAACCTCTTGCCACTGTGATACCGCAAAATTAAGTAAATGTCCATAAGCATCATCACTACCGCCACCCCAATTACAAATATGGAGTAACAAACAAGAGTAATTTAACAGTGTTTGTGATTTCAATAGGTTTACATTTACCAATTTGTTTGAATGTTAAAATCAAATGTGATATGTCTTGAGATATGTTTTCAAGGTTTTAATGATCTGTGATTAGATAGTTACGAAAACACTTCTAACATCGTTATATAACCTTTTAACATTGTTAATATGGATTTTAGTAGTTGAATACAAGATTAAAGTACGTAAAAGTCTGAAAATGACTTTGGTCGACGGAAAGTGACTAAAGTCGAGTTCTTAAACAATTGCAGTCGCTTGCTCTCGACCTTGGTCGAAACATATATCGGTTATAGTCGTGTTCACTTTTAGACGAAATAGAGTATATTTCATCTATAAATTCTTATTTCTAATAATTTTAATACATATTCAAGTATAATTGAACATATTCATTTCACAATTTCACCATTTAGTCAAATTCATAACATCTTCATAAGGTAATAGTGTTTGTGGTTGAATACAAGATTAAAGTACCAAAAAGTTTGAAAACAATGTTGGTCATTTACAAACATCATTAGCCGAATTCGAGCAAGTTGTTTTATAGCGACCAGAGTCGTTTATTCATGGATAGTGACAATACTAACTAAACTTATCATTGTCTATCAACCAATGGTCTTTGATCTCGACATGTAAGTTTGTTGTGCTCAGTTGCCCCACACCTACTACATTTGATTCTCTTAGTAAACTCCCCAATGGAAGTTATTCTTGTTGTATTACAACGACCAGTTTGTTGTCGGACAAGAGGTGGTAAAACATTTATATTTTTAATATCTCCAGAACATCCCATTCTATTTCATTAGTTGCATGCATTATAATATATGCATATGATGCTTTCCAAAAGTCAACATTATAGCAATGAGAACATAAGTCGTTCGCTGAAAACTGTCTTGGCTTGGACGCTGCTATTTCATGCTCGCATGGAAAGTGATCCAATTGAAACTTTCTACACGTGCAAGTATTTTCAGCAAAATTAACAATATGGTTCGTGGTGCCGCCGCTTACTGTATACTTCAACTGATCAAATGGTTGAGTTTTAAATCTCTTCATCAAATCATATTGTTAATATTTGTTCAATTTTTGTTCCATTGTAGGGGTTAAACGGCTTGGACAATTGTGTGCATTTTGATGTCTCTCAATGAACCATTTTTGTTATTTATTCCGTATACTCTTAATGAACGGGAGAATTGGACCATGTCACTCATTCTTAGGGATGGCAATGGGGCAGGTCTGGGACGGGTTTGGCCAAACCCGAGACCTGCCCCGCCAAAGAAAAAATGGACCCGGGACCCGCCCCGCCTCGAGCCCCACCCCGTTATGGACCCGGGACCCGGCAGGTTGAACCCGCCAGACCCACCAAATAAATTTATCTATCTGAATGATGTTGGTTGGTCTATTAAGTATTAGTTTGAAGATTAAGTCATGCTGCTGAATTTAATACTCAAATTAGTTTGAAGATTTCATCTTTACCAAGAGACATCATTATATGTACATTTTAACAAACATCTTGAAAACACAAACCAATTCTTTTCACACCTCAAATCTCTAAACAAATGTCAAATGATCAAATCTAAACATAACAGATTCTTTGACATCATTTTTGTTCATGTCAGTATACACCAATTATAAAGAGTGGCTTCTAATTTACTCCATTTCCCCACCTCCATTTCTCCATTATTACACTGACTAATCACTTCAGAGCAAAAATATGTTAATAAAACTTAAAATTGCGCAAATGCCGATAAATCAAACATATGAGTTTCAAGAAACACCATTTCTCATTCTGGGACTCATAAATTATACACCACGTAGATTGTTAAGAAAATCACCTGAAAATGGAGTCCATTGAAGTCCCACTTCCCGTACAAAATAGAAACCCAAATCCAAAGTCAGCCAGTAAATATATTAATATTGTTAATATACGGGGCGGGTCTAGCCGGACTTGTGACTCGTCCTGGACCTGGCCGGGTTTGAAAAAGTTAGACCCGTTACCTGCCCAGGACCCGACGGGATGGGTTTTTTATGGGTCTAGATGGGGCGGGTTCATTGTGGGTCCGGGTTTGAACCCGGCCCATTGCCATCCCTACTCATTCTTGAATAAGGAATTTAGCAAATCTGCATTGCTCGAGGTCGTAATATAATAATGGTTCCCTTGAAAGTGTGACCTTGCCCATGTCTGCAAATCTATACCATTAAGATACCTCCAACCTGTCTCATCAGTACTTCTAATCTGCCCATGAAGTTCCCAGACTCTTTAGCAGTATAAGCCTCAGGTGTATTCATAAAAAGCGAGATCATATTGGCATTCCGAGTCACGGTCTTCAAGTTTTCTTTTATGTGATATATGCAATGACCATGACGGGTATGGTCGTTAGATATAACAACAAGATATTCCTTATCACCAGTTATTTCTTTCAATTTTGAAAACAATTAATGCCATGAAGCATCATTCTCGGAATCAACAACGCCCCATGCAAGATGATATATCTGCATATTTGCATCTTGATATGTAGTAACAATCAATGCACCTTATAGTCAGCAGTCAAGAATGTGTCATTTACAATGACAACGGACACATTGACGAGTGAAATCCATGAATGCAAGACCCAAATGCCAAAAAAAGTACTTGAAACGATTGTCGTCGTCAGTATCTAAATAGTATACAATATTAGGATTAGCAAGGGCTAAGTTGTGGGCTTAGATAGACATATTGTCATAACTATCCTCAGGCGAACCTCGTAGGAGTTCCAAGACAATTTCTCTACATCTCTTGCCTTATGATAACTCATTTGTATGCCGAAATCATGATGAACGTCGCTCATGAGATTTACTGCTCTATACGTGGTGCTGGGATCCTTCAACTTATTCATGATATATTTTTCAATGATCTACGTTGTTGCTTGCCTTGATCATTGTTAATCATATTTATTGAGCAAGTATGTTCATGCATATATTTCTGAATCTAAAAAAAATCACTCGCATTGAACTTTATTGCACGCAAACACTATTTGCCATTCTCATCAATGTAAACAACTATGTACACCTCTTTGTTCGATTTTTTAACCATGAATTCAAAATTATGCTTTAGCGCAATAAAGTATATGGCTTCTTGAAGTTCTTTTTTGGTACTGAATACTCGACCCGACTACAAATCACCATCAGCTATCATGTGCGATGTATTGCTAATCAAGATGTAATAAAGTGTTCATTTGTGAATGCATTTTCTTCTCTATAACATTGTGCGAGGCGCTTCAATTTTGTAGCATCATTACCTGGGTTAATTTCCCGATTAATCTACAACTCATCCCAATTCACAGTTTGGTCATTATCATTTTCTTCTTGTTGCATGTCAAAATCGGCTAAATTGTCCTCTACTGGTTGTTGGTAATTGTTTGATTCATACTCATTTGCTTGCCCAACTGGATCCTTTCTTACAAGTGTTACATAAATTTGAAAAAGATGACTTTGTGAATTGACATCTAATATAATTAAATAATATAATTGTATTTTTTATAGAAAAAAAAGTAATTAAATTTATGTACTACTATGTTTAGTCATAATTAATAATTCTATGAACTAATGTATATAATAATGGCAAATTCAATTTGTTTTTCTTTATAAAGATAGAACTTTCACAAAATACTTAGAGCCAAATTTACATGTTTGCTAACGAGCAATAGATAACACACCCATTGGATTTACACAAGATACCAAGGGAGACAAAGCAAAGGCCAATAACAGCAAGCAATCACCCAAACACGTGGCTCAAAAAATAGCCAACATCGGATATGATGATTTCAGTTATCATAAGAGAACATATACAAGGTAACAAGCCAACAAAATAAAGCAATAACTTGCTCATCAAGCCCTCGTAGCATGCCTACAAAAAACGACAACAACATCTGCTATATACCGCTAACTTACTCATCAAAGCCTGCAAAAAATGACAGCAACATCTGCAAGATCAAATGTGTTACGTATCGCTAACATGTCTGCAATAATCTGCAATAGGTACAAAATTAGCAACAACAAAAATCCGATAACATAAGTTGTCATCATGGGGAAGTTTCAGATGATGAATGGCAGGGTATCAATGGTGGAGCTGGCGGCAGCGGTGGATAGCCGATGATGCTGACGTCGATTAACCTCCTGCCATTGCGATAGCGCAATATTAGGTAAATTTCATAAGCATCATCATTAGCATCACCCCAGTTAAAAATATGGAGTAGCACATAAGAGTAATTTAATAGTGTTTGTTATTGTAATATGTTTATATTTACCAATTTGTTTGAATGTTGAAATCAAATGTGATATGTCTTGAGATATGTTTTCAAGGTTTTAATGAAGTGTAATTAGATAGTTACAAAAATACTTCTAACATCATTATATAACCTTTTAACATTGCTAATATGGATTTTAGTAGTTGAATACACGATTAAAGTACAAAAAAGTCAAAAATGACTTTGGTCGACAGAAGGCGACTAAAGTCGAGTTCTTAAACGATTGGAGTCGGTTGCTCTTAACTTTGGTCGAAACAGATATTGACTATAGTCTAGTTCACTCGACTTTGGTCGAATGGAGTATATCTCATCTATCAATTCTTATTTCAAATAATTTTAATACATATTCAAGTATAGTTGAACATATTTATTTCACAATTTTACCATTTAGTCAAATTCATAACATCTTCATAAGGTAATAGTGTTTATAATTGAAAATAAGAGTAAAGTACCAAACAATATGAAAACAACGTTGGTCGTTTACCAACATCATTAGCCGAATTCAACTAAAGTTGTTTTATATCGAACAAAGCCGTTTATTCATGGACAACGACAACACTAACTAAATTTGTCATTGTCTGTCAACCAATGGTCTTTGATCTCGACATGTAAGTCTGTTGTGTCTAGATGCCCCACAAAAAAATTTAAAACACTTCTTTTTTCACTATATTATATAAATACTAAACCTCACCCCCATAACATTCATTTTTCTGATTTTGTCAATACTTAACGTCTCATTTTCCCACAAGGAATGTAAATGGATTTTTTGGACGAAATAAAAATTTATATTCCTCATATTTTTCTTCTTCTTTTCTGGTGACAATAAATCGTAGCCATTATCATCTGAGCGCACACTGGATAAACCATCGTACTTGCTCGATGCAATAGTTTACATATCTCATAAACCATACCAACTAAGTATATTGCACGACCAATGAAGTATTGGTAAGTAGGGGTGTTCATCGAATCGAATTCTGAATTCTTCGACTTCCTCGAATCGAATTTAATCGAATGAACATTTTAAACCTCAATTCGAAATTCGATCCTAATTCGATTAATTCGAATCGAATTTAAACGAATTGAATTTCTCGATTTCCGAATCGAATTTGAGTCAATCCAAAAATCCAAATTTATCGATAAAGTGAATAAAGTTTGGATTCATAACATAATATTTTTGGACTATACCCAATAAAATTCTAGATTTTGTTTTTTCAAAATTACAAATTATCGACTAACCATTTTTCATTGTTTAATTTAACAAAGACTATCATAAATTCATAACGAACTCCCTTATATAAATTTTAATAAATTATTTTGTGCCAATTTTATACCAGCACTAATTACTTGATAAATAACTTTCATACTCAAATATGAGGTATCAAATTGACAAAGTGTATGTGTGTAGATAAAGAGATATAGTTTGTGTATCATATAATTTATTATTTTAATATGATCTGAAGATAAATATATGCAATATAGTGTACAAATGTATAATGTATAATGCATATTGTAATAATAATTTAAAACAAAGGAAAAAAGTCAAAGATTATATTGTATAAATATATAATGTATGTTGTATAGTGTACTTTTCCATATAATGGACATAGCTGGTGGAATATTGTTATAGATTATTTCACCACATCCCCTCCACGTGAGATTGTAAGAGAGAAATAGTTTTTACCTAAAATATATTTTTTAGCACAAAAAATGATTATATGAATATAGTCTAAAGATAAAAATTTGAAGTAATATAAAATGTATTTCATACACTATTAAGTATAATTATTTCTAACAAAAACTAAAAAAACAAGAAGGAAAGAGCATATATTTATAATTTTACATTTTCATTTAAACATTAGTGTTTTATTCATATATATATATATATATTATAAATGCATGTGCATAATTTACATATATACAATAAATAATTATGTATATGTGAAATATATACATATAAATTTCGAATTGAAATGCAAATTCGAATTGAAATACGAATTCGAATTGAAATAAGAATTCGAATCGAAATATGAATTCGAATTTAGTCGAATTTCACCTCGAATTAGGATTTTCGAATAGAATTCGAAAAAAAAACCTCAATTCGTTATTCGATTCAAATATTCATATTCCAAATTCGAGTTGATTCGAAATTCGATTCGAAATTCAAAAATCCTAATTCGAAATTCGGATCCATTCGAAATATGAACACCCCTATTGGTAAGGGAATCGAACTCGTAACTGGCTCGTACTTACCTACTCCACCAAATCGGCCACCCATGAGGGGTAAATGGTAATATATATTAGAGCTGGCAATTAGGGCCATCTCTGGTCAGACTGGGCCATTAATTTGTCGGCCCAAAAAGGACAAGATCTATTTGGCCCCGGCTAATGGGCCCAATGGTCCGAAACAAAATACACTACATGGACCAAGCTGGACCATGAAAATATTGGCCTAAATGAATTTTGGGCCGACTGGCTTGGCCTGATTTTGCTATCTGGCCCGATGGGCTAGTACCGCCCCAACCCGACATAATTGCTACCTTTTATATATATAAGAGATAGTCATCAACGGAGTCAAGAAAGGTTCGAAGGTGTTGACCATTTTGACATGTCATTTGCAAACTGTTGAGGTAGATGGTGATAGGAAATGGTATATATATATAATATATATATATATATACATACAATAACAATAACAATAACAATAACAATAAAAATAAAAATAAAAAATATATTTTTTTAACGGCAAAATCCGCAATCATTAATCTTCTGGTGCACACAAGATAAACCATGGAGCTTGACACAAAATCATGTAAACTACAACAATCAGGTAAACCGCACTACGTGCTTGACCAAGTGGTGCAGAGATGTGTATTTAAACTTGAGACCTTAGACCTGAAGAATCTACTCTACTCTACTAGATCACCTCATCACGAATATGGGCAAAAAAAAAGTTTATCTCCTTTATTTGTGTTGTGATGGTTGTGGGATTGGGAGCGACAATATAAATGTTGAGTCAATAATTGAGCTATATTGGTGAGCTATAATAAAACGACTAATGATCATACCAATTAGTTTAAACTAGTAAAACACCCGTGTGTTACACAGGATTTATGCTAATTTTATTAAATTTGAGCATATTTTTTTTGATTTTCAAAATTTGGTTTGTCAAAATTACGTAAATTTTTAATTCTTAATTACATTGTTACAACTGTTTTTACATTAATTTTCTACAAATTAATGTATATTGCAATGACTGATATTTAATTTTAAAATATCACATAGTCAGTTGTGTTAATTTTATTAATAAAAAATATATAATAAATATATCTTTCATTTTTTAGAGTAGTTTACTTTTTTATATTATATATTGATAGATTGTTTATATTGTATAGAACTATAGATAGAAACTATGTTTTGGTTTATTATTTACCTTTTAATTATAATAAATTGTATATATAAAATTTTATTTACGGAAAAATAGATTGTGTAGATATTGGATTATTTGTTATGTTTTTATATGGGGAATATGGAAAATATATATAATATATGATTGCATATGGATAAATATGAAGCCGCCATGTGTAATTGGGAGAATTAAAATTGACACATATCTCAAAATAATGAAGCGATGACGTGTGTCATATTTATTTGTTCATTTAGTATATCGGGTTGATACGGTAGAAAACATTCGACATTTTTTATGTACATTATATTATAAATATTTATTAAAAGCTACGTTGAAAAAATTGGCAAAAAATACGAAAAATAATTAATATATGGACTCGTAACGCACCACTAAATCAAAATATAAAATAATTATTTGGAAGTATAAATACGGTATATTTGAACATTATTTTTATATGAATTGTATTTTTACTTATATTTAAATTATATATAAAAATTAACTATAATGCTTTATATTATTTAATTTATAATTTTAAGATAAAGTAAAGATAATTATATTATATAATATACGGTATTTATATTTATATTTAGTTTATATAAAAATTAACACATAGTATTTTTGTATTATATTACATCATAACTTAACATAAATTGAAGATAATTATTTAATAATAATCAATGTAGTTTTATATAATTAATATTCTTATTTTATCTATAATATTCTAATTATATTTTTAACAACTTTTGAATAATTTCTAGATTAATAAACATATAAAATATATTAAAATAAAATATTATTTATCAAGTATTATATGAATAATTATAATACATCTACTAAATATTCTACCTCGAAAACAGAGTATTTACCGACACTTCAAAATATGTACCGATGTACAATAAATATCAATGATTTTCAATTATTCATACATATATATATATATTATACGTGTATAATACGAAAAAGTAGCATGTGACATTTTATTGGGCTTTATGTCCCAATTAGTATTGTTTTGGGCTTCGTTTTTGGTGTAGGAGATTTAATTGGGCTTTATAAATTTTATTAATTTGGCGATCCTTTTCTAATAAATGAACTTAGACGATTTGCTAACACTTCAAGATATATTATATTTATATATATAAAAAATATATATATATATACACATTAATATAAAAAATAAAAAGGAAAATAAAATAGAATAATTACAGATTAAGAAAAAAAAAAGGAAAAGAAAAAGAAAAACAATTGGGAACCCGAACCCTAATATAAATTGCACACAACACTTCAAAGTTCCAACCACGCCCTCCTTGTCTGCCAAAATATCTGCTCGACAATAAACCCTAGAACTTTTTAGGGTTTTTGCTCTTATAATTCTATATATTCAGCCTCCTCAAAAACATTTCTATACATTCGGCCGTTCCCTTTCAGCAACGGCCTACTCCAGACTCTTTTCTAGTTAATTTCTTTCTTCAAAATCTTCTCTATGGGTAAATCCGCCAAGAAATCTGCTACCAAGGTAAAAGAAAATGAAGAGAAACGCTGTTTCTTCACAAACTCATTCAGTTTTATCTGTTTGACGACTTTTTTTTACGTGATTTCTTATATGTTTATTTGTTTGTAGGTTGATGCAGCTGCCGTGGTTGCTGCTCCCACCAAACCGTTAAAAAAAGGTTTGATCTTATTTTTTTTTCCTTTTTAAATTTGTCTGTTTTGGGTTTAATGTTTTAGTTTTTCTTCCGGTGATTTAATTCTTCCCTTTTTCCCTTTTCCTTTTTTTTTCTCGGTTTTTTTACCTTTTGTTCTAATTCATCTGGTTCCTTTGACCTCTGGTGTGTTGTTTCTATGTTTGGTTCGTCTTGTTTGTCTGTACTTTTTTTTTGGTTGAATTCATCTTCGTTCTTTGTTTTGTTGTATATCGTGTATTATTGTCAATTTATTTCTTGGGATTAATTAGATGTTTAATTATCTGCTTATGCTTATGTGATGTCTTTTAATGTCCAATAGGTAAGAGAGAAGCAGAGGATGTCATTGAGAAGGAAGTAGTGAGTGTTAAGAAACAGAAGGCGGACGAAAAGAAGAGTGGGATCAAGACTGAGAAGAAGGTAGTTAAAAAGAAAGTGGAAACCTCCTCTGAAGAGGACACTTCTTCAGATTCTGAGCCACAGCCCAAGGTTTGAAGCTTACTTATCTGCTGCTTCTTTTTCATTTGTTTTTAATCTTATTTTGGCGTTTTCCTTATTACTCTTGCATTCATTACTTTAAAGATTTAGAGACTACGTGATATCAGTTTACTTGTTTGACTCTTAAGAATCACACAAGCATTGTATCGTTTGCCATTGTGGTTCTACCTTTATCAGGATGGAAACGTAAACCTTTTGAAAATAATTACTGGCATGCCAAAAGTTTATAGCTATTCAACAAAGACGTTTTGACTCTTTCCTAGATAATTTTAATAGCTTAAATGACTTGCTATTACATCCATGAATTTTGTTATCAAGATGAAAACTTTTGAAAATAATTACTTGTGGTATATTAACATGTCCTGCCTCAACTTTATCGCTCTTCGACAAATATGTTAGGATTCTTTCCTGGATAATTTTAATAGCTTTAATGACTTGCTATTACATCCATGAATTTTGTTCCTCTCTTAGTTTCAACTTCAATAAACTAAGTGGGTTGAACTGTTACCAGGTTAAGGTACCTGCCAAGAATGGTGTCGTGAAGAAGCCTGCAGTTGCAGCAAAGAATGGACATGTAGCTGCTGCCAAGAAAAAAGATGAATCAAGTGATGATTCCGACTCTTCATCTGAAGATGAAACCAGTTCGGAAGAGGATGTTGCTGCAGTTAAGAAAGCTCCTATATCTGTAGTTAAAAAGGGCCCTGCAGCTCCTGCTAAGAAAGATGAATCAACTGATGATTCTGATTCTTCCTCTGAAGATGAATCCAGTTCGGATGAGGATGTTGCTGCAGTGAAGAAAGCTCCTGCTGCTCTGAATGAAAAGAAACCAGTTGTTCCTACCCAGAAGAAAGATGAGTCCAGCAGCGATGAATCTGACTCTGAAGATGAGACCAGTTCTGATGAGGAAGCTCCTGCAACCAAGAAAGCTCCTGCAGCCCCTACTAATAAGGGCCCTGTAGCTGCTACCAAAAAGAAGGATGAGTCAAGTAGTGATGATGAAAGCTCTGATGAAGATGATGTTCCAGCTAAAAAAAACTCAGAAGCTGTCACAAAGAAGAAAGATGAGTCCAGTGAGGAATCAGAATCAGATGATAGCAGCAGCTCAGAGGATGATGTAAGTTCATGTAGCTAGACTTGTTTATGTTTCTCTTATGTGGATCCTCTTCATTTATAGCTTATGATACCTGAAATTTGTTGTTTATGGTGTCTACTTTTAATCTTGTTGACTATGTTGTTATATTTTTTAGTTTTTTTCTTTTTCTTTTAACTTCTCCATTCATTTCTTCTCTTTTTCCCTTTTCTTCTTTTTCATTACCCTTTTGTTTGTGTGGGGTGGGGATGGAGTGGGACATTAAGGGCACATATATGGCCTGTTGATGGATTCATTTCTATGTTTTTATAAGAAATCTAAGAGATGATTCAGTTCATTGCCTTATAAACTTTCGAAGTCCAATCACTCTAACTAGTGACTGGGTTGGTTCTAGGTGCCACCTTTTGAATTGACTGATGATATTTGAGGTTTGTCGTTGATTGCATATTTCCTAATCCTTTTTGCTGTGTTGTGTTGCAGATCCCTAAAGCTGCTGCTGCTGTGAAAAGGACCGCTGTTGAAGCAAATCAGGTATTATGGCTCTCTTGCATCTTTGTGTCTGCATTGTTATCAAATTTCTCAAATAATGAAATGATGATTTTGTATTCAGAGGGATTCTTACTGTTTGTTATTTGAGATGATTCATTATGAATACTCCTTTACAGACAAAGAAGAATGCAGACTCTGAAGACGATAGCTCTGAAGAAAGTGATGATGAAGAGCCTCAGAAGAAAAAGATCAAAGTTCCAGTATGTTGGCATAGTTGTATTGTTGAGATTTTGCTCATAAATAATTCTCCTAGATCCTGTTAATCATGGGTGAATATTTTTGTTGGCAGGTTACCACAGTCTCAAAGAAGACCAGTTCTTCGGAGGAATCTTCTTCTGAAGAAGACTCTTCGGAGGATGAAGAGGACAAACCTTCAAAAACTCCTAGGAAAAATGTAATTTCCACTCATTTGAAGTGATGAACTGCAAGGAATGCAATATTTTCTATATTTCTTGTTGTATGTGCTGTACAAAAAGTCCGGTGATTTTGTAATGATGAACATCAATGTTGCTTTTGTTGCATGCGTACATATGATCAAATGACTTCTAGTTTGGCTGTTACGATCTGTAGCTCATGCTCATGCTGGGAATTATTTTTGATACAGGATACTGATGTAAAAATGACTGATGTTACAGCAACAAAGGCAAATGCTGAAAAGACTGTGAGTGATCTTTGTGCTACACCTGTTGTTTAAGGAAATATGGTTATATTTGCATGTTTCATACTTTGCTTAATGCCTATCTGCTATATAATCTTAATGTAAAGGGCAGGGGTTATGTTATAATTGTGTATGATCTATGCTTGACTAATTAAATCGGGATAGTTTTGGGAAGTTAAACCTACTTTTTGAAATGCAGATCTTATTTTGTGATATTTCAAAATGGCTACTTAAAGAAATAAACATATTATTATTTGGAAATGGTTATGTGCGTTACACACATCATGCTCATCTTATAATGTTACATTCTGCAGCCCAAGACCCCTGCTACTCCCAGAGAGCAGGCAACTGGCTCCAAAACTCTCTTTGTTGGGAATTTATCCTTCAATGTTGAGCAAGCAGATGTGTAAGTTTTCTTTACCCGGGAAATTGTTTATTGTTTAAAGTTTGGGCTAACCCTTCGATGCACAGTCTGAGTTTCCATCACTTCGTATATTTCCTTGACGATTTTATAATGTTTCAGTGAAAATTTCTTCAAGGCTGCTGGAGAAGTTGTTGATGTTCGCTTTGCCATGAACCAAGAGGATCAATTCAGAGGCTTTGGACATGTTGAGTTTGCTTCTGCAGAGGCAGCAGAGAAGGTATATCTATATCATAGTTAAGAATCAGATAAATGATTCACTTCTCGCGCTGTTGTTCTATTTCACATGCACACTCACACACTTGCACACAAACAACTATTACAGACTTATAGATGCACGCAAATGTGGAATATATCACAAATTGTTCTTCGGAATGAAACTGCTAAAACTTCTGATGGTATTTCCTTTAGCTATTTGTCTAGAACTATTTTTATAATATTTGGATGATGTCATTTGATCATCACAGAGTTTTGCCTGGTGGCACAGTTATTGTTTAACTTTCTAGACGTGTCTCTTTCTGCATATGCAGATTTGTGACTAATGGTTCTATGAACTGTTATACTTGCTATTTGTTGCTGAATCTTGATCATTCAATCAAAACAGCTTTTTGTCTGTTATGGTTCCTAACAATGGTCCATTAGTTTCTGATCTATTGAGGAAGTAAATGTTGCCAAGTAACAAACAGACGAGATGATAGTGTTATTGTTGTTTCGATCCTTTATACGAGTTTTGCAAATGAAAGTTTCCTTTGTTCTTTAATTCTTCATCTATATTATTTATGCAGTTGATGAGCTGTATTGCTAAAATTTAGAATCACAAATACTGAGCAATAACTATTATCATCTGCATTATTTTTTGAGATGCATATGCATAGCAGAAATGTGATGATGATACTGTGGGTTGGAGGCTCTGTGGTTGTCTTTACTTAAGAAATGTCTTAGTACCGCCTTGGTTTCTGTCGCAGTCATTCTAAATAGCAGTTCTGTAAATTGCAATTAAGTCTGCCATGTTTAAATAATTGTAGGCCCTCAATGAATTGAATGGTGAAGAGTTGTTGGGCCGTCCTGTGAGACTTGACCTTGCGAGGGAAAGAGGATCATTCACCCCCACCCCGTATAGTGGGTATGACTGCATTTTCTATGTTCCTTGTGCTTCCCATTTTTTTGATGATATTTGTTCCACATAACAAAAGGTACAAATTTCAATTTTCCAGTGGCAAAGATTCACAATCTTTCCAGAAGGGAGGTAGAGCTCAGGGGCAAACAATATTTGTTCGTGGATTTAACAAAAATGACGGTGAAGACCAGGTTTGTGTTGCACGTCCATTTTCACCCTGTATCTGAATTGTAGCCCCTCTGCTTGTTCATCTGTTGATATGAAAATAATCTCTTCACAAACTTGCAGATTAGGAGTTCATTGCAAGAACATTTTGGTTCTTGTGGTGAAATTACAAGAGTTTCCATTCCGACAGATCAAGATGGTGGTGTTAAAGGGTCTGTTTTTCTTTTTGTATCCTTGTAACCATTGTTGTCAAAGCCTAGTGATTGTTCATTGTAGTCTTAGTTTTCTATTTTTTTACCAAACAGCTCCATATTGAAAATCCTTGCTTTTGAAAGTTGATTATAATTGAGATCGAGGACAAATATTGTCTCTTTTCTTTTTATTTTTCCTAGAGTCCTTGTTTTTAGTAATTTGTAGTGTATCAGCCTGCCAACCAACAAATTCTGCTTTGTAGGATATATTATTATTCCACTGGCTAATTTTTGTAATTTTCTATTCACAGGATAGCATATATTGACTTTAGTGATGGTAATGCCTTTAACCAAGCTTTGGAATTAAATGGATCGGAATTTGGAGATGGTACTTTGATGGTGGACGAAGCAAAGCCTCGTGATAATGCTGGTGGTGGCAGAGGTGGTGGCAGGAGTGGTGGTGGGAGAAGTGGTGGACGGGACTTTGGTGGGCGAAGCGGCGGTCGTCGTGGTGGTGGACGTGGTGGTGGGGGTCGATTTGGAGGTGGTGGTAGGGGACGAGGAACTCCCAACAGACCAAGTATGGCTACTCCTGGAACTGGTATGTAGTAACCATAGTTTTCTGTTCAATTCACTTATTCTTTCATTAATATGTAGTAACCATATTGTTTGTTAAAGTCACTTATTCTTTCATTTATTAGGTTAGTTATTTACAATTTCAGCAGTCTGGCAAGTTTTACCATTTTGCCTACCTTGACGTTTTTTAACAAAAATTCTAGTTATCTTTCAAACTTGCAAATACACCCTTCTAAGTTATTACAACACCCGGTTTCAAAAAAAAAAGAAGTTATTACAACACCCTGTTGAGGTTCATAAACAAAGACCCTCTCGAGGGTGTTATCTGGAAAACAGATCTAAAGGGTTTTTTGTAAATTTATAAGATAGTTTTTGCTATTAGACTGAACATCATGAGTATTTTTGTAATTTACCCAAATAAAATTTATGATGCTTTATGGATTGATGTAAAAGAAAATCCAGTAATATAACTAAACGATTTTGATTCGTGTTTGCATTTTTACCTATACATATAATTACGACTTTCCGTGTTCCTGTCAATGTAATAGTCCAATTTTAATATGTCGGTGCAGGAAAGAAGACTACATTCAACGATGAGTAGTTGGGGAATTTGGTGGGCTGGAATCTCACGCCTTGAAGCTGCTTTGATTCTGGCCAAGTTTTGGATCACTTCAAATTCTGTTTATCTACCTTTTAGTTAAAAGTATGTTTTTATTTTTTAGTTTGTGTTTTGACGGAGCTTCAAAGGTTGAGTGACTATTCATTATGTTGCAAATTTATGAAACATATTAAGTAATGACATTATGATTGCAAAATGTGGATGATGTTATTTCCCATCGGCTTTAGGGATTCCGTGCAATTTTGTACTGTGTTTTAGTAGTTGATAATTGATCTATTTTTCACTTTTAAGTTCAAATGAGAGCATATATTCTGCAAGTAAAATTGAAGGATTGTGCGAGTTTAATATAGAATGAAATCATTTTCTTTCTATTTGCATCAAAGGTCGTTTTGGAGTGGTCATCGTAATGGTAGTCTAATTAAAAAAGGGGTAGTTGCAAATATTACCCTTGGAAGTTCGGTTTAATTGTGAAGAAAACCCGTGACTTTTAAATTTACCGAAGTATCCTCTTCTGACCTACCCAATTAATAAAAGGGTGGCGCTATTTGCACCTCAAGAATTGATTTATACACTATATTTCTACATATACTTTATCCCTATTTTACAAACCCATATAATTACTAAATGCACTACACCTATATTTTCAATTTTACCCTCCTAACTAAAAAACTCTAAATTAACGTACACCTCAACCTCTCTTCTCTCTTTTCTCTTTTCTCACCCCAAACCTCACACCCCAACCTCTTCCAAAAAATATGTTACATATTTTAGAAGAAAGAATAGTAGAAGAAATGGGCCGGTCTCAACCTCACCGGCGGTCGAACATCCAGAGGTAAGTCTTTTTTTTCTTCAGTATTTTACAATTTTGTCAAAAAATTAGGGTATTTTTGTGTTCTTGAATGCTTTAAAGGTTGGGTAATCGAATTGTTGTTGAAATTGGTGTTGGAAAATTGAATTATTTTCGCTAGTTTCGTAGAGGCACGAATGAGTTTTTTTTTTTTTTTGCCCCTATTTTCAAAGGGAACAAGCTGAAATTAGGTTACAGTCGTGCCTTAGGCACGACAATGTTGTTTTTATTAAAAATTGTGTACTGTCGTGCCTAAACAGTAAGGCACGACTGATTTTTTTTTTTTTAGAAATTTCTAAACCTATTGTGCCTCAAGATCCTGTTATATGGTGAAATTTGAGTGTTGTTTTTATTAAAAAATGTGTACTGTCGTGCCTTAAAAAATAAGGCACGATCGAATTTTTTTTTTTTTTTTAAATTTCTAAACTATCGTGCCTCAAGATCAAGACCATCAGTGGGTGTTTCTGTTATTTGGTTATCATGTATGCAATGATTCCATTTGACATAGATTCCATTCCTAGCATATGTAGCATTTAATCATTTTATTTATGCGTTGAATGTTTGAGATGTGAGCTCTGTTTGATTCCAAATCTTTGGATTTTAAGTCTGTCATTGCCAAAATCTTTGTTTATGATTGAGATAATTACAATAAATCCTCCAATCTTTCCATGTTTTTTTTCGTAGGAAACTTATATTTGTTGCAACTTACAAGTTACCTTTGAACTATGTGAATCAATTAAAAATAACGTGAGATATGGTCGTTTTGTTCTAGTAGAGTTCATCAACTTGTAATTTCTCCTTGCCTGTGAGAGTTGTTTACACCATAGACAATGTGTACTTTGATGAGAATGAAGCTTAGGCAGCTTTGTATGATAAATATAATATGTATTATCGTGAGTTTGTTAATTTTATAAATAGTTGAACTGTTTCAAAATTATTCTAAATTAATAACTTGTTTTCTATTGTACAGGTTCAGTGGACTTGGAAGAGGGAGTCTTTTCAGTTGACAAAGGCGAAGTTGAACATTTACAGTCGATTATATATTATTTCGGTAATTAGAGATGAGTTGAGGGGTATTAGTAATGATGTGTACTTGGAGTTTGTAAACTCCTCTTTTGGGTTTCTATTGCGTTTGGATTATAAAGGAACTGGTTGCAATAGAGCTTTGCATTCCCTTTTTGGACATGAGGTGATTATGACCGGTGCGAGGGATGACGAGCTGTGGTTTAGAATTGGAGGCGAATTTATTCGGTTCTCTAAGTATGAGTATGCACTCGTGTCGGGGCTATCTTTTGGGTCTACGACTTTCAACCCTAATGCCCATCATGATCCACCTGAGACATGATTGTATCATCGTTATTATCCTGGTTGGAAGTTGAAGATGGATGAGTTATGCGATGATTTTACAGGGGGAATTTTCCGAGAATCACCAGAAGATTCATTACGAGTTGCCAAGTTATTAATGGCTTATTTTTTACTGTTCGGTTGGGATGGAGGAAAGACAGTGATTGAAACATGGGCATGGACATTAATAGAGGATACATATTAGTGAGAGTCGTTTATATGGGGAAAGTACTCATACCAGATCCTATTACATTATCTTCAGCACCTGCTCAGCGAGCTACCACACGTGGAGTTGCTTGCATACCATTTCTATGGATTTGTGTGGATATTCTTGATATGCGATATTTTAAATTTGATTTCATTCCATGTAATTTTAATAATTTATTTGAGCTATTATTAATTATTATATATTTCATAGGTATGGGCGTACGAGGCGATACCTTCATTAGGGACTGTTTGTGGGATTTCTGCCTTTGATGGGGCCATACCACGTTGTCTCCGTTGGAGATTTCCAAAAGTTAGCATTAACTTGGAGGGGTTTCTTTCTCGTCAGGTAGTTAGCATATAACAATTTTATAATGTTTGTAACAAATATCCCTTTGCATATGCTGACTTTTTTATTTTGAATTTTAGATGGAGGTATATGCGATGTTGGAGCCGAGTGCAGAGGAGCAGATGCAGGTGTGATTTACATACATCGGGAGAATCCATTCAGCAAGAAGGCAAATAAAACTACACATCCTCCACGCACTACACGGTGTCCCCGCAGACGTCCTCTTGGACGTCCCTGTGTACCCGTAGATGATGTCCCCACCACTCCCACAGGGCATCCACGTGCACCTCAAGGTGGTGTCCCTAGTCGAGCTGCCCCCACCACTTCCAGAGGGCGTCCCCGTGGGTGTTCCCGAGCAGCGCCCACCACCACCACAGGGCATCCTCCTGCAGATCGAGATGATATTCATACCACTTATGTCTCTCCTCGTGATCAGTGCAGTTGTCCAGATGATCCCCTGACCACTTCATCTCGAGGTTTGGAACGAGAGTATGCTTCAGATATTACACAAGAGCAGTTTCCGACGTATATGGCAGCTTATATGCATAAGGAGATGTCTGGTTTCCTTCGCCAGGAATTCCCGACATACATGCACCAGGGGATACCGCCTTATACGCAGCAGCAACAACAACAACAACAGCAACAACAAGAGGTATATTTCATTAATATATGCATTTCATACTAAATCTGTCTAATTTCCTATATACACAATTTGATTATTTGTTTCTTTTATCATACAGAATGCCCAGCCGTCGGCGAGATCAGATGATGACTTCGTGGCATCGTCTTTTCCTGATATACATACCCCTTTGCGAGCTCATGGTTTCCCAGAACCCCAGATTCCTTTGTCGACAGATGATGCCCCATCTTCTTCTATGCAACTTCGTCGACCGAGGGTACAATCTAGGTATCTACGTAGTCCTTTAACGACTAACGAGCATCGCATGGCTGATGCAACGGAGATGGAGTACAGACGTTTTTTGGAATCAACTGAAAGGTCACTTATAATAATTAAGCATAATAAACCTTACACTGCATAAAATTGTATTTAATATTTGTCTTTGTATCTCAGTCGCAATGTAGGGTATAAACTTTGCACAATGGGTCCTAGTTGGTTTAAGGAGATAGATGAACCAAACACTGATATCGAAGATGAGGTAATTTAATTTTTCTTATAACATTTCTCTCATTTATTTTAAAACAATTACGATTCTTTCAATTTTTTTTGCATTTACAGCATATCAATGCATACCTTGCTGTACTACATTGCATGCCTGACTTGGCGAATGCACATATTCACCAAGATATGCGAGGAAACTGTGTGTTATTGGATACACATTTCTATGTAAGTTGTATTTTACTACAGTGTAATTTGCTTCTAGATATGTGTTTATTTGTAAGTCACTTGATTATCCATTTCAAATGCAAGAATTGGTTTTAAAAGCGTGGAATGATTTGCATGGCAAGGACCCATAAGACATGTATCTTGATCCCAATTTGATAGAGGATGTATCATCGGAGCAAGTTAGTGGACTTGTTAAATATGTCCACGGGGAGAGGCCGTCATGGGGAAATATTCCACGGTGGAGTGCGGTGGATCATGTAAGTTTTATTATTTAAGTTATATGATTTACACCATTTTTTAACTTTTATCTCATGATTTTTTGACAATGTATTACTACTTGGCCAGGTGATTTTTATTCACAACTACGGGGAGCATTGGGTTGCATGTATGATTTCTCTAAAGTCGTACTCGATCAAGGTTTTTGACTCATACCGCCATCACCACAATAAAGCAATTCTGACGGAAAGGCACAATATGTTAACCCCCTTTGCCCGTCTCATTCCTGTAGTATTGCAGCATGCTGGGTATTGGGACGAGCGTCAAGATATCGTGCCTATACTCCACTCATGGAAAGTTACGTTTGCTACTGAGAAACAAACATATAAGCAAACCGATAATCATAGTTGTGGGCATTTTGCCTTGAAAATGGTGGAGACTCTTCTACTCAAAAATTTAGATAAAGTAGGTGGTACGCAAGAGCGTATAAGAAATGAATATCGTAGACATATAGCATTGACTATATATAGATTCAGCACAGATAGTAGCACTTGGGTTGCACCACCTGAAGAAAATGATTAGTTTTTTTCATTTGTATGTTTGTAATTATACCAGCTTTTTTGTTGATAAAATGAGGATTCCTGCCTTTAGAAACTAACTGATTGTTGATGTGTTGAGTATTGTATGCCATAGGTTCTCGTAGTTGTGACGGCGATTTCGGTTAGTATATTGTATGAACAGATATATGAATGCAAAATCATTGTTGTTCTGTTCTTGGAACAAGAATGTGGTGAGTTTGTATTCTGATGGATGATCATGTTTGGAGTTTGTGAAACTTTTCTGCTTTGTATGGGTGAATGCATTGTGTTACTTATTGCTGTTAGTGGTTATTTTTGCTGATGAAATATATTCAGCTCAGGTAGTGGATAATCAGTGGTTAGCTTTGTTGATGGCAAACCAAATTAAAATATTAGTTGGTTATGAGACATGGTTGTTCTTTATGGTAGATTTTTGAGACATGGTTGTTTTTATTGCTAGATTCTGAATAGTATATAGGGATAATTACAAAAACACCCATAAGGTTTGGGCTAATTACAAAAAAATCCAGAGATGTTTCAAAATTATAAGAACATCCCTCAAATTTGATTTTGTCTTAAATTCAAGGGGGTAAATGCAATATTTTTATAGATGTCAAGGGGATTTTTGAAATGTTATTTTGCTTATGAAGGAGAAAATGTAAGACGAAATCAAACCTTAATGTGGTTTTTGTAATTTTCAAAAATCTTTAGATTTTTTTGTAATTAGCCCTAACTTCAGGGGTTTTTTGTAATTATCCCTAGTATATATGCAAGATACTGGTTTTGTGGTCTGCTTTTCATAAACCATTTCGTCTTTGTTTTGATAAAACGTGCAAAGATGTCGTTGGAAGCCATTAATTGTTTGAAGTCTTTGTATGCGTAAGAAGCCTTTTCTCCTTTGCTGAAATCTTTCTGTAAGTGTCGTGTACTGTACTAAACTGCTAAACATTGGAAACAAAAAAAAAGCTGTTTTTTTTGCCAAAAAAAGTTGTTTCCAGCTTATATTGGAAAAAAAACAGTTTTTTGGCCAATTAAAGGCTGTTTCCAGCTTCTTTTGCCCAAAAAAGCTGTTTACAGCTTCCTTTTCCGGAAAAAATGCTGTTTCCAGCTTATTTCCCGAAAAAAATGATGTTTCCAGGTTTTTTGGCCAAAAAAAAGTTGTTTACAGCTTCTTTTGCCGAAAACAGCTTTTTTCCGAAAAAATGCTGTTTCAAGCTTTTATAACTATCCTTGAGAATAATGATCATATAATTCTACTATTGCAAACTAGTCTGTGGTTCAAATAACAAGGTGAAACAAAAAAGCAATGTATATAGCAAAAGGAACATCCTAATCCATGGCATTAAGATGCAAAATTGATTGGGAAATCAAAAAGGTTTACATCTTCTGGAGCAGCAGAGAGATAAGAGATGCTGAGTTCTGAAAATGTTTTTGTCTTAGCTCTCTTGTTTCTAATTTTTGTTTTATTTTATTCATATATCATGTACAACTGTACTAGTCAACAATCACATATATAAATCCAAAAAATAATAACACAATCATAGAAACACTTTCTTGTTTGAAGTCGTGGGAAAAAGACTGGTAAAAAAAAAAGCAAAAAAGTTTTTTATCCGAAAAAAAAAAGCCAAAAGCCAAAATTACAACAAATGACTAGCCCAAAGTTATAGACTTAGTACTACGAATCTGACTAGTTCCAACGCTTTCACTGTATTTTTGAAGTTGTTGACTATAGTAATCCTTCCACCTTAATGCACAATCGTTGCGAATCGTAAACCACATGGAAGCCACAGGAGGTAATGGATGGCCATCGGTAAGAAACACCTACAAATGAAACAATATCAACATAAGCATGCATATAAAATAAAATAAATAATGTGAATAAATGAAGTGTGTACCTCAATAAAATGGTTCCCATTCACAAATCCGATACATAGCAATTTCGGATTGGTCGGACATTATGTCCTGAAGGGTAGATATGTGAGGGACATTCTCTTATCCAAACATACAAGAGCAACATTATATGCCGATGCTACTAAGTAACCCATTTCTGGCAAACGAAACCAATGTTTTTTTTTTTGGCAATATCATCATAACAATCAAGTTTATTCAAAATTTCATCAACACGACCATGTTTAATGAATGCATGTGCGTACAAATCTCGATTTGATGTTAACTCATGAGAGAGATCTCCTCGAACACGACCCCACGATTCCTCACCGTAGCCAAGTAGGTCAGATATGGCACGAAAACCGCAATGACCATCACTCTCAACATCTTTAATACAAACAATGTAATCATGAAAGTAAGATGGCAACGATTCCTTAAAACCAGGTCGGCGAACAACCTATTCAAATACTAAAGTCAGACCAATCGAACAAGAATTGTTTAAAAGAATGACATCTAATAAAATAATACTATATTTACCGGTAGTTTTTGCCTTGAAATTGATGTGAACATAGGAGTATCATTTGTTGGATCAACATGGTAGATTACTTCATCAACCGACGAACAACTATCTTTAATGGACTCCAGATACTCAAATTTTCATGGGTCACGTTTCGTAGATTTGGATTGTTTAGATTTTGACACTTTAGGATGCCCACGAGTACGAGTATGAATCTCGGGCTCAATCAGTGAGGTTATTGTTGGATTGACAACTTCCAACAATCTTTTCAACATCAACAGTCTTTCTGCTTCGGGGGCTTGTTCAAATTTTGTGTATAAATTACCCATACACTGAGTCCATCGACTGCCAACTTCATGCCCAACACCCACATCATCCCCTTCGGTTGATGACATATATAATTTTCTCCAGAACGCATCAATTTGATCAAGGGAAATTGGCTTGTCTAACCTCACATACTCAGATATCTCATGAGCACAGGGTAATCCACATGTCTTTATCAACACACACCCACACAATAAGGGATCAATACCACCCTTTGTTATACCATCCATTTCGTCATATATTTTATTCAATGCATGTATAGACACCATACCTCGCAACGACATGAATATAATTGATTTGAATTTATGTTGGACTACATTTCTGCTCTTTTCAAACGAGTGTTTGATTGCGTTATATGATGTCTCAAGAAGGTTGTGAATATGTCCCCAACATGTCTCGAAGTTACCCTGACTCGATCCAAGTTGTCTTTTCAACGCAGCATGGTGACTCTCCGCTCTGAAATAAAATGTAATCACTCAATTATTTTTTTATATATCTAACTAAAATATAGAAAGCAATATTAATCACATTGGTGTGAACTTTACCTATTCGTAGTGGTATTGTCGAAATGCATGATTTTATTCGTCCAGGCAGACACAAATCTTTCTTTGTAAGGCCCAACCCATTGTTCCATTGCATATTGCACGACAACTGGATATTCTACAAATTCAGATTGAAATCCCCTGAGTAATTCATAAAATGATGACTCAGTATCTGCAGGGACTAATAAATTCAAATACAACATAAAGGATTCTGATTTCTCTTTCGTGCGAAGTATTTTCTTGCAATTTGCCAAAATGTTCCTACTAATGTGCCACCGACAAAGAAAATATCTTGTATTGGGAAATATTCTTTCAATTGCATTCATTAGAGCCAATTCTCTGTCAGTAACAATCACAGTAGGGAGGAAAAATGGGTACATCAAGGATTTTAAAATGGTACATGCCCATATGTAGTTGTCCTCCCGCTCAAGCTCCAAATAAGCGGCATCAATAGAGAATGTCATATGTGTCGACGTCACGCCAACAATCTCCAACAATGGTAGCTTGTACCTAACAATCCATAAAAAGTACCTTCGGAAAAGCACGCAACAACTCAACGCTCATCGGGTGAGCAAAAAACAGGTCCTTCACAGTGTTAGTCATTTCACAGCGCCTATGATGATAGAAATATTTATGCTCATTCAATTTCCACATAAGTTGCTGCATCTGAGATCGACCATCTCGTTCAACAACTCTATTCTTCATACGAACATTGTAGATAGTCCGTATTGTGGACTTATTATCTACAAACTTCTTTTGCAAACCAAACAAAATGTCTTTGGGCCGAGTATTACCCTGTGACATATCGATGACATATTCCTCCTCGTTCTTGGACAATCGACCAACATATGAGTGACCCTCCAAATATTGGGCAATCGGATGATTATGAATAGGAGTGAGCAAAAATGAACCTGAACCGAACCGATAAATTCGATGCGGTTTGGTTTGGTTTTTTTTTGGTCAAATGGTTTGGTTCGGTTTGCATTCTAATAAACCGAATTAATTTTCGGTTCGTTCGGTTTTAGTCTAGAAAATATCGGTTTGGACCGAACCGAACGAATATATTAAATTCTATTTTTTTTATATATATTCTTTATATTATTATTTATTTTTTAAATGTATTTAATTATTAAATTATTGAATAAATCTAATATATATATTTTTAGCAAAACAAATAAAAGCCCAAACCGAAAAATCGAACCAAACCAAACCGAATTATTTCGGTTTGGTTTGGTTCGGTTTTTCCTTCAATGCGGTTCGATTTCAGTTTAAGAAAAATGTAAATTCGGTTTTTGGTTTTTTGCGGTTCGATTCGATTTTGCACCGAACCGGTCGTTTGCTCACCCCTAATTATGAACACCACATTCAATATTCAAAACCCATTTGTCAATGGAGATTTCCTTACCCTTTAAACGAAATGGACATCCACACTTCTTTGTTCCGGTTTCTCTCCCACGACCTTTTTTTTTAAATTGCTCGAGGGGACATCATATTTTTCCGCATTTTCCTCTTGATGCTTTCCTCAGGTTAATTTTCCACTATATTCACGGTATTTTCCACTACGTTCACATGCCAATAACATACGAGGTCTCCTCTTACCAGCACCACTATCCGACCTACTTATTACTTTTACCATGCCATGTCCATTCCCCCGCTCCCGCACCGATTCAAATAACTTCTCACGAGATAAGAAAATTTCGTAAGTTGTGAAAACGTTTGTGTAATCCATAACAATACTTAAGTCTTGTACTTGATTCATCTCATTATTGGTTAGACAAACAACACTATACTGTGAGGGGTTCATACTTGATTCCTGTCAAATATTAAAAAAATTCATCAAAAAAAAACTTAAACAAAAAATTAAAACATGGCACGATGGTGCCTTATTTAAATACATGGCACGATAGTGCCATGTATATACAAGGCACGATAGGTATTTTATATACATGGCACGATAGTGCCTTATTTAAATAAGGCACGATAGTGCCATGTATTTAAATATGGTCGTGCCATGTAGAAAATTGGCACTATCGTGCCATATCGAAATTTGTGTGTAGGGTGCGCGATCCAGTCGAAATTGAACGAAAAAAAACATGAAAAATAGGAAAATTATGATACTTAAAGCAATAAAGTAATAAAATTCTTACATAATTGATGTCAATGAATTCATTCAGGTCCATATTTGCAGCGAATTTAGGGTTTCGAATTTCTCTTTTTTTTTGGAATATTTTGTAGAGAGAAGAATAATGAGAGAGGGTGAAAGGAAAAATAATATTATATGTTTAAAAAATAGATGGGTTGTATTTAGAAATTAAAGGGGTGTATTTTCGCTGTCTTATTTTATTAAGGGTATCATAGTTTTTTTAATTTATAGCATTTTTGTAAATATTGGGAGTGGGGTGTATAAATCAATTCTTGGGGTGCAAATAGCGCCACCCTTAATAAAAAGTGTGAAAATGAGGAGTTAAAACCTTTTAGTATGGTATTTTTGTAATTAGGTCAAGTTTCAGGGGTGATATTAGCAACTAATTCTTATACATGTACCTAATAGATGTGTGATACACATAAAGTATTGAAGTTATGCATATATGTGTGTACTTTCGCCAGACACAGGGGAGGAAAGATGATCGCCACCGCCAATTGGGAATTATGGGCGTGGGGCGTGTGATAATAATTGATAAATAAGAGCAATTTTCCATTTTTCCTTTTATATTTTACATTTTTCGATCTATATCTATATTTGAAATATGCTATAACACTAAAATATTGCCATATGCTATCTAACTATTTTTCTTATTCTATTAGATTATCTTATTTTAGAATACTTTGTATTTTATCAATAATAAAAGTAACTTTGATACATACATATATATAATCTTGAAATTTTATCTATTTAGATTTTAAACTGAAATATATATTCTATCAAATATATAATTTCATTAAATTTTAAAATTATTTTGATTATGTCATAAAGTTTAAATTATGAAATATATTAAATATGCAAACGAAATGAATTATTATTCAAAGTATGATATTAAAGAATATAAAAATATTGCAAATAGCTCTTATCAGCAAATTCCGATATAGCTTTTGTATCTTTAGAAATTAGTCGGTTCTTTAATAATTAGGCCAAACCTCAAGGGTGATTTTTTTTTTAATTATCAATAAAAAATATTCTCATTTTAATCCGAACTCGAGTGAGGGACCAGTTAACAAATTATGAAGTTAATGGCATAGGATGCCTTAAACAGAATATTGATTCAACATGGCTCAAAATGGATACCTGTGCTGTGAAAATACTATGATGTGTTTGATATCAAATGTTGCCTTCACAATTACATTTACGTCAAGACACAACGAAATAGAATTGCACAATCAAATTGCTACTTGTAGCCAAGAACAAGTGAAAGTGGTACTTACACAAGACTGATGTTGAGAAATCAAAAACACCGTAGTAAATAGAAGAAAAAATAAAAACGGAGCAAAAAAGCAAATATCGGGAAAAATACCAAACTTTACATCTTCAACAGATAAGTAACATATACATGATGAGACTGAATAATTACAAAACGGTGTTGATATGAAGTGCTTTAAGGAGTGAAGTGGCCATTTGTTTAACCAAAACTTGGCCTCCAGAACTCTGCCCATCTCTTCTCTCCTCAATCAAATTTTGAAGCTTCTGAGGCAGATCGTTCTCGACAATCAGTTGCTTCGGACGAGGGTGATGCTCGTACACAGCCTGACAACCAAACCAACAACCCATCAAAACCTAATCAGTTAAAAGAAATGAATTTTTACAATTTTAGATTTATACTAAACTTACATAGCATGCAACAGATGTGACATATGAAAAAGTCTGTTACCCACCTTTATTAATTTAAGTAAATTCAGACGAGCTATCGCATCTGGATGATCGAGTCTAGATATTAGGAGTGGTGTCAAACCATTAACTGCCAGAGTTGTATTTATTCGAGATGATTTCCTGCATCGCAATAATGCATGGTAAGAAAGCCAGATTATTAGTGTCGATTACATAACAGCTACTTGATAAGTGCTACCGAGTAGCAAAGTGACAGATGGATGCAGCTACTTAAGAATGGCGTTTAATTTATACATCAGGTACAGTACTGCAGACGTACAGAGTGAGCAATGCATAAATTTGAGTCTCATAAAAAAACTTGCAAGAAAGACCCGAAACACAAGGTCTATGGCAATTCAGATACAAATTGCTCATCTCAAAGACCTTAATTCAACATGGGAATAAGTCTTTAGCCCACTTTTATAATACAAATTTTCTCTTGATATATCCTAAATTTTCACAGAAAACTATACACTGGCTTAAGATCAAATCAAAGAAGGAAATAAATGCTAGTCATCTTCCATTCATTTTATCACCTAAAAACTAAAGCTTATTCTAATAAATTAGTCATGCAAGAATGATATTTGTGATGCATCATTTTAAAAACGAAGCTAAATGATTTATGAGAGCAAGAACATAATCAAGATGCATGACGGAACCACGATACATATATAAAAAAATGGAAACCATAAGTTAAAAGCAGAATAAGACATACGTTATAATTTTCAAGAATGGTTCCAGTATGTGCAAGAAGTGTTGTTCCGGACAGCACTGGAAGAACCTAACCAGTTTCTGTACAGCATCCTTTTTGAGCAGAGCTTGTTCCACTTTCCTGTTTTCATTATCATGAGCCAAGCATACAGCAATTGAATCTAATGCAGTCACAGACCAGAGTTCATCTTCAAGAAGGCTCAGGTACACATCCAGCCCTCCATGAGCTCGTAATTGCTCTCTTGAATTTCGTGATGCATGGGCCATATCACATAGCAGAGGTAATGCATACTGTCTCAAAGGAGAACCTGACATGATAAAATGCATCAAGTGGGGAATGATCCCATTTTCTGCCGCTTGTTCTTGTCTCCTCTTGTTAATCTTACACAGGTTGAATAGTGCATTAAGGACCTTCAGCAAAGGAAACTATTTAGACGGCGTCTAATGATGGTTAAAATAGAGGTACCCAAGTTAAGAACTAAAAAATAAAGCACAAAACATTTCCATTTTATTTTCTAATAAATTAAAGCAAACTCCACAATCCTAACTAGGAACTCGGAAATCTAGATCTTCTAAAACGAATTTGTTAGCAGGGAAATACCCCTTCAAAAATCAATGAAAAAGGAACTTTCAATTAATCAGCAGAGAAATATTCCCTACTCTTTGGTGAGGAATGAGGTTCAGAATCAATGACCATACTTAAAAAGAAATACGTATTCGCTCTAACAACTCTATGAAGTCCCATTTAGTAAAACTGATGACCAAATTATAAAGGAGGTGAATTGTACAAGTCTAGAACAGAGATTCCAGGACAAGCATGCTCGGCTGTAGATTTGGTGGGTATCACCCATCTTATCACTCAGGATAATATCACAGAAGAGGTAATTCTTGAAAATTATAGGACGGAGAGATTACCAAATATATTGTTGTGAGAAAATATTGCTCAAATGTAGATCCAGAGTTGATGACAGCTATCACCCACATCACATAGTTTCACATATTTTTGTGCCTCTGGACATTCTTTCAAATTCTTGTTCCCCTTTTATCTTTTCCCATTAGCACATGAGTCAGATGTTCTTCTCAATACAGAGCATTCAGCTATTTAATATTTTTTCCTTGATAACATTCTGTGCTTGTTTCAGTATATTGTTTGAAATTTAATTTCTACCAGAATATAATTATATAAATACTTTTTACAATAAAGTTACACGACAAATCAATGCTTAAACATTAATCACTTATGAAAAGATTAATTAGGTTATCCTTTATTAAGCTAATCATAACAAGTGATGGGTTGATGATCATTAATTAAACTAACAAGAAATAGCCATATACCTTTGCCTTATACAAGTATTTACGTCACATTAATACCCCGAATCCATAATTTCAATTGCCAGTAGTTGGGATGGACACCAAAAATAACTTTATGACAAGGCTGAAATGAGCTATGCACAATATACCGAACAGAAACAAAATATTATTAAGAAAAAAAGGAAGGAGGCAAAATTAAAGAAATCAGACTTTTAGGCTAAACAGGAAAGCACTTCCAGTTTGTGCTTGTAACTCCTTATTCATGACTCAGGAAGTTGTAGTTTCAGGACTGATTTTCATAAAATTTCATGACTTAAGCTATCCTTTTAAACCTATTGTACATACTTAATCAAGACATCCTACCAAAATACACCGATCATCCAATAGTTTTCTGCTCGTCCACCCTTTGGTTCATAACACGTGCAGCAGTTACAGATGCGAGCAAATAGCTTGAAACAGGCTCAGCTTTAAAGATTTGCTGATGGATCTAACTCTATATTTGTATTAGAATTGCTATTCTCATAGATAGCAGGTTGCTAACCTGAAGTATGAAGGGTGGATTAGAGTAGGTTTAAGATGTGTGTATGTTTGCTTAGGTGTAGGTGTACATAGAGATACATAGGCAGGTACACACTATATTAGAAATGGATGTATCATGTTGGTATGTGCAGATATAAAGAGGGGAAGATGTGGATCTAAAAGGGGTCATGAATAAGAGTTGTCCAATTGATCCTTAATATATATGGTACAGGATTAAATAATCCAGCATCATTTCTATGTGAAGAACACCATGGCACAATTAAATTCTGCATACATCCCTTGGACTTTTAGAAACAATAATATTATAACTAGGAGTACACATGAACCCACTCAACCGAACCCACGTACTCAAATTTGGCCGGAAAAAAAACACTGTTTTTAAAATTGTAAATACTAATGGCATTTTTGTAATATTGAAACCCATCATTTTGATTCGGGTGGTAGTTTCAATAATTAGAATCTGTTTTACCCACAACCCAACTGCTATTTATACATATATAGGCACATATATACATATATATCATACATACATATAATATACACACATATAATGCATTTGTATATTAGTTTTCTTTTATCGTAATTTCCTTTTTATGAATACTCAAAAGTTATGAATACCCAACAAATTGAAAAGATAACAGTATATTTATGGTTTAGTATATTTGCCAACCCCACATGTATTGGATCTGGTTGAATTAGTATCATATAACTGCTGAATTTTCTATAACAAGCACTCAGGTTCAAGCAGGTCAAATAGCTTGTTTTCTTTTATAAAGGAATTTCGACCCCAACCCCACTCATGGAATACAACTTTAATAAAATCTCGAATCCATTTTTTCTATTTGGTTGAGATGCCTTTCCCTTTTCTGCTCTATTCATACCATATTTTTCCTATTAGAGCTTTATTAGCATAAGGTCAATTATCAGACAGGTTGTTGCTTTATTAGTTTATATCATACTTCAATACAAAGAAATACAAAAGGAACAGCCCCTAAAGGCCTGTCCCACTGCCTATCAACCATAAGAAAAAACTTCAACTACATAAAGAAATACAAAAAGAACAGACCTATATTATTTTTGTTCTCAAATAGCCATTTAAAAGATTATATAGAGATTATCATCACTCTAGTTTCGAAAATAGGGGGAAAGAAGTAACAATACACAAGATTCAAAGTCTCACCTCGTGATGGATTTGTGACACAAGGGAACCTTCTTTGAGATCAAGGTTGGGGATCAAATATTTGAGAGCATCTGCTCGCTGAAGATGTTCTAAGCAATGTGGGTCGGTTGACAGATGATTTATACACTTCAACAGCTAAAATAAACAAAACAATAAGAGATTTTGACCATGACAAAGATCAAAGGTAACGTTAAACAGAGAGCAATTTTGCTGTACCTTCAAAAGAATTGGGGGCTCTATCTTATTGAACATCTGAAAAAGACGACTAAGCAAACTTTGGCTACACATGTAAGATTTTACTGCCGTGTCTCCTGCAGCAAACTCAAGTAGAAGGTCAGCCACCTTTTCCAGATATTCCCGAGCAACATCAACATTCCACGGTGACACCATATGGGAGAGTAGCCCTGATGATGTCGCACTCCCAGGTCTAGCATTTAAAACTCCTGAACCAGATAACACACCAGATGCTCTCTGAGATGCAAGTCCAGAAGTGGCAACAATTCCTCCATTGGCTGTCGGATGTCCTAACTTCTTATTAGCTGCTTTAGGTGAACTTCTAGGCAACGAATCCACACTAGAATTTTCTCTTCCTCGTCCAGAAACCTCTGCGCAGAAACTAAACAATATTAAGGTCGTAATATATTGGTGCTTAACTTTAAAGATGACAAGCAAGCTAGCACGAAGCTAAAGGTCAATTCACAATGTCGCACCGCAGAAGAAAATATGACCTCAGACCTCAATGATCACAAGAATCTAAGTTAAAAGACTCTTTTGTAGAGTACCCCGTCAGGTAAGTAGTGGTTTTAAATTGATATCAAACATTAATAGGTATAACTTACGAACAAACTCTCTCTCAAGAAAACTATGCTAATAAACAGTTGTGATCACCTGCGAATTCAGCCATCAAAAAATCAAGTCCATTTGTTTTCTTGTCGTTAGATGCATGTAAAAGAGGCAAAATGCTTTCATGTTTCTCCATCCCTGTAAGATGTCGTACATACTCAAGCTGACCAGAGAAATGGCGTGATGGTGGTTCTTTATCCAATAAACTCAGCAGGGGTCGAACATTCTCTTGCTGGCTACCAGTGTGAGCAGATGATCCATTTGTTGTCATGTCCACCGACTTTGGAGCCCTATCCGTGGAGGTTCTACTTGCTGCATTTGCACCTCTTTGCTGCTTTAGCTCAACTTCAGTTCTAGAAGATTCATTCTTCCACGGGTCCACACTTTCCCGATCTCTTGCAATAGCTGAAACATAATCCTTTGTTGCTGGACTCGATCCTCTGTCTAAAGATGCAGGATCTGTCACTCTTGAAGCACCTGAAGCCTCTACAACGGCAATACTTGATTGAGGCCTATCAGCATCTGAAGGGATAAATCTTGACTCAGGCGAATGTGATATGGAGGCTCGCGAAGGTTCTTGGTCTCCTTGCTTTACTTTAAGGTGATCAGGCTGGTCGCTCCCATAAAGTGTGGAATCCATCTGCACAAACGAAGGACTGCTAGAATCCAGAGGATCAGATCTTGGCCGTGGAACTGAACCATCTGGAGGGAACCCACCGCCAGAAGCTATAGAAGCTAGACGAGTTGCCTCATTCATACTATAAAGAGTGTTAATAAGTCTTAGTAATATCCCATTCTTGGCAGCTATACGACAAAAATCATTTCTAGAGGTGGACTTCTGAAGCTTGAAAACCTGCCACATCCCATCAATAGCCATGTGAACCATTTCCCTGGAATTAAGGCAGTCGGAGTAATTAGCCATTTTGACTCAATAAAACTAAATCTTAATGCAAAATAAGTTCATATGTTTTCAATAAATTGTGGAATTAGTTATGCATCCACAAAAGAAACTCTTGCGCTTAATGGCTTTTAAAGTTGGATCATCACAAGGAAAAAAAATGAAAATCAGTAGTCTAAACCTGCAGGTGAAATGACTATGAGCGCTCATAAAAAGTCTCTGAGGAAGCACAGCTCAGTCATTAAAACATAATAGATGTCTAATTCTTAATTAAAAGAAAGCAAGTGAACTATAATTGTTTTGCTGCAATAAAACCAGAACTCAGAACAATAATAAACATTTTTTAACAGATGAAGCAGCTAGAAGATAGTTTATAGATGCAGCTTGTTTCAATTTGCCACCTTCAAGGTATGCTTATTATATATTTATATTCTGGGTGAATTCAGACACCGAAAATGATCTGAAACTTCAACACTCGAATATAATCATCCATTCCGTACATAACAGTGTATTGATTGATTTGATATGATAATATTCTTTTTAAGGGATTTGATATGATAACTAAGGCAGTATGATTTGGAGTTTGGACAAACATGAATCATGTACGACATCTAATATGGGCTTCAAGTAATGGATGTAGTTAGGATACACAGTAATAGAGAAATTATGGGGTTCCAAAGTTCACTCCAAACAGGAAAGTCTCAAAACTCCCACTTGTAACTGTTTACTTCACGGATATAGGCTAACATGGGCAAGAGTGATTTGATATCCATAGCAGAAGCACAAGTTCCGTATTTACAGTATCCATATTTCTGGTAATGTAGTCCTTATTTTTGAATTCAGATGAAGATGAAGAAACATTCTGAGGGTGTAAAGTGGCACATTTCGGGATATCAGCTCATATGGAGAATAACATGCAATTCTCTTCCAAGATGACGTTTTAAAGAATTTAATCAGATAATGTATTTGATGCCATATCCTCCATTTATTCACTATGCAAAAAGCATTCGTACAAATAAGATATCGACTCAAACTAATGCTGCTCTATATAAGCCATGCAATTATTCACATCTTCACTAGTTTACCAAGTACCGAGATGCTCCTTCTTACACTGGAATTGATTAATTCTTTCCATAACCTAAAAATTCTGATTGGATATATGTGCAACAAGTAGAATTCAAAACTAGCTTACTACTGTCACAATTGACTACTCAAAACACTCTTAAGGCCAGTTAAGCTTGAGAAAGGATGAATGATGCGACCAGCCCATTAAGTTCATCTTCCAGGATTCTTCATATATACTTCTCTTGATCATATGAGAAACCGCCATTATGACGGCAATGGGCCTGGACCAACTGCCCATGCATACAAAATTGTAGAAGATTATAATAATTTAGTGCTCAGAGCCCAGAGGGTTTCTTTATACATGACACTGTAGACAAGCTACCATCACCCAACTTCAAAGGAGAAGCAATGTCGGTGCGTGAAAGAGTGGACAATGGTCCCAGGTATTGGCAGTGAGTCTGGCTGAGAACAGGTGCTTTATAGTGTAAACATGTTTCTCAATCACGAAGAATAGAGCAGATGACAAGAAACTAAAGTCCTGCTTCCACAGCATATAGTTTTCTTAGCTTCCTTAATTTAGGTAGTCTAAAAACTATCTGTCTTGGATCAAAAGGCCTTCGACAAAATGAATAACTTCAGTGCAAGATAACTTCAAATTGCCAAATGGCTTAAATAGTGTCATAAGAAAAAGTGAAAAACGACTAAATATAATACTTGATTCAAACTACTGACCTATACTTTGCATAATCAGCCTCTAGAAAGCCCACCAAGATGGGTATACCACGGCAAGCAATAAACATTTGTAACGTCAAGGAGCTGGAGGAAACAAAGATTTTATCACATACATTGAAGTAAAACAATTTAGATCCACGAAACAATCCTCAAGTAAAAAATTAACCTTGATTGGCAGAGTTGCTGTAAAAAATATGCTGCTTCCATGCGGACCTCTCGGGGACGGTCATGCACTGCAAAGCTCATCACAACAGGGATCTGGAAACACATTTTAGGATAGGAATGGTTCACAATAGTTAACAATACCCAAAAAAAGTTACAGCAGACTTCTATTTTCTCTGGATTTCCTTTAGTTTGTAGGGTGTGAGTGAGGGGTTGGAGGGGTTGTATTAAAAAGATTAGGGAAACTTCCCCTCGAGACAGCAATCACAAATGAATGGTAAAATCTGCTACTGAAGTAGATATTCATAATCATCCCTAGTATGTTTCATAATTCTCATACAGAAACACACCACCATAAATGAGGTGAATTGTTCGAACTCCTAAAGCTCTTATGTAAGACAGAAGTTACGAAGATGAATTGTGGTATTTCCTTCATACTCAAAAGGCGAGTGCATTAAGAGTAGGACCCACTATATTCTCAGTTTTCAACCCTATATTGCACCATTGGACCCACCACTACCTCCTATACTTGCATAACATATCACTGCCTCCGAACAATATCATTGCAATAGGACCCACTACATGCATACTATCCTAATAATTATCATATAAAAACCAAATTTAAAGTGAGCCAACAACTGACATATCAGCTATGTAATTATCATTTCCTCACATTTTTCCATGAAACAAAGTTCAAAAAACATACTAAACCAAGCTTAATTCTCACCCTAAACCCTTTAATTCTTCATCAAAATGCCTAACATATTTTCATTTGTACACAAATTCCAATTTTGTAATTCATCCTAGTGAGATGGAAAATGAGATTCCTCACTGGAATGAAAACTACACATCCCTAAACAGTCACAAAATTCATCCATCGATTCTGCAACACTAGGTCTAATAAGAACCTCCCCCTCAAAACCCCAATAAAAAAGGAAAAAAAAAGTCTTCGTGAAATTAACTGGAAAATGTTCAGTTGTTTCACGTAAATGACAGGAAAAATTAACTTCTTCGATTATGTTTCAAACTAAGCAGGCACGCAGAAGATACAATTCTTCACAACTTTATTGATAAAGCGCCCCACTGTAATAAAATTTCTAGATCTTTTCCCACTTTTTTCTCTCATATAACAAGTATCAGTACTTAAGTTTCTGTTTCTTATATAACAATCATTTATATGAAGATGCATCAACGAAATGTTTACAACATAAAAAGTTCAAACTTAGGGCCAACTGCATTAAAATCAGAACCATATAAGGAAAGTACCGTTGAAAGAGGATTTAATTGAAACCTATCAATAATACTATCATAAAAATAAGCATATCCAAATTCAAATCTAAGGACTTGCTTACAATTGTATTCTATTTTTCACTACGGAAATTATACATCCAGAAACTTAATCCTTCATATAGTAACATAATAAAAAGTTCACACACTTGCACGTTCCAAATTTGAGTTACAAATAGAGTTGTTATGAGAAAATATAAAAGTATTTCCATAGCATGGCACATTAAAAAATTCCCATTCATGGAGCATAAAATAGAATAAACGAATTTACTCATAAGGAACAAATAGGTACAACATTCTATTACTATTGCAAAGCTTTAGCAAAGTACAGTCACTCTTCTGTTCTCATGCAAATTCAACTCTGTGCTATATACAGGATGTGGTAAAATTGGTGAAAGCTAGCAGTAACAAAGCAACTTATAGAACAATTATTGTTATTTGAAGAGTGTTCCTTTCCATATATATAAATATTTAAGTTAAAGATTGCAGGAAAACAGAATAGAATAGGTTAAAGTGAATTAACATCACCAGAAATAAAAGCTAAAAAAAAAAAAAAATCAATCTTATCCTTCTGTCTAACAACCTATGTTGGAATGATAGGATTAATGTCTTAGCTATGACTAATTAGATATAAGGCAAGGAGAATTAGAGCTGAAGCATGATAGTTTAGGGGCAGTAAGATCAATAAGGTGATTCAGTGAGGTTTAGTTTTAAATAAGAATATCTACAAGCGATGATCGTGCTATTAAATGAGGATGAGAAGGTGAATGTGGCAATAGCAACCAAGATGGCATAATTTGCAACTTAATCAACAGTTAAAGCACTATGCAACGCCACAAGTCAAGTCGGCAGTCGCAAGTTAATCTCTCTGGTTGAGACTGCATTCATTTATTAAACTTGACACATAGGGAGGTGTCTAGTGGCTCAACTTGGTCTCCCTCCCTTCCTGCAATGCTCCTCCCTGAACAGAGCAGGTCATGGGGATTTTGATGACTAAGCTCAGACTTATTTGAGGGCTTGACATGTTTAATGTTTGGTGAACCGGTGACAGGTTTTGGATTGTGAATGAGACATAGCTTATCTACAACATTAATATCATAAATGGTGGTTCAATTTAGGGAATGCAAAAGAGAAGATATTTGTAGCATCAATAATGGTATTTGGTTTAAAGGTTTCAATATTTGAAGTTTGTGGTTGGCAGTAAATCCGTTTAACCTCTACTCGTAAATTGCATTTCCTTTTCCTCTCTGCTAAGCTCACTTTAAAATGGTAAAACCAGCAAACCATATGTTAAATGATGATATGCATGGTTTAAATAAGTGAAGAATAACGTGAGTTCTCTACTGCACACAAGATCCAAGAATGCAAATTTAAATGAATATTCGTGCAACTTCAATCCAAATGTGTTCAAACATGGACGGGACGTAGTTCAGCCGGAACACAAAGGGCTTTGCCAATCCTAAAAGTTATCACCATCCAAGGTCCTAATTTCCCCACACATGGATGGAGTGTTCTATTGTGAAGTAGATCTTAGACCAAGGAATTTACTCAGTATCTGACTGTTGTAGGACAATAGAATAAGTTCGGCGAAAGAGGGAATATATGAGCTATGTGAAGCCTGCGAAGAAGTTTGCATGGTAGGGGAATGCAGTGCCTTTTGGGTAAACTAAGTTATGTTGGAAAGTGTTTTTGGAGTAGATATAGGTTGGAGTTTTGTCTCTTGGCGACATATGTAACCATCACTTTAATGACCATCCCCTGCAGATAAGAGTGATCTCAACTCCTTGGTTTTGTTTAGCATTTGCTTTAAATTGGGGACCGAAAACTTCTTAATTTTTAACAACCAATTTGATTCGCTTTCTTTTGTTCATTGAAGAGCAACCTTGGGTATTGGGCTCCTTTCGGGATCAATCGTCCAAAAAATTGTTGACATCTTAACAAAAAATAAAAGAGAATATATATTTGTTATTAGTTTGGAACTAGATTTTATCTTCCATCATATCTTGCATGTGAGACAAAACTAATTTTTTCCCTTTATTATATCCATACATGCAACAAAACTTCTAACTGGGACAAATCTATCCCAAGAAGTAAGCAGATCATCGTTAGCCCATTTAAGTAAGCAGGACTGACTCTAGGCTTTCCATTTTTCTCCAGCTAAAAGGTGTTTGGTTTCTCCATTGAGGTTGCAGCATGCAATGAACAAGAAAATATAGTGAACATGGATTTGGACAGGATTTGAGCACCCAAAAGGTTTAATGACAAAGAAACCCAAATATGCAGCTTCAATATCACGTGAACTGATCATGTTTATGTTTTAGGTCAACACGCTCCTCATACATTCTCTGGAATGACTAAAATGGTGCACTTTCAATAGAGTGATAGCAAAAATTGGAACAGGAACTCACATGGTTCCAATTTAGAAAATAAAGGATCAAAAGGATAGTTTTCTTCTATTGGAAAGGATTTCGATATTTAAAGGAAACCATCAAACTGTATGTCAGTAACAAAGTAGTAGTGATGTCCCACCTTTGGGAACAATAACCATTACGAACTTCACAAAATTATATGCCTATATTAACGGCTAGATTTACACAAAGAATTGGTATTTAACATTAGAAATCAGAAAAAAAATTGAACAAAGTTGTCTATTGTTCTAAAAACAAAACTCGTAGATGTCTTTTTAAGATTTAAGGAGATGAAATTACAAGTTGACGGCATTCACTCATCACCTTTGCATAACACTAAGTATATTCATCAGATTGTTTAACAATTGTCTTCGTGATTTTAAACCACACAAACACTGAGAGAACCAACTAGATTAGCAGAATACTTACAAGACCGACTAGACAAGCATTCTCCTGAAAATCGGTGTTATCTTTGATTATTTGGTTCAGAACTTGAAGCACTGAGCATATGACCTGAATTTTGAAAAGGAAACAATCCGCAAAACAGTGAGAAGAATACAACAATAAGTGCATAAAAAACAAGAGGCAAAGCAATTCGTTGGGCTTCATGCAAATTACATACACGAGTTCTTGGAACTTCAAGTAGTTCCATTAGTGGAAGAAAACCATGTTGTGCAATGAAAACAATTTTCTGCTCTGGCCGCTGATGAAAGAAAGTAGCCAACTTCTGACAAGAAGATACAATCACATCTTCTGGTTCATCTGGCCTCAGTGATGACACTAATTTGCTAAATTCAACTGCCTGTGGCACAGAAACCACATAGCCACTTTAAAAACTGGATCTACTTCTTTGCAATAATGAAAGAACATAATCACAACAAAGAATGGAAAAACAAAAATAGATGAATAGGCACAACCCAGGATAAGGCAGAAATAAATTAAATCGCATATCAATAAGCCACAGGAGCGGATCAAACTCTCAGATCTTAATGTGAAATCATCATGGCATTTTGTTATGGGACAGATGATGCTATTGACTCCAAGAAGCACAAAAGCAATTTAAGAAGTGGCTGAGGTTGAGATGGATGACAACCATAATGCAGACAATAAAATTGGACAGAGTAACTACTAATAGTCTTTCCTTATCTCAAAGAATACAGTGGCACTTCGGAATAATTAATCACTTCTCTCTCATGTCAAAATTATTATAATTGCCCGTTACCTAAAAAAATTAAGGGAGCCTACAACTTTTCATGTTTCATTTCTGCGGAACTCCCTCAATAATAGTAGTCTGAAGTAAGCAACCAACGAACAATTCCAATCAACAAATAATTGGAAAATTGTGTAGTAGGTTCTAACATTTTCTGATAACTTAAGTAAAATGAAAATCCACAAGATACATCAATATGAAAAGCAATCCAACAATACACATACAAGTACCTGAAGATGAAAAAGATTTTCTGCAGGCAATTTATCTTCAAATCCCTGATAAGCAAGCACAGCATGAAACAATGATTAGTGCATTCAACTAAGAAAGTATGGAACCCAGTTTATGATGTCCAATCTTACCAGAGTATCAATGTCAATTACATCTTCCTCTAAAACACCCATCATTAAACGAATTAGGTCTCCACCATTTGCCTGTGCTGATTCATTCTCCATTTGCTTTTGAGCAATTGTAGCCCTTAACTTTGTCGCCAGGTCACTCTTTCCACTGTCAGAGACTGCACTGCCTCGAATTACATGTGAAGTGGATGCAGAAGTAGAGGCTTCAGCTACCCGGTCCTCTAGGTTCTCCAATGGATGAAATAAGTCATCCAACGATGCGTCACCTGGAGGGTCACTGAATCTACTAAGCTCATTTTCTCCTGAAGTCATTGATGACTTCACATCCTACATAGTGGCAACCAAAGTTTCATCACACTATAATTTACATGATACTATAACAGCACCATGGAATAAGAAAAGACTATAGAATCGTATCCTAATGGGAAATACAACTATTGGAGAAAACGAACAAGTTACAAGTCAATTTTATCTGAAAACACGAGCAGAGTACGAAAATGGCATGGTTGAATAGTAGCCCAAATGGGGGAGAACTAAGAGTTGATAAGCCAGTCATGAATAGGCAACTCTAAATCCATCAGAAGCTTGAACAAAACTAATTTTATATTTTATCAAAACCAACATTGTATTTTAGTCTGGATTGATTTTTCCGGTGATATGACTTGGCTGTACAATTACACAAACCACCTATTACAAGTTAAAAATCGCCCCAGGTCGGGAGCCTGGCTAGTAAATAGCCAGTGAACGGAATTGCATTAATAACATATAACCTCTCATGTATAAGGGTGTTTTGACATCATTAAAAATGACTAGTTATCTGGGTCGAATATTCATATTACATTATTTTAAATTTGACAGAAAATTTTCTATCTCATTTACTCCACAACCCATAATTACCTACTACATAGACAAACACCACTTTTGCAGTCTTCTGGGCTCGTAGAAAAGTATAACAGTTATAAGTTAGTGTACCAAATACTTTTCGGTGCATTCTAAATAGAAATGTATTAATAAATTCCGGGTAAGAGATATAAACATTTTATCTGTTAACGTTTCTAAAATGTCATTACAAACTTGAATGACACAGTACTCTATAATTCAGTTTATCTATTACTTCAGAGACTTGATTTTCTCGCTCTGTGTGTGTGTCTGAGAGAGAGAGAGATATTTCCGTGCCACATGTCACACACTTTGTCTATGTAAGAAAAAACACATGTATCGAATTAAGTAGGATTATTTAGTCTGGATTTCAACTCTGATGCTTGAGGACAAATGGAACATAAAGCAGGGACATGAGAAGTAACATCCAAAAGGAGTAAAGCAAGATCGCAATTCCCAAACAGCGCACAACATCAATTATCATAAATTCATAATATATTTAATTTCATTCTTTAAAAACGTGAGTATTTATCAACAGCACAAAAGAGAGAGACAGCTTCTAAATAAACTAAATAGTCAAAATTACCTTCCGTGGGCTAAAATCTTGGCCCTTTTGACCAAAATTAATTTTGCCATGCTCAATAGCAACTGAACTTCCTTTGTTTTCAAATTTTCTAGTCACAACATTTCTCTTTGTAGACTCAGCAGGTTCCACTTCACCATTTATCAGCACTTCATCCTGCTGATTTAGGTTGGATGTCTTGTGTCCAGCCGAATCAGAAATTGATACCTCATGGCTATCTAATTGTCTATGTGAGCCAGTTTGCATGGGTGACTTTTCATGGATTGCAAATGTGGGAACTTGATCAGAAATCAAGTCTTCCTCAAGGTTCTCTGTCTTTCCCTCAGTGAGATTAGCATTAAAACTGTCATCCTCAGAAGACTTGCTAATTCCTGAAGTCTCCGGTGATTGCAGTTCCGTTTTGCAATCCTGAAACACAGAACAAACTTCTAAGATATTGTCTAAATTAGGTCAAGCATCACCTTCTGTTGAAGCAAAACCAGGAAAAAGGGATGAAGTACTCAATAGTGGCAAATCATGTTACAGAACATGAAAGTTTCAGATAACAATTACTTTACTTTCTCAGTGGAAGAGGTTTCCACATTACGCCCTTTTTCGCTACTGCTTGATTCAGCATCCCCTGATCCAACTTCCTCGACGTTTCTGCAAAATTGCAGGAATTCATATTAACAGTGATTGCTTCATCAAAATGCCAACTAGACAAGAACTCTAATATCACCAATTAGGAGAATCAAAAGAAGCAACACTGATAAAGGAACCACATGTCATTGCTTTAGCAAAGAGCAAAATAAATACAATGACTTAGATTTCTTCAACTGAACCATGGACAAACAGTTAGATGCAGCATAAGCAAAACCATCAGCGCAAATCAGGCAGACAAACAGATCTATCACGGAAACTATATCACAAGTCCTAAACCCATCGATACAAGACTACAGCAAACCTCTTCCTCGTACACATTACAAGCTCCAAATTGATGCAGCAAAATATCATGAATTCTGAGGGCAGATTACAATACTATAAGCATAACAAGAATTATTAGCCATTACAGTCATCCTTCTGGGATGGATCACCAAAGAACAGAGAAATTACCATTTAGCACAGATAACTAATCTAATCAGTTGGAAAAGAAAATCACCGTACGAACCTTTTGTAATCCAAATGCTCTTAGATAAAGTAAACTAAACTTAACCGACATTGTATTGTATATAAACTAATCAGCGGCAAGCATAAAACACATACACATAATCGCGAACAATATCCTAAAGTTCAAAACTTCACAAACTGAATGTTCCAAAGTCTCGTGCTGATAACTTATTTTTAGAAGTTAAAAGAAAAGTTTAGCAAATGGCATTCTGGGCAGCAATAGGAAATAGAGAATTTCAGCTTAAACATGCTGAGAGAGGTCAATGATAAATGATAGAATATGAGAAACAAATGAATTTCATCTTATTGATCAATATGAGAGTACATGTATTTATATACAAGAGAAAGGGAATCAGTTTTTGTTTAGCTACAGCTAATTGACAGCTAACAACCAACTAACAAACTTAACAGAATTGTAACAAACTAAACCGTCATAACTACTCTAATACACCCCTCTCAAACCAAGGGGGATTGTTGAGCAGATGGTTGGACAAGTGGAAGTTTGGTACACAAAAACTGGAATCGAGCAGCAGAGACTGGTTTGGTGAGAAGATCAGCAACCTGGGATTCAGAGGGAATGTAGCGGACTTCAACTTCTTTGGACAGAACTTTTTCGCGGACATAGTGAACATCGATCTCAATGTGTTTGGTTCGAGCGTGGAAGACTGGATTGGAAGCAAGGGCTGCAGCACTATCATTGTCACACCATAAAAGAGAGGGAGATTCAATTTTGATGCCTAACTCATGAAACAGAGAATGAAGCCAAATAACATCTGTGGTAGCACTGGCAAGGGCACGATATTCAGATTCGGCACTGCTCCGGGAGACAACTTGTTGTTTCTTTGAACTCCAAATCAAAAGATTGGATCCCAGATACACACAATGACCACCCGTGGACCTCCGATCATCCAAGTTACTAGCCCAATCGGCATCCGTATAGGCTTCCAACAAGAACCTAGAGATGGGCTTAAAAGAGAGACCAAGTGTGCAGGTGCCTTTAATATACCGTAGGAGATGCTTGCAAGCTAACCAATGATTCTGTGTGGGGCTGTGAAGAAACTGACTGAGCTTGTTGACAGCGAAGGAAATATCAGGCCGTGTGACAGTTAAATATTGAAGAGCACCAATTACACTTCGATATAAAGAAGGATCAGCGAAGGGCATGCTGTCATGAAGATGGAGCTTTTGAGAGGTGGATATAGGAGTGGAAGTAGGCTTGCAGTACAGCAGGTTAGTTTTCTGAAGTAAATCAAGAGCATATTTGGTTTGGTTGAGTGTAATGCCCTGAGAAGTCCTGACAGCCTCCATGCCAAGAAAATGATTAACCTCCCCCATGGTTTTAAGGGCAAACTTCTGACCAAGAACACAAATAAGCTGAGTGATAGCAGCTGAGTTGTCTCCCGTAATAAGGATATCATCAACATAAACCAATACAATTAAGAGTTGAGAGCCAGCTCTTTGAAAAAATAAGGATGAATCAGAAACGGATTCCTTGAACTGTAATGAGAAGAGAAATTCCTTGAGCGTAGTAAACCAGGCACGAGGGGCCTGTTTAAGACCATAAAGCGACTTGCTGAGTTTACAAACAGCATCTGGAAAGTTTGGATTGACAAACCCCTCAGGTTGACACATGTACACAGTTTCTTGAAGAGAGCCATTAAGGAAAGCATTATTTATATCAATTTGTTGGATGCTCCATCTATAAGTGACAGCCAGTGAAAAAACCAAACGAATGGTGCAAGCTTTGACAACCGGGCTGAAAGTTTCAAAGAAGTCCACCCCTGCGGTTTGCTGAAATCCCTTAGCAACAAGACGCGCCTTTAAACGATCAACAGAACCATCAAGTTTGTATTTAGTGCGAAAAACCCATTTATTGTTGATAACATGCATACCAGCCTGAGGAGGGACCAAAATCCAAGTATTTTTGTCAATCAAGGCATTGAACTCATCCTTCATGGCTGCATACCATTGAGGATCAGATAAAGCAGCTGCAGTGGTAAGTGGTTCAGACACAGGGAGATGAGTAAGCTGAGCGGAAAAGGTACGAGGTTTGAGTGAACCGGTTTTAGAACGAGTGACCATAGTGTGAGATGAAGGGACAGAGAGAGAAGCAGGGGACGGGGAGGTAGCAGATGGCTGAGAAGGAGGAATAGGAGGCAATTCAACGGTGAGTTGGATGCCTGGAGGAGAAAAAGAAGGAGAAGGAGAAGAGGAAGAGGAAGATTGTGAGGAAGAAGTGGTGCCTGATTCAGGGTAGGGAAGTGGAGTAGGAAGAAGAGGCAAAGAACTAGAAGAAACCGTAGGGCAGGAAGAAGAACTTGAAGAGAATAATTCTGCATATGGAAATTCTAGCTCATTGAATGCAACGGATCGCGCAATAAAAATTCTACCATCTGCACTTAAGCATTTGTAGCCTTTGTGAGAAAGGCTGTAACCAAGGAATAAGCACTTGGATGATCGAACTTGGAACTTGTGAGAATTATAAGGTCGGAGATAAGGGAAGCAAGAGCAGCCAAAAGTTTTAAGAAAAGAGAGATCAGGTGCAGTGGAGAAAAGAGACTGATAAGGTGAGACATTTTGTAAGACAGGTGTGGGAAGTCTGTTAATTGTAAAAACAGCAGTATTAAATGCATCCCACCAATATTTGAGAGGCATGTGAGCCTGGGAAAGAAATGTAAGACCCATCTCAACAATATGAAGATGTTTGCGTTCAGCCCGCCCATTTTGTTGATGAGTATGGGGACAAGGATGACGAAAATGAATGCCTAAAGAAGCAAGTAAAGGTTTAAGAGATCGAAATTCACCCCCCCAATCGGTTTGGAGACACTTGATTTTATGATGGAATTGTCTGTCAACAAAGGTGTTAAATTGAATGAAAGCATTATAAGCATCAGATTTAGCACGTAAAGGAAATATCCAAGTGTATCGTGTAAGATCATCTATAAAGTGGATATAATATTTATAGCCATCCACTGAAGTAGTGCTAGATGGACCCCAAACATCGGAGTGCACTAATTCAAAGGGAACTGAGGTCTTGGTTGGCTGTGAAGAGAAATGAAATTGATGCAATTTACCAATTTTACAAGCATCACAGAAATCCAAAACTGAGGAGTCAGGTTTAACATTTATTTGCTTGAGTACAAGAGATAAAATGGAAGTACAAGGATGACCCAACTTTCTATGCCAAACATTGGCATTCTTATTTACATTGCACAGAGCCAGATTGCAGGTCTTGAGAGAGGGCTGTGTAGAAGCAGGGGAGAGTGAAGGCTTGAAAGGCAAGGAGAGATGGGTGAGATCCAGCTGGTAAAGACCGTCCTTAAGTGTTCCTTCCAGCAGGACCTGGGAGGTGGCTTTGTCCTTAACAAGACATTTGTCATGAAAGAATTCAATGAAAACATTATTATCACAAGTAAATTGAGAGATGCTAAGTAGGTTTTTAGCAATAGAAGGAACGTATAGAATATTATTGAGAAGTAAGGATTGAGAAGAGGACTGAGTGGGCAAAAGAGAAGAGCCAATATGAGAAATGGAAAGAGAAGAACCATTACCAACAGTGAGCTTATCATTTCCTTGGTATGCAGCAGCCTGAAGAGACAGGTTCTCAAGATTGGCAGTCACATGATTGGTGGCTCCGCTATCAAAATACCAATCGGAGGAACATGTAGTAGGTGGAGAGGAAGAGCTGTAGAAGGCCTGAGGTTGCTGATGAGTTTGCTGGGGAGAAGAGTCAGGCTCAGGACCGGTGAAATTTACATCAAAACGCCTGTAGCATTTAAGAGCGCTGTGGTTTGATCTACCACATAACTGACAAGCAAGGCGATCATTGTTCCGATATGATCTACCACGACCTCTACCACGATTAAAACGACCTCTGCCACGAGGAACAAAATGAGAGAAAGAGCCACGAGCATAAGCAACATTAGCACTAGGCATAGGCTGAGGGGGAGAAGCCTGCACAGAGGTTTGCAAGGCAACAGGGGAGGATTCAACTTGACTCTGGAGACGCATTTCAAATGTCTGTAGAGAGAATTGTACTTCTGCAAGAGTAATAGAGTCTAATCTGGAGGTAAGATTGACAACAACAGATTCATAATCAGATCCAAGTCCACCAAGAATGTACATAGCAAGCTCATCATCAGGTATTTCTTGTCCAACCGAATGTAAATCATCAGCAATACTACGCATCTTCAAAATAAAATCAGCAATAGATAGATCGCCTTTTTTAAGAGTTTGTAATTGAAATTTAAGCTGCAAAATTCTAGCCTTCGACTGAGTATGAAAGAGCTGCGATAGAACAGACCAAACCTCAGCGGCTGAAACACATCGAGAGACATAACCGAGCATAGATTCGCTGATAGAGGCAAGCATCCAACTAAGTAAAAGTTGATCACGGCGCAACCAATAGATGTACTCAGGATTAACAGCTGAAGAAGTAGAAGAACTAGCAGATGAGGAATCCAGAACTTCAGCCGGTGCAGATTCAGTTCCGAGCAGAAATCCATCAAGACCATATGCACGAACCGTAGATAAAACCTGTGCTTTCCAAAAAGAAAAGTTCGATCGATCGAGACGTAGTGGCAGAGGAGTAAGGTGTGGTAGAGGAGTAACAACGGAGGAAAGAGGAGGAGAAGCCATAACAATGGCAGAAAAAAAAAATTAAGCAAAATTAGAGAGAAGATGGCTACCAGAAAAAGAGGCTCTGGATACCATGATAGAATATGAGAAACAAATGAATTTCATCTTATTGATCAATATGAGAGTACATGTATTTATATACAAGAGAAAGGGAATCAGTTTTTGTTTAGCTACAGCTAATTGACAGCTAACAACCAACTAACAAACTTAACAGAATTGTAACAAACTAAACCGTCATAACTACTCTAATAATAAAAAGTAATTTTCATGAATAAAAACTAAAATTACACTTATCGGTAAACTAACAACAAACAAAACAAAGAAAAAATTCGTGTTGCCATTTGTTTCTGAGTGAACAAGTGTAAAATCGAGGTCAATGATAACAAAATTAGAAGAGTTGCTTCAGTACACAAAGGAACACCAAAGTTTATGCTCAAGTTTATGGACACAACAGTTGGGGGCTTAGCATAATCAATGGATAATGTCCTCAAATGTTACTATGTAATATCTGTCTTATAAGCAAGTGAGAAAGGAAGGACGGAACAACTTAGACAGACGACAGAGAGAATCAGTGAGAATATACTTTAGTGTTCCACTATGACGTAGAGAAGTCTGCAGGGCACGCCTTGAGTTTTGAATCCAAGGGTGTGAAAGTAATGTCTTCGCATCAGGCCTCTGTCGAGCATCCTGAAATGTCAAAACTAAATGTCAAGAGCAACCATAGGGCACCCATATGATGCAATGGTTTCCAATCACAGATATAAATATAGAATAGGCAAAGGGCACCTTTTCAATGGTAATGTAAAACGAGAAAAGAAGTACAAGTGTATAACAGTCCAGCAATATGTCGTTGATCACAAACTTGAATTTGGATAACACGAGAAAACATGAGATTGAAACCTCAATGCCTATCTCTGAAAAATTGATAGAGAAGCAACCAATAGTTTTAGCCAAAAAGGAAGCTAAGGAAACCAATCCATCCCAATTCCCAGGCGCTGGGGGGGAATAATAATAATTAGAGAATCACTCATCACGTTATTCTTTCTTCTAGTTTATCAAATGAAGATAAGCAACATTATGACATACTACAAAATTTTGCATTCTCACTGAAAAATCAAAGTTGAAATGTTCAAGATTTAGTTTTTTTATAAGGGTATAAAGATTTTTTTCCCCAATGCAGCAAACAATTATTGTTTTTAGCTTCCTAGAAGAAGACCAATGCAAAAAGGTGAATCACATATAATTCAAGTAGAAAGAAGAATATTAAAATCACTCTTTGACCACAAATCAGTGGGCTGGTGCAACCCCCTAGGGTCAATATCAGCTCTAAAAGACAGTTAGGTACATATCAAGGCTGAAAAAGATTTAGACAGGACAAACTCGAGGACATACTTGTGCCATTTTCTTCACTATTCTATATTAATGGAAGGAAAAGACATATACAGCCCACACAAAGTCAAATTATTACAGGAACACTTCAAAAGATAAAATATATCATTAAGTACTTAAAAATGGCAGCTCTAAGGATTGAGTAAGATAGTAGATTTTGAGTAAATAACGTAAGTGTCTGCTGTAAAAACACAATCGCCACTTTGACTGTGCCCTTCAATTGGACAGTCTGCACACATCTTACCACCTAAAACTTAATCCTAATGGGCCATACTTACATATGCGTTTATGTTTCTTCCAAAAAAAGAAAAAAACAATCAGTTATAATTAGTATTGGACTATCTATATCAAGTCATACATCCAGAAGAAGTTGCAGGATCTCAATTAAGTCGTTTCCTATTCGGAAAGGTTGAATCATGATGTAAAATACAAGGCCTACTGTACAGCCTTGGGAGGAGGCAATACAAAAAATAAGTAAAAAGATATACTCTTCCAAAATGTATTTAGCTAACTTATGAGCACAAACTGATCACCAAGAACCCACCTAAACGCTATCGTCTTTAAAAAAAAAAAAAAAAAAAAAAAAAAAAAAAAAAAAAAAAAACACTTTGCATATGATGCATCAAACAGGATATAAAGACAATTGAAGTACTTGTAGAATCCAGATTTGATGCTTCTTATTTAGGATGAAAATAGGAGGGTGGGTAAACAAGGAGATCATATATTTCCTACTTTTCTAGTTTATATTTGGATGACTTAGCTGCTACATTGTCCATTTTCTTCTAAATAAAAAATGATCAACCACTTATGCATGTCCAGAACCAATTATTCACATTTTTGGGAAAATAGCCACACTATCCTTTTAGCTTCATTTTGATTTCCATTATGATTCATGAACTTATTGCCTCCCTTGGAGAAAAAAGAGACAAGTATCCAAAGGTACTAAAGAAAGTAAACGACAACAGGGACTATTATCTGATTCAAGAAACATAAGAAAACATGTCCAACACAAACAAAAAGAAAAGACAAGTCAAGAAAACCCATATCACAAATACACCACATTTAATTTTCCAGCTGACCTTCTTAAAGCACTGACGTAGGAAATCAGTGATAGCTGGAGATAGACTATCTGGAATTGGAGGATGTTCATCCTGGAAAACAAAGAAATGAAGCCAACTTCAACGAAGTAAGAGTAACATTGCTGCTAACAGAGTCAATATACTTGCCTAATATGCTCTAATGTTACGACATCCATTTCTATACTTTCATTTTATTCAATTGGTCAAGGATATAATGGGAGGAGGGAAGGTAAAGCTAATTAAATAATGACCGGAAACCATGCAAATGCAACATTGTGAATGTTCACAGATACCCCATTATAAACCAATTTGATAAGAATACTAATGATGAGGATTATGATAATGCAGACCTGATTTCTACCTGTACAATCCTAAAAAGGGCAGGCATGGGCTGCAGATCATAGTATGGGGGGACACATGTAAGAAGTTCAATCACGGTGCAGCCAACACTCCAAATGTCAGATGCGGCACAAACTCCTGACATTTCAATGACCTGCAATTGGACAAGGCAGAAGATGTGCTTATCATGCTGCCACTGGGGATCAATATTGAAATACATAGAATTTACCAGTCTAGAATACACAATTAAGTATTTATTGTGCCAATGACCCAATGTAATTTACAAATCCAATAAGGAAAAATAAAAAGAAAATGCACACTGTATTCCATGAAAAATTACGTACCAAAATAACCTTATTAAATAAAAAAGAATGAATATTGTTGAGCAAAGCAAAATCTTAAAACTTGATAGTGCCTCTGAACTAAGATTAAATAATGGAATGGTATCCTGATAGTATGGACATAAAATAAAAGTGCCTAAAATAACACCTTCATATGCCAAAGAATTAAGAAAATGCTGCATTCCCAATAACTATATTAGATTATTACACTCTCTGTCACAGCCAACGGCGTAGCCAGGAAAAATATTAGGGTGGGCTGATAAACAGAAGGGGGATGGGCCAGATAAAAAAACTAAAAACAGAATCATATAAATTCTAACTAAAAATTTTCTTTTAAAAAAAATTCTTAGTGTTTAAAAAAAAAAGGAGGGGCGGGGGCCCTTCTCTCCGCTCTTGGTCACATCCTCGGTTCATTTGACATTTGGTCAGAAATATTGGTGATATAAACATTGTATATTACATTCTTTCTTTCCCTTCATACAACTCCACCTATTTGCCCAATTACCATCCCAATCACACACATCCCAAGAAAAAGGGAAAAAAAAGGAAAAAATCAAAATAAAAATCAAAACCAAAAATGGCTCATCCGCATTCTTGCAGATGGTTTTCCCAGTAGCTTCCTCAAGGAAGGACTATTTGCCCTCTTCTTTGGGAAGGAGGAAAGTTGATACAATATTCATAATTGATGTCTCTTCCATCACCGCACATTGCATTTCCTTCAATTGGGATTTACTGAAAAAGGAAATCAAAGTGATAATAAAAGGGTTCAAGCTAAGGTTCGAGTAATTTACGATTTTATCTGCTAGTCAATATTTGGTGTAACATATTTCTTTTTCAATCCAATCCCCTACTTGATTCCAATCTTTTTCCATTCACTTTCCAGACAAGCTTCATGCATTCTTGCCTTCAACGAAAGGGTATTAAGGGGGACAGGCAATAAATCTCATGAAAGAAGGTCGCAACGATTCCGTGACTACATTTTAGGTCGCTCAAACTTCAGAAGGGCCTTTAGTCCATGTCAGAAGGGAAAGTCACAATCAAACTCCCCCACTTGCTTCATAGGCTGCGGAAGCCAGGCTAGAGAGCATTGACAAAGAAGACCGACAGGTAAACGGAAAGAAAAACCTAAACCAAAGATAAGTGCAATGACCACATAACACATATTCATCAACCAAGTCAAAATATAATATTAACTGGATGCATCAACTTTATCTGCTGGACTAATTAGTTTGGGATATGAAATAATTCATTTAGGAAATCCTTCCATTATTTCGTTGAACCACATGACATTAACCCATGGTACGATTTTCTCTCTTGAGACATTGAAAATCCCCAATTCGACTCTATTACAAAATTCTGATTGCACGCATGATGATACACCTCCCTGTTCTGACATTGCCTAACCTCATAGGAAGCCAGATGAATAAAATGAAGTCACATCCAGATCATCTACTTTAAATGTTGCACCTATGCAGCCTCAGAACTCAGCCTCCCATATTTCTGATGCCAACTAGGGTAGATAACTTCCAAGAATCTGTTGCAAACTTACTACTAAGTACTAACACACAACCGTCAACCCAGCTGTTGTTTATATAATCTTAAAAGGAGCAAAGTAATGTGATATCCAATAACCGCCAAAAAATAGAAAATTTAACTTCACTTATTAAAAAAAAGGAACCTCAGATGCCAAGAAGAGGAGCAACATACCTCAGGGGCCATCCAGTAAGGCGTTCCAACAACAGAATGTGTATTAACATCTGCTTCGGTAAGTTTTGTTGCAACCCCGAAATCTGCAAGTTTCACAAGACCCTGAAAGTTTAAGTTAGATCAGGGAACTATTGGTTCAACAAGCATCAAATTCGTAACAAAAATAATCAAGGAAAAATGTGAACATGCTTTTGCATACAATAGCATCAAAATATACAAGCAAACAAAGCCACAAAGTATGAGGACGTTCAATGAAAAAACACAAACAAAAATTCCACTAATGTCTGTAAACCAAATTATAAAAAAAAAAAAAAAAAAGTAAACAAAGAAAACAGATCACTAGAACAAAATGGCATCAGCAAAATAAATATTACAATAAAAAAGATAGCCAAAATTAGGTATACCTCTTTCGTTGTCAAAATATTTGCCCCCTTGATGTCTCTATGAATTACACCTTGCTCATGTAGATAGACCAGACCTTCCAATACCTGATTACGGCATAGTGCTAGATATTTGGAACCAAAACAAATGAACAGAAACCAACTGACGAAGTATGAGATCAGATTTGAAACCTGGGCTATGTAGACAGCCACCAGCGACTCTGGAAAAGGCCCAAATTTGTTTGGCTTAATAATGTTTGCAAGTGAACCATTTTCCACATACCTTCAAAACAAAATAAATAAAGATTATGAAAATGGTATCTTGTTTGTCAGTTGCAAGGAAGTTGAGAAAGTAGGGAAAAAGTTAGAATCTTGACTTACTCAAGTATTATGTGAAGATGGCTTTTTGTCTTCAACGATCCAAGGTATTTCACAATATTCTTATGATTCAAATTCTGCAAGAGAAACGCCACACACATCAATAAGAACATAAATAGAAACCACTGTCATAGTAATGCAATTATCTTCAAAAAAATTGCAGAACAAAAGACCAAAAGAAAATGTTGAAAGCATAAAGCACGTCCTGACACCATCATAACCGCATTTTCAAGTAGGTGATAGAAAGTTAAAGAGCAATAAAATATTTAGTCAAAGAGTTTATCAACTTTTGCATCCATGAAACCCTGACGAATCATAAGTCTCTCAAAGACAATAATAAAGAGAACAAACATTTGAGCCACAAGAATGCTATCACTTCTAAGCAAATGTTTTGAGTAGCATGAATTACAGGGTTGGACCTAAAATACCTATGCAGACAGCCCCAACATACTCCCAGCTAACACTTTATACTAATTTGTGTTGGCACACTTACTTTACAGTACCAGCAGATAAACAACGCCATATTACCTTTAGCAGATCGATCTCTTGCTGTCAGATTGCATCAGCGGACAATGAACGAAGTTATGCAATAGGAAAGAAAAGCAACAAGAAGTGAGTCAGAATTCAAAAAAAAATCACAAGCAAATGTAAACACCAAATTTCAGTCACATTAACTAAACTGAACACAAAATTTTAAAATAATAATAGTAGTAGTAGTAAATCACAACAATTGACTGCTCTCCAACAGGAAAAGAAATTAGACCATAATAATGTTAAGATCCTCCTGAGCAATGTTCTCGAGAGAAACTTGCTTGATAGCGACAAAATCTCCATTCTCCAAATCCAAACCCTTGTACACTCTTCCATAAGCCCCTTTCCCAATTTCATCTCCAAGCATCTGCAATCAAAAAGGGAAAGAAAGAAAATAATTCACAAAACATATTACCATTACAATACAACAAAATAAGGGGTAATAATTTAAACTCCCGAGAAAATTATAGCAACGCCTACGTATTTGTTGTCAAGGGTTTTTGATTTGTGGAAAGCGGAATTCGTCATTTGCCGAGCCATATCCGCGCGTTCCGACGATAATGAAACCCTAATTCTCGAATACTTCTACCACCATTTGTTATTCATACATTATCGTAATAAAATATATAAATGGGGTTTTGGGAGGGTCAATCGGCGGAGAATTGACGCGAGAAAGGATACAGAAGAGAAATTTTCAGAGGAATGACGGTGGTTCAAAGTTTCGCGGCGGAGGAGCTTCGGCACTGCTCGGAAGAAGACGGACGCCGGGATCGGGAGTTTTATTTATCTTCACTCTTTAATTAACAATTTATTTATTGGAAATGATTACTCCTTTTTATTATAAATATAAATATAAATAATAACAAGTAAAAGAGGGGGTAAATTTGTCCGCAAAAATATTTGCTGAAGCCAGCCTGGCAATACCCTTTCTATTTTGTTAATTCATTAACATACTCGATTTTATTTTTATGGCTTTGTTCCTTTTTTGGGAACTATCTTTTCTTCATCATATTTGGGTGTAAAGGAATCGAGCCGCTCCGAACATAATACTGTTTAAACTTGTTTGATTTTTATCGAGCTTCAAAAATTATGTTTGAGCTTGGTTTGATTATTAATGGAACAAGTTTTAGTCAAATCGAACACGAATCGTGCTCGAGTAGCTTGACATTTTTACAGATACTTTATTCTTTTTTTATTAAAGTCGAGCTCGTGCCGAGCTTACATCTTATCGAATGGAAAAATATATTCAAACTTGGTTCGTTATGTTAATAAATCGAGCTCAAACGAGCTTTTAACAGTCAATCTTGAATCGAGTATCGAGTAGCTTGATTCGTTTTTAAGCCGTTAGCATACAACAAATTTAGGTTGTTGTTTAAATTTTTAAAACATTACCTATTTTTTTCTTTTTATGTCAGCTCTAGTATAGAGTTAAACTGTGTATGTCTTCTTTTTTTTTAGTGAAAAATGAACCGTTGTATTAATAAAATTCTGCTACAATAGAGGAATACAACTATATGGGAACAACAAATAACCCATACTCAGCCAGAGCACAATAAAAAGCCGAAGACGCTAGGGAATATGCGACAACATTACATTTACGTGGGATAAAAACACATGTGATCCTAGAACTTCCAATAGCAAGAAGTGATCTGATATCTATATATATATATATATATATATATATATATAGGATTTGGATCAGGTGAGTCCACATAACGTATGTGAGTACACGAGACCAAATCTGAGGCATTGTTTAATTTTTAAACGGTTGAGATTAATTAGACTTTATCATTTTTTAATATATAACTTAATTAAGAAAACGACTTTTTGGTAATTTTAATTAAGATCAATTTTTGGTAGTGGGCTAAAATTTAGGAACGGTTTAAGGGATGCATGTAATCTAAAATCTTGCCTATCTTCTAAAATATAACCATGTCGATCGCTTTGAGCTGGACGAGTGGGGTCGGATTTGAAGCCGAACACGAAAAACGCTGAAGCCCAGAGATTATCGGAATTATCTATTGGATTTCCAATTTTCTAACTCCTTGAACCGTTGCTCTTGCAGAAAATAAGTCGTCTTTCGATTTCGCAAATATTTGTGTTATGGGGTGGAATTGAATCCAACATCCTGGTTGCCTGTTGACTTTTTGAGCCGAACTAAGAGAAGAGATGATTCTTCTTCACTCTTCCATGTTTGACTTGATAGACAACAACCTGATTATGCAACAGAGAGTGAGTTTAAGGCTTCTTGTCCATTTTTTCAATTTGTTTTTGCCAAAGGGTACATTATCCTGCTTATGCTTGTACGGTTTATGGTTTTTTTTGTTTTTGCGATTTGTGTGCTCGTTTTTTGGAAGATTTTTTTTCTGGGGAGAAAAATCTGTTAGTGTTTAAAAAAAATTCTGGGAAAAAAACCCCTTAGTTACTGTAGAGATTTTTTGTTTTTTTTTGTGCTAGTTTTCTGAGAGAGATATTTTTGGGGGTTTATTAAAAGAATAGTTTTTGAGATCTGTATACTTTTTTAATGTTAAATGTTGCTTATTAAGGATATATTCATTGTTATCATAGACAGAAAATATAGCTTGTACGTTGCAAAAATTTGTTTGTTTTTACTGTTAAATGTTTGCTTATTAAGCAGAAAGATCTTGCTTACGTAGGCAGAAAATGTTGTTATTTTGTTGTAACTGTGATTTTTTGTTAGATGGTCGTATGGGTAAATGTATATGAGTTGCTTATGTTGCTAGTACAACTTGCTTATATGTGTAGTAAATATTGCTTATAATGACAAAAAATACTTGGTGCAAATATATTGCTTATTAAGACCAAATATTGATGATGTGCAAGAAATATACCATTGCGATTTGTTTGGATGATATGAATGAGAAGAGGGAATTGAATCCGAGAGAGGCAAAGAAGTTTGCTGGAACAACGTAGGATTATAGAAAAACGATGTTGATGTTTTTTTTTTTGACCAAATGGTTGAACATTATATGTTGTTTTGGATTTTTAAATTTGTGGTTGGGTTTGATTTAATTTTTAGAGTAGTTAAGCAGGATGCAAATGCTATATAAGCAACATTATGGTATAACATATGCAATGTTATTTATACAAGCGATAAAATTTTGATGGCGCAATGTTTGACACAGTTTATGATGAATTTTTGGTGTCCGAAATTTAAATTCCTATTGGGCCTTAGAAATTATTTGTATACTTCGTCCGTTGCTCAGGCATATTATTAATCCTCTCTTTCCAATGTATTATTACTAAAATATATAAGAGTATATTTTAAACATCTACTGTGTAGTCAAACATGCAACATAGAGTCAATAAATAAGCAACAATGTCCATGTTCATAAGCAACTTTATAAGAACAGTTAAGCAACACTTTATATACACCTAAGCAAATGATTGGTCTTAAAAATGGGAGGATCGCCAATATTAATTGCAAATTTGACTGTGAAAGGAAAGAAAAAATTTCAGAGATATGGTTTCAAACATATCAAAAAAACAACAACATATTTGTCTTCAATAAGCAACATATTTGTCTTCAATAAACAACATATTTCTCACAGCGGATAAGGTCAGAGACACGGTTTCAAACAAATCCCAAAAAATCCGGAATGTAGGCACTACCAAAAATAACTCCATTTTTTTACTGATATTGAAACAAACTTTCCTACTTATCCTTAACAATAATTAATTAAATATAAACTAAAATAAAAATCAATTAATATCCAATAGATAAGCAAAATATACGTAGATAGTTAGCAAATTATTTCTTCGTAAGCGCTAAGAGGCACCATTTGACATTTTGTCGTGCATATGCAACATATACTTGATGGACAAGCAATATGAGTCTGTTATGTAAGCAACTTTTTTTTTGCATAAAAGAGCAGTTTCTTCAGCAGACAATTTTACTGTAAGAATGCAAATTAGAAGCAATAAATAAGCAACATTGTGCATGTTCATAAGCACATTTATTATAACAATTAAGCAACACTTTATATACCCTTAAGCAAATGGACGATTTATCGAGGTAGCAGACGTTTTTTATTCCAGATTTTAATGGAACGATTTACAGAGGTAGCAGACATCTTGGTGAAGAAGAAGACTTTATTTGAGGCCATTTTTTCGTGATTTTAATTTTATTTTGGATGGTAAGATATATTGTGGCTAACTGCTTCTATTTTCATGGGATTTGATTGTTTGCTTTGGACTAATATACCCTTATATCTATTTAATTAGGCTTTTTATATATTTTATCCATCTTTAATATTAGCCATTGAAATTTGTTGATCTATGGTTCAGATTTGGTCCTACATACTTACATAAGGCATGAGTCTTATATAACCCTCCCTATATATATATATATATAAGCAAGATAGTGTTCCATTTTTTGGCAAAATCCCGCCAAAGTCAAGTTGCCAAAACTGGAAAATCTCGAGAAATGAAACAAAAGAAACAATTGTTAATCACAATGGTGGAGCGTGGAATCATTTTAGTCATTACAATATAAATAATACCTCTTTGCTTTTACAAAGTTTAAAATAGCCAGCATGCTTTTTAATTATTAATTTCAGTTGTGTTGTCTTAGAATACCAAAAGAGAGACTACATATTTTGTAAATAAACTGAATGAATAATTTCTATTTTGAAATTTCATCATAATCAAGATTTTTGTATTGAGATTATAAAAAGTTGTTTAGAGATTATAAAAAGCTATTTTTGAAATTATCTATATACCAAAGCTTGCTTAACACAATACACATCAAATCTAATATACATATCTAGGGCATCTAAAAAGGTTTTCAACTCCTCTTTTTTTTGTGGTCCTTCACTATTATACTGCTATAAATAGTGTCATCCCATTCAGCAACACAATTTATGTGGATCCGTTTTTTATCCTTATTCCCACCCCACCAGAAGCAAGCCACCAACTTTATAGCTCCTTGCACATAGACTAAGGGAATTTAAAAATACTCATAGAGTACGTAGTTGATGCTTGGGCCATTGCTTTAATAAGGATTTCCCTTCCACCCATGGAAAAACCCTCGGCCTTCTACAATTATAATTTGAACACCATCCACTCTTTGACCTCACTAAATGTTCATTTTTTATATTTACCAATAAATGCCGGAAGGCCCAAAATACTTGTCATTCTCACTGAAATTATTCGTGATGCCTAGTGTGGAGCAAATTGAATTTTTGAGTGAGTCGACAACATTAGGATTGAAAATAATATAAGATTTAGCGAGACTGATTTGTTGTCTCGATGCCTTTGAATATTCATCAATAAGAAGACGAATATAACTGCAATCCTCCTTTCGAGCTCTACCAAAAATTATAGAATCATCAGCAAATAATAGAAGGCTAACACTAAGAGCATATCGTGTTACCGAAATTCCTCTAATTAGATTAGCTCGTTCATATTTATGGAATAAAGCTGAAAATCCCTCGACACATAGTAAAAATAAATACGGAGATAAAGGACATCCTTGACGCAATCCCCATTTACGAATAATCAGACCAGAAGTTAATCCATTAAATCGTATAGATAGATTTGTTATCAAGATGCAATCGACAATCAAATTTATCCATCTTAGCCGAAAACCCATTTTGTGTATCATCTTAACCAAAAAAGGCCAGTCAACTCGATCATAGGCTTTACTAAGATCAAGCTTGAGTCCCTAAAAACCCTTATTTCCATTGACTTTAATCCGCATCGTATGGATAGTTTCAAATGCCACCAAGATATTATCAGAAATGATTCTACCAGGGACAAAGGCGCTCTGCTCTTTAGAAATGATTCGACAAAATCGGTTTAAGTCTATTAGCTATAACCTTTGTCACCACCTTGTACGATACATTACAAAGAGTAATAGGTCAAAAATCATAAACATAGCTCGGTTTAGCCCTTTAGGAATTAAAACAATAACAATATCATTTTATTCTTTAACCGAGTGGCCGGAATTCAGAATACCCAACACAGTTCGTACAAGGTCACTGCAAATAATGTACCAATTTTTCTGGAAAAAGGTTGGGTGGAACCCATCGGGGCCCGGAGCCTTCATAGGGCCCATGCTAAAAAGTGCTCGTTTAACCTCGTCCTCGGTAAAAGGGGTATCAATGTATCCAACAAATCGGGTGAAACACATGACTCAACTGCATCAATAACAACTTTCATATCCCTCCATGAGGGATTCGAAGAGATAAAAATATTGTGGAAATAAGACTCAATCTCGCTGGAGATAATGTTACCATCTATCGTCCAATCTCCATTAGGTAAGCTGTAACGCGATACTTTTGAAATGCATTTTTTTAGCGTTACTATTTTTTAAAGAAAATGCGTATAATTTTTTTTTAAAATAAAAAGATTAATGAAAAGTTTAGCGGAAGCGATAATGAAAAGTCCTAAGAAATAATTATAGAGTATTTGCCAAAATTAAAAATACATTCACAATACTTTGAAATAAATTAAAAGATAGTACATCATAAAAGTTTAAAATTTGAAACGAATTCAATGTTCTTGAATTGAAATAATTAAGAAGTGAAATCTTCGGCTATTCCCCCACATTTGCAGCTCATCCGTCCATATAATCTGAAAAGAGTTTGAATTTAGGGGGTGAGTAATCACATACTCAGTAGGGATAAAAATTGTCCAAGCTAAATACGAAAAGTGCAAAATTACATAAATTAACACATAATCTTTCCCATTGGCATAAGCCGATATAGCACATAAAATTTCCCGTTGGCATAAGCTAGATAGCACATAACCTTTCCCGTAAGCACTAATGTCATATTTTCCTTTCTCGTGGCACGAGGCCAAAAAGTTTCCTTTCCCATAGAACCAATGCCATATTTTCCTTTCCCGTGGCACGTGGCCAAAAATTTCCTTTCCCATAGCACGAATGTCATATTTCCCTTTCCCGTGGCACGAGGTCAAAATTTTTCTTTTCAATTACACAAACATACATAACATACATCGTGATGAAATACATGTAATTCATAATAAAGTAATCATATCACATATTGAAAGCTTATAAATCACATAATTATGCATATCACGTAACACATCGAAAATATATAATTCACATAATTATTCATATCATGTAACACATTGAAAATGCACAATTCACATAATTGAACAGTTTAGGTATTTAACAAGGACAATGAATTATACACATAAAATGTGATAAGAATCCCTACCTCAATCAGCAATAAAATAGATGCACAAATTGATCGACAGTAGAAGCCTTAATTATATGGTTCTTTGTCACCTATAATATAAATTTAACATGATTTAGGCTTAGAGTTTAAGTAGTAACTTATAATTGAAATACTTATATTTATAAAATAGCCTAGAGCTTTTTAGTATGTAAAAATTGACTAAAAATATAAGTTTTGAGGTCTAATTAAAATAATTAAAAAGTAAATCTGAGATTTTGAACTAAATTGAAAAATTATGGACTTAAACTGAAAAATTTAGAAAATTTAACCAAGTCCTTGGGGTTAAATTAGAAAGCCTGAAAAGTTAGTTAAAATCTTGGATTAAAATGAAACTAACTGTGGGGGTTAAAATGAAACATCCCTAATTGAAATTAAATCCAATTTTTCTATCAAATTCTCAAAATTAGGCCCTACTCCAAACCCATTCCCTTCTCCTAACTTTCTTCAATCACACACCCTCACACACTAATTTACACACACAAACCCACACACCATCATACATATACAGACACATACTAACGCACACACACAAACACACACAATAACACACACTGTATTACACTCACTCACACACACACACAGACGTTGACATACACATTACACACAAATACATAGCTGCGAATACACCAAACACACACGCAGACATACACTCTGAAATTATTCTTCTCCGTCGACCCATCGGCCATCATTGTCTTCTTCTTCTCCGTTAGTATAGCTGGCATCACCCAACATCACCACTTCGGCGAAACGGCCTCGACACATAAAAGCATACATATATCCACCCACATGCTATACACAATCACATATATATTATATACATACATACATGAGATAATATTTGTCGAGGTTACGAGAGAGCTACAATATGGATGAGTTTTGCTGGTACTTGAGATGTGGGGTATGTTTACTACTGATATTGAAATGTGAGTTGGAGGGGAGAAAAAGAAATGTTTCTTTTTTTTCCTTCTTTATTAAAGTTGATGAAAATATGGAGTAGTGGGATGATAATGGGTTGTGGCATAAAATGGGGGTGATGGGAAAAAGTGGGGTTAATTGAAAGCTTTATTTCAAAAAGAAAAATTGTTCAAAGAGCGACAATCAATGGTTAAGAAGGAGCACCTATCGCCTCATTTGGAAATCCAAGCTCCTCGGATGAATGATTGTTTGTTCTTGCTTGATTCTGGGAGGACCAACACAGGAAGGCGGTGTCATTGCGACTTGGTGCCCACTATGCTCTTCACGGAAAGGAGTGAAACGAGCAAGGAGAGAGTCAACCTTAATGTCAGTGATAATAGTAAAAGAAGAGACAGAATCTCATTTGCCATGTGAATAAAGTTAAAAGTCCGAAAGTGGCACTAAATTAGCCCACAAATTCATAATAAAAAAATATATAAAATATATTTATATATATATATATTAATGATTAAAAAAATAAGGTAAAAGTAATTAAATTACGGGTGTTACATCCTACCCCTCTTATAAAAAAAATCCGTCCTCGAAATTTCAAGCTTACCCGTTTGATGGAAATAAATCGGGATACTTGGCTTGAATATCAGCTTCATACTCCCACGTCACTTCTTTTTGACTATGTCTAGTCCACTGAATCTTGACCAGGGTGACGTCTCTATTTCTAAACTTGTGTATCTTCCTGTCAAGGATAGCCATCGATTTATCTTCGTAAGTCATGTCTGGATTGACATCTAGTGCTTCATGATTGACTATGTGGCTTGGATCATGGACGTACTTTCTCAACATAGACACGTGAAATACATTATTAATTGCTACTAGTTCTGGCGGTAACGCCAATCTGTAAGCTACATCCCCGACTCGCTCCAATATTTTGAATGGTGTAATAAACCTAGGTCTTAGTTTTTCCTTTATGCCAAATCTTACTATTCCTTTGGTCGATGCAACCGTTAAGAAAACTTTCTCTCCTATTTCAAACTGTAGGTCTTTCCTTCTCTGATCTACATAATATTTCTGTCGGTCTAGGGCTATTTTTATTCTATCTCTGACTTTTTCAATAACCTTGACCATCTGCTCGACTAGCTCAAGACCTTACATTTTTCTTCTCGCCAACTTTGTCCCAATAGGTAGGGCATCTACACTTCCTACTATATAGAGCTTCATATGGGGCCATTTCGATAGTCGTCTGATAGCTATTGTTTAATGAAAATTCTACAGAGGCAAACAATTCTCCCAATTATCATCATAAACAAAATACAACCTCTCAGTAAAGACACACTAGTCTGATTAAGGTCGAGACCCCCATATTTTTCAGATTACAAGAGCATTTCATTGAAATCTCCTCCAACGACCCAATGTAAATTAAATTGGGATTGGAGTCGATGAAGGAGCGTCCAAGAAGAATACCGATGAAACCGAGTTGGGTTCCCATAAAAACATGTGAATCACCATGAAATCCCATCACAATAATGGAATCAATAAAAGAGATCCCTCAAAATTTGATAGATATGTCAACTTCCCTTCTCCATATGAGTGTCAAACCACCACTCTTGCCAATACTATCTACTGTAGATCCATTTGGAAAACCCATAACATCTTTGAGATGGTTAGCCTTAGAGTCATAAAATTTCATCTCCATCAAGAAGATGATATCTGGGGAAATATTGCGAACAAGAAGGCGCAATTTATTTATCTCTCGGGGATTCCCTAATCCATGAGCATTCCAGCAAAGGAGTTTCATGGTGCCCAGCAGGGTTGCTCCACAACCTCCGTCGATAGTGCAAGATTGTTGTTATCAAAGGTCACCCTATGTTTAGGGGAACCAACCTCCACAACCCCCATCCAAATCTATCTTCCTCTTAACTAGGTTGAACCTTTCTGGTTTTTACTCCCATGCCCACGAGCTTTTGCTCTAGCCTTAGTTTTCCATTTGTGTTGAGATTGATACTCTCCCGAAAGACTTGTGCCAGAATGAAAAATAACTCTGGATGGACTCATTGAAAAAGGAAAGTAAACCTCCTTGAAGAGGTAGCTTCTCATGCCTGATGATATTATCACCACTCTCCTGTTGCATAGAAACAGCTTGAGGAGACGAATGGGCCTTAACTCCAGGCTTAACAATTGCTAAATTTGCCAGCACTCGGGGGGGATTATTAGAATTCATGGCTAATCCCGAAAGCTCTATTACATGATGAGGATGGCAACTAGAATCAGATTGAACATCGTCTATTGGAAAATCGACTCCTATCGAGGCTCCATGTTTCACCACTTCTGATGAGATAGAGCAAAAATGCCTCTGGGACTCACCTTTTAGCTACCAACCATAAGGAAAATTTCCAGAAGATATAATCTCTGGAGCATTCACATGTTTGCATTCAGAGGAACCATGTCCCGCAACCACCACATATGAAACAAAAATCTGGTATTCGTTCGTACTTGAAGTCGGCCTAGACCCTATCCCCTCGAGATCCCAAATGGATAGGAGCCTCTCAGTAATTGGGCCAATCATCTACCTTCTACATCGGCATCCACGTCCAAGGCAATCCTCAAACCATCGTCAATCACCCTGCCAATCTTTATTAGTCATGCCTGCATTTGGAAGGTTATGGATCTGTACCCATTTGAGGGTATGAGTGAGATCCCCCACATCTCGAATATTGAGCCCTTCGTACTCTTTAAGAATAATCAAAGAGCGATTAAAATTCCGTGGTTCCAGATCAAGAACCCTAGCAACTTCACGTGGATCCTCAAATATGAATAAATAAGTATCAAGACCATTCTCAATGATTTGAAACCCTCATTCCACCCTCCATAGCCTTTTGATTGTATCCTTGAACGACTTCTTATTGTAGAGTCGATGAGTTAGAAGTCCCTGTTTGATAAATGGTTTTATCATGATTTTGATGATTTTGATTTTACACCAAAACAATGGTTTTAAAGGTTGTCCAAATACTCCTAAATGATTTAAAATGGTTTTAATATTTTCCGGAGTATTTCTTCAAGTTTTATTTTCGACAAAATTGGACAACACTCTTAATGATTTTTTGTTAATGTTTTTTACACCAAAACAATGTTTCTAAATGTTGTCCTAATACTCCGGATCGGTCTAAAATGTTTTCACTATTTTTCGGAGTATTTCTTGAAGTTTATTTTCGATATAAAATTGGACAACACTTTTGTTTTGAGGTCAACCGGTCGCCATATAGGGCAACCCGTACCTGAAAGTTGAGGAAAACAGAAAACTTCATGTTTGCAGAAAATGGTCAGGGTAACCGGTCGCCCTATAAGGCAACCGGTGTCGTTGACCGGTCGCCCTATAGGGAGACCGGTACCTAGGAGTAAAAATTGAAACATAATGTTTTCTTTCTTCCAAACCCATGAGGGGGACCGGTTGAGGCATAGGTCGACCGGTCGCCCTGTGTAAATGTGTATTCGTTTTTTCAAACGTCTATTTATGTGCGACCGGTCGCCCTTGAGTTTGACAGCAAAAATATAACCGTTGTGCAGCAGACATCTTTTCCTTAATTTGTGGGATTGATTTCTAACAGCTCTTTTCTTCAATTGTCTTGCAATTTTTTACAGAATTCATGTCCCCAAGAGGAGCCTATCATGTACAAGACATCTTCTATAAATAGAGGAAGAATTGAAGCAACACAACAAGAGAGGAAACTACAACACAACAAGATACACTCAAGAATACACGTGTTCTTACATTGTCTTATTTCTTGTTGTAATTTGCCTAGCTATTCACTTTCACATTCTTGAGGTCTAGGCTATTCTTGATTACACTTGCACTCAATTGTATAATTCATTATCGAGTTGTAATCTTGAATTTTTGGGTAATCATTCAACACAAGATATCCTTGTGAGTGTTCTTGTGGTAAGAACACACTTGGGTGATCTAGGTGTTAGGTGTAAGAAGATTGTGGTAATCTTGTTGTTGAGGTGTTGAAGAATTTGGTATTCTTCAAGGTTGAAGATTGTGGTAATCTTCACAAGGTGCCGTTGGAGATTGTGGTAATCTTCAAGTGAGATTGTGGTAATCTCAAAGGTGGTGTTGAAGAAGAGTGTGGTGCTCTTCAAGGTGTTGTTGTAAGTTGGTGTTGTATTAATTTGTGGTAAATTAATAAAATCTTTTTTCTTTTTGAAATCCATCCCGAATATACTGGGGTGGTAGAGGATTAGGCCCTAGGTGGGTTGAACCTCTATAAATTGACGTGTGTTGTTTACATTCCGCACCTTTATTATTGTCTTTGAGCATTCAGTTCGAAAAAGAGGGCGAAATCGAAAAGATGGAGATAATCTATTCCCCCTCTAGATTATCGTAGCCGCTTGGACTTACAGTCTCCCCACCAAACCCTTCTGGATCAACATTTTTCCTTCATCGATTAGGGAACCGCCAATCCCAATTTCCTCATCTTCTGTCTCCATAATAGAAAGTTTACGCCATATAGTGATTTGCAAAATGATTATGATGAACTTCAAAATGAATTCCAAAGCTTACTTGTTAAATACAAAAATTTGAAAAAGGAATTCAATGTTTTGAAAAATGATAAGGATAGTTTATTTACTTCTATGAATCACTATCATGTGCTCACACCACCACACTTGACAAGGTTAGAAACCTTGAAAAAGAAAATAGTACTCTTGTTGAGAATATCGATTGCATGAAAAAGGATTTATTAAAATCAAACTTGAGTACCAATAGAATGACCGATATTGTTGATTGTTGTGATAATTCGAAACTAGAACTTGATCATAAGCCTAAGGGTGTCAATCACATGAAAAAGAATCAAGTCTCTATGCATATTGATCATTATGCTCCTAGAATTATTACTTGTTTTTATTGCGGTAAAAAGTGTCATACGGCTAATTCTTGTCGAGCTAGAAATAACTCTAATTATTGTTGGAGACCTAAAAGTCTCAAGACTAATCCCAAAAGACCCAAACACTTGAGGGTACCACAAAATAATTTCTTGATAGGTACTCGATGAAATAATAATCGGAGAAAATTCATACCGCCAAGAAGACATCAAATGACCAATTCATTTGATCAAAGGAGAAAACATTTTCAACAAAGCCAATTTCCAAGAAGATGATATAATCAAAAGTGGGATGAACACAATCATTGGAAATGGCAAATATATCATCAACAAGATGATTTTCCAAGAGAAAGACACTTTCAAAAATGGGAAGGCCACAATGCTTGGAAATGGAGCAATTGGAGAAACTATCATCAACAAGAAGATTTTCAAAAGGGAAGATACCATCAACAATGGGAACGACACAACCCATGGAAATGGCGTAATTGGTAACCCGTATCTCCCTAGTTAAATATGCATTTTATTTTGTTATTATGCATGCTTCTATTTGCGTCTTAATTGCGAAATGAGTTTTTAAGTATTTATTTTTTAATTAAGGTCTTCAATATATATTTGTGCTTTTAAAATATTTTTGAAAAAGAAGACCTTATATGATGTTTTTAAAACTCTTGTGCATTTTTGTAGACTAAAGTGTGTTATCATCTCTTATGGATTTTTATAGTATGAGCTTACTTGTGATATCTCTTAGCCTACACTTTTATCATTATGATTTGTACTAGATTGGTTTTAAAAATTGTGTAGGATTTACAAATTTTCACAAATAGCCATTTACGTCATTATTTGTCAAGAAAGGCATTAATTATCGAGGTACATTTACTTGTGTTATTCTTACTCTTATAGACTCGATATATGTATTGCCATGTGCCTATGTACTTGTTTTTCATAGTATTTCATACAAGTGGCATTAAGAGGTTTTTTAGATTCTTTAAAAGACACTATTCGATATTGATTGCACATATTTGCTTTGTCAACTCTTGTTCTAATACTTCTTTTAAATGAGGTCTCTACTATATGCTATCGGATTTTCAAATTTCAAAAGAGACCTTTTGTAGCTTTCTTAAGCTTATTTGAACTTGCATGATTTATTAGACTCTTGATGATCTTCTAAATGCATAGTATGTGTTTCTTGCTTCATGGTCTATATATATATATAGTGTCTATTTCTACTATGCTCTTATGCAAGATATTTTTGTGATTGATGATTGAGGCATGTTGTTACACTTGGGCTATGTTTTCTTGTTTATATAAGCGATGCCGGTAATAAGTTTGTTAATGTGTGTAGATGAGAAATGAAGTACTTCAAATATTAGTTACCTCAAAATATTTGGATGTAAATGTTCTATTATGAACACCTTAGATAAATTGGATGCCCTATGAAGAAGACAAAAAAGGTATTCTGGAACAAACTCGATGACCAAGGCAACATTGGTCGAACTACGACGAGGTTAGTAGCTCGAAGGTATTCTCAAGAAGAAGGTAATTGATTTTGACGTAACATTTGCACTCATAGCACATTTAGTAGCTATTTGCATTTTACTTGCCAATTCTTGTTTTAAGAATATTTCAAGCTTTACCAAATGGATGTTAAATCCAATTTTCTCAATGGTTTTATTCAAGAAGAAATCTTTGTAAAACAACCACCGGGGATTAAAATTTTTTTTCTAGGCCAAATGATTTTTTATAAAAGACCTTGTACGGTTGATAGACTTAACTATTTTTGCAAAATGATTTTACAAAAGGTAAAGTTGATAGTACACTTCTTGTTTTGAAAAAGGGCAAGGTTGTTTACTTGTGCAAATTTATGATGATAATATTTATGGTGCTACTAATAAATATTTGTGCAAGATATTTTTTCCAAGTCAATGCAAGGTGAACCTAAGATGATCATGATGAGGGAAGCTCAAATTTGATCATTGGAAATCAAATTACTCAATGCCAAGAAGACGGTTATATTTCAAAATAACTCTTGAAGGAGTTAAGCATTGAAAAAAGAAGAACTATCTCAACCTCTATGGCTAAAGATTGACAAAGGTTGAGAAAGTCATATCGACTGACAAACAAATTCGAGGTATGTTTTCTTATATTATTTCTATAGACTCGACATTCCATATGCATTATGTCTATATGCTCGACTTAAAAAACTATCCCAACGAATCTCATTAAAGTGTCGTTAAAAGAAATTTTCAAATATTTGAAAGGCACTTCTTCTTATGACTTGTTGTATCCAAAGCTTTAAAATGTTCTTTTATTTCGGGATAACAAGTCCGGTCAAAATTATTCAAACTATGGTTGGTCATAATCTAACTAAACATATTGAGATTCGATATAATTGTTAAGGGATTGCATGTTTTAACAAAAACTTGAGATGTGTTTAATTCTGTCTCAAGGATAACTCGCGGATTTTTTTCGTTAACCGCCGAGTATTTTACCTCATTTCAAGCTTTATTATGACATAATGTATATTGAATGAGGTCTACGTTTGTATTTTGCACGTTTTTAAAACTTAGGGGCGAAAAATCGGATTTTTGGATAAAAATTCGGATTTTGAAAAACCTGGCAAGACAGTGGGCTGATGGGGTTGAGGGCAACCGGTCGCCCTCAACGTCGGCCGTCGCCCTCACGACAAAGAACCGGCCGTCGCCCTAAGCTAATTTTTGGATAAAAACCGTTCTGTCCAATGCCTTAGTCATTTTACATCATTTTTGCCATTTTTCGTCCCCTTCGTCAATTTCACACACAATTCACTTCAAATGTGTTTTGTTGCATAAAATTCATACTTTGGGGATTGTCTAGCTCGATTATCATCATCATTGCTCATCTTTACCGTCGAATGGTAAGAATTTCACTCTCTTTAGCTCAATTGGGTTGAACCCTTGAGAACTTGGTTTAAATGTCTATTTCTTGTTGCAAATTATATATGTATGTGATGAGATTATTGATTGTTGATGAATGATATTTATTAAATTGCATTTGGTGATGAAAAACTTGGCTTGATTTTATTTACAAGGGCTATATATATCTTTTTCAATTTTTGACGCCCGCCAAATGTTCGATAAAATGTTTCAATGAAAAATTCATCACCTATATGATTCTCTCGATTTCAAAAGTCTTATATATTTATAGAGATCATGTTTTGCTTATCAAATGAGTTTTCATAAGCTTCTTCAAGTCGTATGATTCGACTTTTCCCTCCTATTTGGTTTATAAGCTTCAATGTTCAAATAGCTCGGTACATCGGTTTAGTTGCGCACTTTGATATGAATATGTGATGTATTTATCGTGCTAACATTCTTTTTGATGATTCCAAAGGGGGAGAAACAGGTTATGAGCTCTTTGGCTCTTTAGCTCAAAGAAGCTAAGATAAGCTCAAACGAAAAGAAGCTATAAGCTATGGCTTCCTAAAGCCATAAGTTGTGTATGACACTTGGTCCATTGGTTGTAGTATGGACTTATATATGTTTCTAATGATGTCTCTTTGATAGGGGGAGCTTTTAAGTTATTGATACTTAAGCTCAATATCGAAAAGCTAATATTTTAGCTTATGTTTAAGTTGCTTCTATATAACTCTTGATGTGCATGTTGATAGGGGGAGCATTTGCTATATGTGTTTGAATATCTCTACTCCCATCCTTGTGTTTTTATTGCATGGAATGTTGTTGCTCACAACGGATAGTTCTCTTTAACCGGTAAAATTGTTTTGTTTTCAAAATCGACCTCGTTAAAATTGTTTTGGTTTGTAATCATCAAAAAGGGGGAGATTGTTTGATAAATGATTTTATCATGATTTTGATGATTTTGATTTTACACCAAAACAATGGTTTTAAAGGTTGTCCAAATACTCCTAAATGATTTAAAATGGTTTTAATATTTTCCGGAGTATTTCTTCAAGTTTTATTTTCGACAAAATTGGACAACACTCTTAATGATTTTTTGTTAATGTTTTTTTACACCAAAATAATGTTTCTAAATGTTGTCCTAATACTCCGGATCGGTCTAAAATGTTTTCACTATTTTTCGGAGTATTTCTTGAAGTTTATTTTCGATATAAAATTGGACAACACTTTTGTTTTGAGGTCAACCGTCGCCGTATATAGGGCAACCCGCACTGAAAGTTGAGGAAAACAGAAAACTTCATGTTTGCGAGAAAATGGTCGGACAACCGGTCGCCCTATAAGGCAATCGTGTGTCGTTGACCGGTCGCCTATGGGAGACCCGGTGCACTGGGAGTAAAAATTGAAACAGAACGTTTTCTTTCTTCCAAACCCATGAGGGGGACCGGTTGAGGCATAGGTCGACCGGTCGAGGTAGATGTCGACCGGTCGCCCTGTGTAAATGTGTATTCTTTTTTTCAAACGTCTATTTGTGTGCGACCGGTCGCCCTTGAGTTTGACAGCAAAAATGTAACGGTTGTGCAGCAGACATCTTTTCCTTAATTTGTGGGATTGATTTCTAACAACTCTTTTCTTCAATTGTCTTGCAATTTTTTACAGAATTCATGTCTCCAAGAGGAGCCTATCATGTACAAGACATCTTCTATAAATAGAGGAAGAATTGAAGCAACACAACAAGAGAGAAAACTACAACACAACAAGATACACTCAAGAATACACTTGTTCTTACATTGTCTTATTTCTTGTTGTAATTTGCCTAGCTATTCACTTTCACATTCTTGAGGTCTAGGCTATTCTTGATTACACTTGCACTCAATTGTATAATTCATTATCGAGTTGTAATCTTGAATTTTTGGGTAATCATTCAACACAAGATATCCTTGTGAGTGTTCTTGTGGTAAGAACACACTTGGGTGATCTAGGTGTTAGGTGTAAAAAGATTGTGGTAATCTTGTTGTTGAGGTGTTGAAGAATTTGGTATTCTTCAAGGTTGAAGATTGTGGTAATCTTCACAAGGTGCCGTTAGAGATTGTGGTAATCTTCAAGTGAGATTGTGGTAATCTCAAAGGTGGTGTTGAAGAAGAGTGTGGTGCTCTTCCAGGTGTTGTTGTAAGTTGGTGTTGTATTAATTTGTGGTAAATTAATAAAATCTTTTTTCTTTTTGAAATCCATCCCGGATATACTGGGGTGGTAGATGATTAGGCCCTAGGTGGGTTGAACCTCTATAAATCGACGTGTGTTGTTTACATTCCGCACCTTTATTATTGTCTTTGAGCATTCGGTTCGAAAAAGAGGGCGAAATCGAAAAGATGGAGATAATCTATTCACCCCCCTCTAGATTATCGTAGCCGCTTGGACTTACAGTCTCCCCACCAAACCCTTCTGGATTAGCATTTTTCCTTCATCGATTAGGGAACCGCCAATCCCAATTTCATCATCTTCTGTCTCCATAATAGAAAGTTTACGCCATTTTCTGACTACGTCGTCCATAGCGGCTGTGGAAAAAAAAGCCTAGAAAAAGATATCAGAAACCATATGCTTAGAGCAGGACTAGAGACTACACATAAGAGGCCCATCTTCTCTAATGAGGTATTTAAAAATCAATAAATTTTGGCACTATTAAACTGTGTATGTTGAATCACTAAAGTGCAAAAAAAAAAAATCACCATCATATATATATTTTTATTATATTGCTATAATTTTCTTCTTAAGTTATGGTTCTATCATACTTTTGTGGAATCTTGAATTTTGAAGAAACAAAACAATTTACTAAGAAAATAATTTTCACACTAAGGTGCAACACTACAAAAATATCACCGGTCCTCAATTTTTTTTATTTTATAGTACTCTCATGGATCTTAAATTTAAAAAAACATACTAAGAAAACTATTTTTCTTATTTAAAACGATGTAATATTTGGAAACAAATACCAAAAAATATAGATATTAAATGGGCTGGCCCGAAGCGTGCTTTGGGCTAAACAAGACGGTATTAAACAGGCTGACAATATTAAAACATTAACCATAACCTTAGTGGATTTCGAGCTAAACGGCTACTATCGGGCTATAAGTCAAAATTTGAAAAATTATAAGTTTTAAATATAAAAATTAAACTTGAACATATATACATTTAAGTTTAAAAAATTTCATCATAAAAATATTCATGCATAGTTTCTAATTTATTGCATTAACAAATTCATAAAATTATTATTTTTATGATGTAAATTTTAAAAATAAAACTACAATAATAAAAGCTAGCATTATATACCCTTATAAACTCTTTTTTCCCTCTGAAATTACTCGCACATGGCTATAAGTCAAAATTATATGTTGAAATCTAAAATTTAAACTTCAGTATATATAATATTTAAGTTTAACATTTAAAGTTAATCTATTCATTATAAAAATGGTTTGCATAATTTATAATTACATTGTATTAACAAAATTATAAAATTGGATTTAACATATCATTTAGAAATATAATTTATATTCTAAATAATCTAATCAAACTTCATGATATTTTCTTATTTAGACTAAAAGTCGGAAAGCCAAATTAAGTAACAATAAAATAAATAAAAAAATAACTTTGTCGAGAAACATAGCTTGTTGGGTAAAGTTAAAGACTTAAAATGATGGAGATGTGAATTTGAAAAATATATTTACTAGAAATAGGTAATAAAAATAGATTTATAATATTAGAATTACATTTATTTTTTAAAAACAAAAATTGCGAGCTAGGAGGCCACCCCGGTTAACCTTCGGGCTAGCCCTAACAGGATTCGGATTAAACAGTCCGAACCAAAATAATTCGGCCTAACCCTCTTTCTTTCCGATTTAAATGCTTCGAGGTAACGGGCCGCAACCCTTTTTACATCTCTACTAAAAACTAATCAAAATAGTTTTGGTGACAATAATATATTAATCATATAATTATATTTCCTAAAAAGTAATTATGTAATGTTCATGTTGAACTAAACTTTTATTTGGGGACAAATACAACCATCTCCTAAAATTCTTATTCTTGAATAGAAAAATTAAGGGGAATAATAGATATTGTAACCATTTTATTATTTTAATTGATCAATAAAGTTTCAATTGTACCATTTTTCATGTTTCTGATTTTGCAAAAATGTTACACACAGGACATTCACAATCTCTACTACTATATCAACGATACATGCCTGACAAACACTATTAATTTGCTCGTAAACCATGTGTCAAACACCACCTAGCCATTATCTATACATAATGTTTAAGCTGCTACTATAAATAGTGGATCTCATACCCTTTTGTCTGAAATCAACTAACCAAATTATTCAAAACAAATTCTTTGATCAGAATTATAGCCAAAGAGAGCGTATAATGTCATTTTAATCTCATCCGAACATTAGAATTGAAATAAATAAATTGTATGTATAGTCGATTCCAAAAAGGCTTTACAAAAAGTTCGTTCACTGCAATATAAAAAAATTATATTAGTTGATATAATATTTATTATGTCACAAGTACGGTAGAGCCAAACCTACAACCAACGGAGTTAAAATCTGAGTCAGAGCCTGATCAGAGTCAGAACCAGAGCCAGAGTCGGAGATGAAAAAAATCATTCACTTGTTGACAGCACAAGAGGCATAAACTGTTATGCACCAACAAGCTCCCAACACAATGGAAATGAAAAGCATGACCGCATGTAGGGAGCATGGAAATTTGGGTGTCTGGGTGGGATTTATTCAAACAAATAGGACACTCCTACATTAGACTCAACCCCTCGTCAACATCTTCCACTCTAATCTTAGGCAGAACATCTTTCAAGAAACACAAGAGTCCCTCATTGATTTGTTCATCAGTAGTCCAATAGCTAGATCGAGTCAAGCCTTCAGGCCTGATCGCCTTATCCATGGCGACATCTAGTAGCTCACACTCTTGGTGCATCGTACAAACATTGATATCCACAATGACATGAATCATTCCAAGACAAACATTCTAAGGATCAACCAAATTTTGTATGGTGAAATCAAAGGCCTCATCGATGAACCTTGAAATTACGACATTCAGAATAATTTTATATTCTTTAAGCATGTCACTAGTGTGTTTTTCCAGAAACTTTGTATTATCCTTATATGGTTGGATTGGTAGAAATAGGTCATCTATGCCACAACCCTTAGAAAGTTTAATCACCTCATCCTCATCAACCCAACTTGGGTTTCTAATTTCGAGTATCAGAATTCAAACAATAGGTTTACAGCACCATCATCCTCATCACAAGTACTAGCTAGTCTATCTAGAATGATCTCCTTGTCCATCCAAAAAAAATAACTATATTCATATTCGAGTCTGCTACTACCCATATTTGTACGTTGAATGATGAGTACTATAATACTCAGGTATTTGAGAAGAAGATGTATATACTATAAGTAAAGCTTTTACCTTGAATTCCTCCAACCCACACAGGCGCACACACACTCAAAGGTAACTAGGGAATCTTAATTTGAAAACAAATAGAATTTTTTATAAAAAACACAGAACTGATTTCATTCATAAGCTAAACATGTACAAATAGGATTGAGGAGGGTCACCACATGGTTTGGTGTCTCAGTCCATAAACATGGATTTGCAAATTGACAAGCATTTCTAGCTAAAACATGTGCAATTTCATTCGATTTTCGCCGCACAAACAGGATCAAAACTGAGAATTAGCAGCCAAGAATTCCTTACATTTGTTTATGATAATAGCAAACTTAGATATGGCTTCCATGGAGAGTTATTAACAGCATCAACAACCCCCTTCGAATCCGACTCAAAGATCACATTGTGAAATCTCATATCATATATCTACCTAAGCGCCTCAATTAACGTCATAGCTTCACCTTTGTCAATGGAAAGACATCTTGAAACAAAGCTCGATCTACATATCAAGAAATCTCCTTTGTCATTTCTAATCACCATCCCAAAGTTAGTGTATCCATGTGCTTCATGAAATGCATCTATATTACATTTAATATAATGTAAAGGTGGAACATGCCATTTGTCATAAATACTAGGATTATTTGAGAAAGACCTATTACCAGAAAAAAATTTAATGGCTAACCATTCGTATAAGGTCTGCATAGCTCTCCTTCCAAGTACCCTATGCCACCATAGCCGTTTTTCCTATCTGATCTTCTGTCATCTTAGATATAAATTTGAACAACCATTCAACAATAGACTCAGATTCTTGTGCAATCCCATAAACTTCTTCAGACATTCCTATTTTTATCCAACACAATTGATTAAAATATGCCAACTATTTTCAACATCAGTATTGCACATTGCACATGTTATTGGCAGCATCAAACCTCGATGATAGAGATTAGAACGAGTCTGTAAACAATTCCTCCCCACTCTCCACAAGAAGTTCTTTACCTTTGGAGGCACTTGCATCTTCTATAATTGTTTCCAGTTATATGCCACACATCCTCTTATGACTTATCCCATCTGTAACGCCCCCTTATGGACGCTACAAGGCTCGTTAACTTTAAACTTCTTTAAAACAGTTTTTAGAAAAACTACACAATATAAAACTGAAATTTTGTTTTTTTTTTTTTTGCAGTGTATTCAAATCGACCATTATATCATAAAAACACAAATCATCACGAGAAAATTGAAAATGTCACAAACCAAGAGTTTGAATTCGAAAATAGCGAAAGCATACAATTTGAAAAGAGGTTTTCAATCAATCTTAAAATAAAACATAGCGGAAGCATAAAATTGAAAATAAGTTTCATAATTTGACATCATAAAATATAATGTCCTTCTTGGCGTAATTCCGTTTCCAATCCCACATTGTTGCACATACGCTTCTCATATACTTCAACTTAAGTCATCCTCATTACATTCCTATCTGCAACATGATGTAACTTTTATAAGCATTAAGCTTAGTAAGCACATTTGAATTCTCACAAAAACATTTTTCAAAGTATGAGCATTTATCATGAAAACATAAATATGAGCATGATCATTGTAAATAACTTTTGCATCTCTTTCTATGCATAAATAAAAATATGCATATTCATTTTATCTTTATGGGCCCAAGCGTTACACCATTAACATCATTAGTGCGCCGTCACGAAAGGAAAGGGGTAGCAAATCCCAAACCAAACGTAACAAGTCCACCTAGCGGGACAAACATCATCATTGGGTGTGTAACGCTTCTATTACGTGATACATACATATACATTCATGAAAAGCTCATCAACAATTTGTATAGAATGCCATAAATGCCTTTCATAGAGAATGCTCGAATATAAGATGTTGAAATCAGTGTAACTTATAAAAAGAACATTTCATAAACTTATGTATATCATGTTGCAGGTGAGAATGTACTTACTTGACTTGTTTATTTACTAAACCTTTCACTTAAGGGTGATGAACGTCTTGATCACGGTGTGCTTGCCTTCTTGGAATGTTCATGTCAAATATATTCATGAGAAATACATACAATTAATATAGACATTAAAATTTCATTTATAAATATATATAAGATTTCATAAATGGTCTAAATAATGTTCATAAAACTTCATTATTACATGATTAAGCCTAATGCTCTAAATCTGGAAATTCTGACCTATACATACTTAAAATTATAAATCTGATAATATAAATATTAAATTCATGTAAAAATTAGTAATATAATAGTTAACATCCTAATAGAGTATCACAATTTTTTTTTTCCTTTATAAAATAGATGTGAAAAACATGATTTTCAAATTTTCTAAATGAATACAATTGTACAGGCATCTTATATTCTAGTCTGGGCATACTGTAAAGAATGATTTTTAACTCACAACCTACATACCGTATAAATCTAAAACTTTGCAGAATTATACCTAACACATATATACATGTCTCAAAATTTTCCTAAAGTAAATGATCATCCATTTATAGTTCAAAATAATTATTCAAAACGGATCCTAAAAACTGTCAGGATTTCATACACTGTGAACATATTAGATTATAAATTCCATATCCTCCAAACCGGGATAGATAAAATTCCAATAAAATTACTGGATACTAATAATTCATATAGGAATGACATATCCAAAAGTTAGCTATAAATAAAATCATATCCATGCTACACATGCTTCGCAAGTTTGAGATCATACAAGTTTTCAGATTCATGAATGAATGTCCAATGGTAAAAGAAAATTCGTTATTAGATCATCAATAACTACAAGGATCTGGAAATTTAACCTAGCATATGTGATATTTAGCTAAGTATTTCTAAAATATAAATGTACTCAAGAAGCAATAATTTGCATATCATAAAATTTCACCAATTAAATCCGAATTTGGAAATACATACCTTATTTCTTACAAGATCTTGTATAGGCAAAGTGGTTCACTCAATAGATCCTTTGATGCAACTTTGTTGAAACTACTTGTATGATTACTTCTTGTGTAGATATATGTTATGCACCATTGAATTCAAGGTAAATAGTATGAAGAAGTAAAAACACACTTTGGTGAAGAGTTGGATTTGATTCTTTGAAAGGTCTCATGTAGAGATTTTTGAGGAAACTATTTAGAATGAAGGAACTTATTGGCTCTCTAAATTTTTCAGATCCACACACCTCTTATTCATATATGTAACTTTGTATTCTCAGCAAAATAACTAGATACAAGTCTCATCTATTAAAGCATTAAAAAAAAAGAAGTCCCTACATCTTCACATGATAGTTGTTAGCCATGTTCCAATTTATAAAATAAAGACCTTACTTTTCTTGCTTTCTTCATTGTGATTTAATCATGGAGAATATACCTTAACTTTTGTGGTTCAAATAGGGAACAACCATGATACTTTACTTGCTTTATACAAATCATAACAACCACACCAACATGATATAGTAAGCTGTCACAGAATTTTCTGGTTTGGCAAGCTTTAGCATTTGGACCATAACTCTCACTTTACATAGTAATTCTTCTTCCTATAGACACCTAAGACATGTATCTACATTATCATGTTTAAAAATACCAGATAGGAAACATATTTAATGGGTAAAATACGTTGGCAAAGTGGCAAATGCTGTTGTGCAGTTTTTCAGCTTTTCAGTTTTGGCATGCCTTAGTGTTTGGGCCATATCTCATAATTTACATATTTAAATAAGGTGATTCTTGTTCCTATAGACACCTAAGACATGTATCTAAATTAACAAGTTCAAAAATCCCAAATAAGAAACTTATTTTATGGTAAAAATACGTTTGCAAAGTTGCACATGTTGCTGTCAAGTTTTACAGATTTTCAGTTTTTGGCATGTTTGAGTGTTTTGAGTATATCTCATACATTACATATTCAAATAAGGTAATTCTTGTTCCTATAGATACTTAAGACATGTACTTAAAATACCATGTTCATAAATTCCAAATAATCACCTTAAGTAAGAAGGGAAAACGTTCACAAAATTGCATCTAAAACACCATATCATCAAGTCCATATACTACATATGAGTTTGAAGTGCATGAGTAATTCACTTAATCACTCTTGATTAGCATAATAATTGTCAATATAATATGTAATTTCTCATATATACACACATCACCTCATAGTATTATATATATAACTCATGTCCATATATACCGTCATAATTCTTTTGACATGAACTTCCGAGCACACCGATCCCACGTTCTTCACCTGTTATAACACTAGATGAATCATTAGTGTTAAATATACCAACATTCATTATGATTAAAAAAATATATAATCATTAAAGAAAAATGTGGGCATTACACCATCTTCCATGCTCATTGCAACTGTATACTCTGTCTTTAATGAATAATTGCCATTATTTGAAAAATGCCAAATACGCATATCACAACCAATATCCTTAAGAAGAGGAATTTTTGTAATAGCAATTATATCTTGGGCCTCAAAAAAATCTTCAAGTAATTCCACATCCCAACCATTTCCTCCTGGAATAATGAGGTCATTAACATATAATTTTTTCAAGACCATCAATCATCCCCGTTTTTACATGAAAATTCTCATTATCACGAATCCATGAGTCTTTCTAAACATTAACAGAGCAACCATCGCTAATTCTCCATAGAATTCCTTTTTCTAGCAAGGCAATAGAACTCTAGACGCTTCTCTAAGTAAAACCTGGGTTGTGCCCAGTATTGGCATTTAGAAAATTCCCTCGAGGGAAATGTTTGGCTCTGAATATCTTTGAAATAATCGCGTATGGGTTAGAAATAAATTTCCAACCTTGTTTGGAGAATAGAACTCCAAACGCTTCTCCAAGTAAAACTTGGGTTGTGCCCAATATTGGCATTTAGAAAATCCCCTTGAGGGAAATGTTGCTCTGAATATATTTGAAACAATCGCGTCGGGGTTAGAAATAAATTTCCTCTTTCTAGCAAGGCAATAGACGCTTCTCTAAGTAAAACTTGGGATGTGCCTAATATTGGCATTTATAAAATCCCCTTGAGGGAAATGTTTGGCTCTGAATATCTTTGAAACAATCGCATCGGGGTTAGAAATAAATTTCCAACTTTGTTTGGCAAGCATTGCTAGATTAAAATTATTGAAATTCTTGAATCCCATACCACTATATTCTTTGCGTTCAGTAAGCGCATCCCTTCTCATCCAATTTAGACCACGTTCCCCAGCCTTCTTTGAACCCCACCAATATGAGTTAAGCATTCTTTGAAGCTATTCTGATATAGAAATGGGAAGTAAGAATGCACTCATACAAAAAATAGGCACTGATTGAGCGGCATTCGTGATTAAAATATATTTTCCAGCCTTTGAAATAATCTTTCCACTCCATCCTTCAATCCGTTTCCATAGCCTACCTTGGAGATAATTCAAAATTGCCATTTTCTTCTTTCCAATAAGGCTTGACAGTCCAAGATACCTTACTGTATTTAATGGTTGAACCACACCTAGAATGGATGTGATGTCATTCTGTTGCTCCACAGACTCATTCTTACTCATTAAGATACCAGATTTGGTAAAATTGATCGCTAATTCAGTGTCTTCCTCAAATTGTAATAATATGTCTTTTAAAACATTATACTCATCATCGGTTGCATGACAAAATAAAATGCTATATATCATCCATAAACAACAAATACGTAATAGTTGTAGCCCGTCGACATATTCTAACTCCATGGAGAGAATTAGAAAATGTAGTGTGATATATTAAAGTCGAATGTCCCTCCGAAACCAAGATGAAAAGATACGGCAAGAGAGGATCCCGTGTCGTAATCCTCTTCCATGAATAATTGGACCAACCAAAGAATAATTCACAACAACATTGTATTTGACAGTGGAGGCACAAAACATATCTAACGTGAGTGAAAACCCATTTTGAGAAGTAGTTGTTCCAAGAAATCCCAACCAACTCTATCATACGCCTTACTAATATCAATTTTCAGTGTGGCACTTCCTTCTTTTCCGTGATTTTTCCTTTTCATATAATGAATAGCTTCAAAAGCAATAAACACATTATCAATAATTTATATCCCTTCAATAAATGTTGATTACACCGGTGAAACAATTATTGGAAGAAGACGCTTTAACCGGTTTGCTAACACTTTAGCTACAATTCGGTAAATGATATTGCATAGAGAGATAGGCCACATACAAAGAATAGAGGTAAGTTTATCACACTTTGGAATTTGGAATGAGAATCACATTTATATCATTTAAACCCTTTGGAAAATTAAGCTCCTGAAGCCATTTAGAGCAAGAGTTAAAGACATCAGAACCCACAAGACTCCAAAATCTCTGATAAAACCCCGAATTAAACCCATCCTGGCCTGGAGATTTATTTGGGTGTATGTCTTTAGAGCTACAAAAAATTCCTCATTTTAAATGGCCGCACAAGATCATCATTATCTTCAGAATTGACACATGGTGAAATACACTCCAACACAACACCAGTAGAAGAGACATTTGAAGCAAAAAGATTAGTGAAGTATTATTTAATATGATGGTAGATATCATCATTATTCACTAACCAATTTCCCACATCATCTTTCAACGTCAATATTTTGTTTGCTTTATGTCTAGATGATGCAACTCCATGGAAAAATGAGTGTTCATGTCTCCATCACTTAGCCAATAGGTTTTTGCTCTTTGATGCCAATATTGTTCTTCCTGCACCAGTATATTAGCATACATGTTTCTTGCATTGCTGAAGAACAATGCAGATTTATTGTCTTGCTTTGCCCTTACAAGATCAATTACTTCCTTACATCTCTTTTTTTCTTGAAATAATTTATTTTGTTTTCTTATACCCCAATCTTTCAAAACTGTTGCACAATGTTGCAAAATTAAATATCAAGTTATTACCATTCTCGTAAGACTATGAATTTATCACTATATGATTAAGATATGTTTCTTGCATCCATTTGTTCTCAAAACGAAAAGGCTTATACTTCAATGGAGAAGATTTCACCTCTGTTTCTGAGAGTAGCGGCGAATGGTCCGAGATGGGTGCAACAAGTTTAGTGAGAGTGGCATTAGGGAAACAAGCAAACCAGTATTCCGATACCATTGTTCTATCCAATCGTCCTTCAACAAAATTACCAGTACCTCTACCTCGCTCCCAAGTAAATTGATAATCACAAAGAGCAGGGTCGGACATGTGCTTCACGGGGCCCTAGGCGAGATTATGAAAATGGGACCTTATAGTGTAATCATTTTTTTTATCTTAAAATATTACTCTAAACCAAGGACTAAAAAATTAATTATAAAATGAATTACAATAATAACCAGAGAAAATACAAAAATATTGTCGATTACTATTAGATGCTATAATTAAAAACACAAAAATAAAACTTCTCAAAAAAAAACAAAAAAAAACATGTTTGATAAAAAATAACTAACCAATTAACCGTACATACAAAAAAAAAACTCTTAATACGGTTTGGGCCTGGGAGTGCTCTTGTTGTCTTAGGGATTGGGCTTTTCCTTATTTCAATTTTTGTATGAGCTGAAGAAAAAAAAAGACACCAAACTCTGAAGAGTGAAAAAAAAAATTTGGGTCCCCAATTATTTGGGGCCCTAGGCTGGAGCTTGTCTAGCCTCCCATCAGGTACGGCCCTGACAAAGAGGTAAATCAGAAAGATTACATGTTATAATTGTTTCTCTAAAACCTTGAATCATCCAACTTGGTCGATCAACCCAACCATTTTTTTCCATAGATGATAATAAATCATTAAAGTCATCTATACAACATCATGGGTGATCCGAAATAGAATGAAGTGATCTCAAGAAAGCCCATGAGTCACGTCGTCTACTACCTTATGGGAAACCATAGAAACCAATAATACAACAACAACTTCCTAACTCATTTGCAACTTCCATATCAATATGGTTCCTTGAATACCCAAGTATACGATACTCATGTGAAGATTTCAAATAACACAAATCATGCCATTCTCCCTTCTCTGTCCACTGCAAAAGTACTATCAAAACCTAATGTAATCCAAAGTTGTTCGACTTTATCAAATTGGGCAAGAGTACCGAATAAAAAAAATTACACCCGGTCTGTGAACTTTAACAAGTTCACAAATAGATGGAATTGCATGGGGATGGCCCAACCCCCAACAATTCCAACTTAGGATGATCATGGCTCTTGGTAGGCTTGCGATCCAAGACCTGCCAAGTAATACAAGTGTTTTTGAACCGCTATCAATATCATTATTGTCGTGGGCTTCAAACAAAAAATTTTCATGACATGAATTAACCATATTATTTGAGATGTCAGTTAAGGCCATTCCTCTTTTGTTTTTCCCTCCAGTATCAGATATTTTTGTAACTGAAGCATCTATGGCACGATTAGTAACCATTTTATTTTTGAATTCCAATTGTTCTTAAACTGCTCAAAAAGCGGTCCAGTCCCCAACATAATTTTCTTGATTTAAATTTGAACACCCAAATTGCATGCCTCAATTGGAACCGTTACTATTAGTGGATTTTCTAGTTGGAAATTCTTATGCATTTCAATTTCCGACGATTCCATCCGTCAACTCATAGTCTCAACAATATTTGGGTCATTACGGAGCCATCGACTGTCAACAGTAGGATGATTCTTGTGATTTGGAGCACGGAGCCAAACACCCCAATCATACTGAATGGCTTCTTCTTTGTGGTCAAATAATTTATCACAAAATTTATCTAAATGGCCTAAAATCTCACATAAGAAATAGAAAGTAGTAACTCGTTCATATTTAAAATGAACAATACCATCCCCACCTCGTGGTTTCTTAATCTTTTTGGCTCATTTTAGGGGTACCCTTATATCAAACATAACCCTAATTCTCATATATGAATTCTGGATTGACATGTTTTTGGTGTCATATTCCATATACTCACCAATGAAATCACCTAGCATCTTTCCAACACGTTCATGCATGAGTTCACATGTAGATCATGGATTTGAACCCATATCAGAATATGAAATAATGGTATTCTATTTAGATTATCTCCCGATGATAACTTTTTGATTATCAACAAATGGTTATCAAATGATCATGGTCCTCTACTGAGAAATCGTTGCATGTCAATCTCATGATAAAACTAAAGTAGGTACAAATTCAATCCAAATGTTTAATAAAGATACCTTTACCAGGTCTTCATATATCAGCAATACGTGTCTTTATGGCTATGAGGTTGATATATCTATCTGTTAAAAACCGTCCAGCAAGCGCCAATCCAACACAAGTCTCAACATTTGGATCAAATGCATTATCGAAATCAAGCGGTTCTTCCTCCATAATTGATAGAGAGAGATTTTTGAGTCGATCCTCCATTTTAAAATACAGGATTTGATAAGAAGAAAAGTGTAAAAAATCAAAATCAGATGAGATCAATATGCCCAAAGATCAGAAAAAGTTTAAACACGCCAAAAGGAGGGAATGCCAAGCTCTCAACGGAGAGAAAAATCGTAAGCCTCTTTTAAAGAGTGAGCGATGGAAACAAATAGAATTACTGTACAAAAAGGAAACTTATATGCAAAATGAATTTTAATTGCAGTTACGCTATTAAAGGAAGCTTAGACATAGTTAATTAGGGAATTTAAATTTATAATATTATATTATTATTTATCATTATATTATCATATCAACCCTATATACTAAAAGAAAAAACAAGCTGTCACATGTCTTCACCTGAGCAATTTTGTATATGTGTCAATATCTTATTCTTCCAAATCCATGTGTCACCTTTATATTTAGTCATGTGGCAAACCATGACACCACCTTATTCTGCCAATTATAAATTAATTTACCATATCAATTTACAATCAATTTATCATCAACTTAATAATTAAATTTCCTATTTTCCTATATAACTATTAAAATCCAATCAAACATTTAATCAATAAAGTTATCAATTTGGCAAAATCAATGTTACAACAAAATCGTATATTTAATATATTTATATATGTATATGTATGTATATCTAACACGTTTTTAAGGAATTTTTCTTATAATGTATGAATTAATTTAAGATATTTAATATATTTATATATGTATATCAACCCTATATACTAAAAGAGAAAACAATGGTGACACATGCCATCACCTCATTAATTTTGACATATGTCAACTCCTCATTCTCCTAATTCCATATGTCTACTTTATAATTATCCATGGGGCATCGCTATCTACAAATTAAAGGTGAATTGATAATATATTTTTGAATTTTTGAATTTAAAAGATTACAAATTCAAAAGATAATAATAACTTTAAGAGATAAGAAGTAATCTAAATATCAAGGATTCATCTATGTTATCATTTTAAAATTATTATCTTTCAAAAATATATTTAGTGTATATCCACCTTTTAATTTCCGATTTATGGTAGCTCCAATGTATATTTCAAATTACTCTTATTAAATCCAGGTTTGACCAACTAACCAATTATATTCACGATTAAATAAATATTTCAATCCAAAATCAAATTAAATAAGCTCATCATCGATATAAATGAGCATATCTCAACAATTAAAATTAAAATAAACTAATTTATTCAATTATCGATTTGAGGCCGAATAATGATTATACTATAGGATCCTATTAAATTATCTTTAATTTTTTCAACAAATTCGAGAAACACATCAAGGAACCTAACAACTAATAGAAATTGGGGTTTTACATACATTCAAAAATATTATCGTTCAAAAGTATAATTGGTTTATATGCACCTTTTAGTTTTTGATTTTTTTCTACTACGAGATTCAAATTTCAAATCTAAAAGATAAAATATAAAAATACCAAAATAAAGAAATTTCTCATAATATCAACTCTAAAAGATAAATTATAATCCCAAAGATAAAGGATTTTATCACAATCTCACAGTCAACTTTGTGTAGTCATATTGAGAGTTAAGAACATAAGGGGTTTGAAATTCTTTGTTGTGACAAAGACGACACACTTGAAAATAGCTAGAACAAATAGTGTAGTTTACAAAGAAGTTTTTCAGAATCTGAAGTGAACTATTTGTATGATACTATTCTAATTTTTGAATCTCTTTTTTAATATTTCTAATTAGTATTTTGGATCTCCTATAATTATTACAAATAAATTTGTGACACTAAAATTTTAATTTTGGACAAATTCCGTGTAACACACGGGTATTGTTCTAGTTATATATATATATTATATAACAGAGTGTTTCTTCCCTTTTTCTTTTTCTTTTTTTTTGAAATATCTCCGGTTTGACAAATTAATTTGGAAGTCAAGTGTACTTTACAATTTTTCTCCAAAAAACTAATTTGTTCATGTTGAACCGAACCTTTGGAAACAATTACTAACAACTATAATCAGAATAGTTTTGGTGGCAATAATAAAATTTATAATTATTTTTTCTAAAAGTAGTTATGTTCTGTTCATGTCTGTTAAGCCTATTTTGACTTAAATATTTGTTGCCAATTTTTGTGCAAAATAAATCCTGGGAATTATTATATATGGTAAAATTATTTTCTATTATTTAATTGAAAAACTAATTTTGACTTTGAGTGTGTAGGAAAATAATTTACCGTAGGTGATGGAGACTTGGAAACTTCTTTCAAGAATGATTTTTCCGTTTCCAACAATTGAAGAGTTCTTGTTTGAGTGGGGATCACGACGTGTAGTATATATAGCAGATTCCTTAAACACATGTTGTATTACAACATGTTGTAGACAAATTAAATTTGCACCAATCAAATGATGACACATGTGATATTCAATATTAAATATCAATTTTATAAATTCTATTTATATTTGTGAATTTAATCAAATTTAATTCCTAATTTAAATAGTTAATTAATTGATATTTTAATATATATTTTGTTGGAATATTAAAGATTGTCAAATGTCAAATTCTTATAAATCAAGATTTATCTTGATTTATTATTATTTCTTTTGATAATTATCCCAATTTGTGATTAAAGAAATAATATTAAATCTTGAAGGACCAATCAAATTAGAGTCCTGTCTATATGAGATATCAAAGGACCCCTCTCCTACAAGTATAAATAGGGGTCATTCTTAAGGAATTAAATCACAATTCGAAGAGAAGAAATCCAAGCAAGAAAGCGGTGGAGAAAATTCTCTCAAGGCAAGAAGAATATAGTCAAGGAGCTCCACGGTATTCAAGGCGAAATCCAAGGCGTTCATCGTGAAGTCCACTCAAATACGGCGTTTGATTCGGGAATAAGCTTCCAAGCCCTCGAGTAAACGTTATTGAAGTCAGAACCATCTTGGAGGAAGGCCAAAAGGTCAATTTCACCAAGAAGTTTATATATTCAAATCAAATATCGTCAAATATATCACGTTTGATTCGAGATTAAGCTGTCAAGCCCTCGAATTAACGTTATTGAAGTTCAAGTTCAAGTTTGGAGAAGATCAAACTGAAGATTTTAACTCCAAATTCTCAAATCCCGGATATTTTATTCTTGTAGAAAAGAATCAGAGGATTTAGTTTAGAGATTGTAACCCTTTTAATAATTTGATTCATATATATTTAATTTGTACGCTTTTTTTTGTTTGTTATTTCGCAGACAATAAAAATTTGTGTTACAAATTTTTGGCACGCCTAGTGGGACAATCTCTACCTCTCATCTCTTCTCTTCAAATCAAGTCCAAATATCAACAAAGATGGCCAATAATCCCAATACCACAAATGTTGACTTTTCAATGTCGAACTACGAAGCCACTGCTCCAATATATAAACAAAAGGGGGCAAGAGAAGATGGCAAGTCATCAAACCATGAAGTTACTCCTCCAACAGATGAAGGGGCATGGAAACAAGGTGGCAAATATGGAGCTGCAAATAAAGAATCGTTGGACCTGCTCGACATGTACATACATTCTATAAGCTCAAGCCTTGAAACTGCAGCAGTCATGGTGGTCCAAACTACTTCGCTCGAAGAGCAACTTGCAAATTTGACGAAGGCCATTGAAGGACTTACAAAACATGTTCAAGAGCGAGACTCCCAAATCATGAAGTTGATAGACAAAGTTGACCAAGTTGATCCACGTCATGTGATGGGCAAAGAAGTCGAAGCTCAAGATGATGTTGAAACATCCACAAGGCAACAACCAAATGAAAAAGACGAGTCTCCCACAAAGGAGTTGCAAGTCTCGTCTGATGGCCTGATTCCGGTTGACCAGGTGAAGGAATTCATCAAAGGGACTACTATCAAAGAAAAGTTCGATGAAAGCTCCAATTCAACTTCAGCTTATGTCAAGCCATATACTTTGAGAATTGATAATTTGAAGATGCCTATTGGCTATCAACCCCCGAAGTTCCAACAATTCGACGGCGTAGGCAATCCAAGGCAGCACGTGGCTCACTTTATCGAGACATGCAATGATGCTGGGACTTATGGTGATCACTTAGTGAAGCAATTTGTCCGATACTTGAGAGGAAGTGCGTTTGATTGGTACACCGACTTGGGGGAAAATTCAATTAATACTTGGGAGCAGTTAGAACAAGAGTTTCTCAACCGTTTCTATAGCACACGATGAACTGTTAGCATGATTGAACTCACAAACTCACGCCAGTGGAATGGAGAGTTTGTCATCAACTACATCAATCGTTGGAGGGACTTAAATCTCAACTGCAAAGATCAATTGGCGGAAGCTTCAGCAATTGAGATGTGTATCCAAGGAATGCACTGGAGTCTGTGCTACATACTTCAAGGAATAAAGCCGAAAACTTTTGAAGAGTTAGCAACTCGAGCACATTCCATTGAAATATGTTTGAACTTTGACCAACAAGAATGTCCGAGTGATGTCAGTGATGATGTCAATGAAGAAGAAGAAGTGGAACCACTTTCAACTTCTCAACACTCCTAGATGCGAGCATAAACCATCTAAAATTGTCAAAATAGAATATGCCCAAATGCTCCTTAACACTACTTGACATGAGTATAAAAGGTCCATATCTCAAGTTCAAATATTACTCCTTGATACGAGTATAAACTATCAACATGTCTCAAATTCAAATGATTACTCTTTGATACGAGTATAAACTATCAACATGTCTCATATTCAAATGATTACTCCTTGATACGAGTATAAACTATCAATATATCTCACATTCAAATCAAGACTCCTTGATACGAGTTTAAACTATATCAATATATCTCAAGTTCAAATGTCTACTCCTTGATACGAGTATAAACTATCAATATATCTCAAATTTAAATGAAGTCTCATTGATACGAGTATAAACTATCATCATATCTCAAATTTAAATAAATGCTCTATGATGCACAAGCCTAAATTGCATGTTACTCCTAGCCCACATGAGTATAAACTGTTTATGGCACTCCAAAGAAAAATATATTTTATGAATTACGTTTTGACTTGATCTCTTTGTTAGGGTACGTAGGCAGCTTAGAATTTTCTAAGTCCAATCATGCTATTGTGATGAATTATGCTCATTGCAGAAACGAAAAGGGAGTTAGGAAATGAACCTCTTCAACAATCTTCCTGTTTGTTGTGGTGCGCGATATCATCTACATTGACTTCTCGCGGCTCCGAAGATTTGGGACTCTTTTTAATCTCTTCCAGTGACGCTTCGTTTGAGGGCATCTTCTTTCTCGTTCGTTGGCCTGACCTTCAATAATGTGACAGTGTGGCCATGAAATCGGCTCTTGTGCTGATTGTGATGAGCTGCTTGTGAACTCAACACCCTTGATGGTGTCTCCCCGCTTGATGAGCCTATTGTTGATGACGAGTTGTTTGTGAACTCCATACAATTGATTGGTCTTTCCACGTGGCTTTGCCTTTGATGATGTGACACCGCATAGTTAGCAAGAAAATTGGCTCTTCCGACTATTGATGACGAGTAGCTTACAAAACGCCTTCATAGAAAAGTCTTGCGGGAACGAATCTCGTGGTACCACTCCTCCGAGTAAAAAGGATTTGCCAAAATTGGTCAGTGCCTTGTGTATGAACCAACAAAGAGACCCTAACGCCAGAATTGTGCCTTTCTCCATGGCTGATTCTTGTCATCATGGATTACCAATCACTGCGGCAAACATGGAACTTTTCTTTCACGTCACAATAAAACACCGCTGCAATCTGACTAGAAAAATAGGTTGCTGCAATTGACGAAAAAAAAATTCAGATAAAATGTTATGTAGAAAGCACAAGTACAAGCAATAATAGAACCAAAGTAGTAGACAAAGAGTTTGAAAGATGTTTTCACGTTTCATGAGGCACATGGGCATCCTTTTTATAGTTGATGGTGAGCACTACGTATTGGCTAGCTTGAGAAGTTTTTATAGTCCAAACAATCTAGGCATAGTCCATATTCAACTCGAAGAAGGATTTTACGTTTGTTTGTGGATAAAAGATTTTGTCAGAGCTCTCTGTTTGAGTTAGCACAGAGTTCAACAAACATAAAGGGTTCTTCTAATAGAAACTCTTGAAAACTACAGCACGAGAATTGCAAGTTTACGCCTCTGTGCAGCATCTTGGTTTCACAAGAATTCTACTTCGCTGTTAAACACCATAAAATTGGACTTGAATGAAGTTTAATTTGATTCGAAAAAAAAAATATATACATCCCAGAATGTTTTTGGGAAGAGATAAAATTGGTGTTAATCTCGTATCCATATGGGCCCGCTTTGAAAATTGGTGACAGATTCTATGACTATAATCTAACAAAGTGGAAAAGAGTTTTCATTTGATTTTTGGAGTCCTTATCTAATGGGCCGATTGACTAAGGAAAAATGATAAGAACTGGACCTATTGAATGAAAAGATAAAAAAAAGGCAGCCCATTATAGTCCATGAAGCCAATTGAAGAAAGAAGAGAGTGAATCAATTGTCTCGACTTATTCACTCCAAGACACGTCGTCCGTAAACAAGTCTCGAGGGGCATTTGTAGACAGATTAATTTTGCACCAATTAAATGGCGACACATGTGAAATTCTATATTAAATATCAATTATATATTTTCTATTTATATTTGGGAATTTAATTAAATTTTAATTCCTAATTTAAATTTAATTTATTGATATTTTAATATATATTTATTGGCCAATTAAAGATTGCCAAATGTCAAATTCTTATAAATCAAGATTTATCTTGATTTATTATTATTTCTTTTGATAATTATCACAATTTGTGATTAAAGAAATAATATTAAATCTTGAAGGACCAATCAGATTAGAGTCCTCACCATATGAGTTGTCCAAGAACCCCTCTCCTACAAGTATAAATAGAGGTCATTCTCAAGGAATTAAAACACAATTCAAAGAGAAGAAATCCAAGCAAGAAGGCGGTGGAGGAAATTCTCTCAAGACAAGAAGAATATATTCAAGGAGATCCACGGTGTTCAAGGCGAAATCCAAGGCGTTCATCGTGGAGTCCATTCAAATACGGCGTTTGATTCGAGAATAAGCTTACAAGCCCTCGAGTAAACGTTATTGAAGTCAGAACCATCTTGGAGGAATATCAAAAGGTCAATTTCACCAAGAAGTTCATATATTCAACTCAAATATCATCATATATATTACGTTTGATTCGAGATCAAGCTGTCAAGCCCTCGAATTACGTTATTGAAGTTTAAGTTCTAGTTTGGAGAAGATTAAACTGAAGAATTCGACTCCAAATTCTCAAATTCTAGATATTATATCCTTGAAGAAAGAATAAGAGGATAAATAGAGATTGTAACCTATATTTTTATTTTTAGTCACATATATTTAATTTGTACGCTTTTTCTTGTTTGTTTATTCGCAGACAATAAAAGTTTGTGTTACACTTGGATTTCTTCTCTTTGAATTGTGATTTAATTCCTTGAGAATGACCCCTATTTATACTTGTAGGAGAGGGGTTCTTGGATATCTCATATGGTGAAGACTCTAATTTGATTGGTCCTTCAAGATTTAATATTTATCTCTTTAATCACAAATTGTGATAATTATCAAAAGAAATAATAATAAATCAAGATAAGAATTTGACATTTGACAATCTTTAATTGGCCAACAAAATTTACATGTCTACACATGTATTTGACAAGCAAACTTATTTTATGAATTAGAGTTTGCATAGGACAAGGTTTCATAGTGTGAATAGGACTGTTTTCATCTAGTCTATATAGCAGACTACCCGATAGGGACCTACGACATGCCTATTTTAGGCCCAACCTATTTAATAAATAGGCTAGACCAATGCCTTTTAGTAAGCATATTTATGTAAATAGGCTAGACTTTTAAAATGGTCTTTCAAGCATAATTGACCCGCCTATTTACGCCCTATAAATATAAAAAAAATAAAACATATTTTATATACTTTATTAATATTACTCGTTTTATATATTTATTTAATTATTATAATAGATAAATATATATTAAATAAAATATATGGTTTTATAGGTATTTAATGGGCTTTTAATAGATCCAGGCCAAGCTTATTTTTTTAACAGGTCAAACTTGGGCTAAAGAAAAGCCTATTATATTTAACAGGCCATGTTTAGGCCCCAAAAAACATAAACTATGTCTAAACCGTCTGACGAAAAGCCTTGTCCGGCCAGACCTATTTTCACCCCTACTAAGGTCTAAGGGTGCACACTTGCATATTCATACACACAGACATTGCACACACAACACACACTTACACACACTGTATACATTTACACACACTATGCATTCACACACTTACACTGTTACACACATTGCATACATCTACAACACACACACACACTTCATACACTATCTCTCACACACATAAACATTCATACGCACTATCCTCACACACACATATTCACACATAATAAAGTTAAAGTTATATATTTCATATGTGTATTAGTGTATAAAATCATAATTATTTATAAAATAATTAATAAGATTATATCTTATATTTTTATTTATTAGATATCAATTGAGAAAACAATTATAACTTTTAATTTTTTAATCAAAATTTTAAGATGGATTTGAAATTCTTCACAAATCCACATAATCTAAACAAGAGATGTATTTCAAATCAAGGTGTTTGAAATCCATTCATTTTCAAATACATTGGATTTGAAATCACTCCATCTAAATACACCATAAGTTCATTGTCAGTCGGCAGAAAAAGATAACCGATGGGCAGAAAAAGATCATTGTTGTCTTGATCATCTCATCTTGGCCGCCGTTGATCTATTCCGCACCGCCGTTGATGATCAAGTGTCATCGTCATTGCCGATAATGATATCTTGTGGGCAACTCGTAATATGAAAAGTTAATATAAAAGATACTCCCTCCATCCCAAATATATAGTCCACTATTCGTTTTTGGGATGTCCCAAATATATAATCCATTTTCTATATTTAATAGTACTTTTTCAATTCTTTTACTATTATAACCCTATTTAATATGCATTTTATAATTTACACTATTCACTAAATAAGGGTAAATCAAGTAAATATTTAACATATTTGTAGTTTCCAATACTTTTCTTGTGAAAAATCATGATGGACTATATATTTGGGATGGAGGGAGTACTAAGCTAGTTAAAGTGATTTGATATTTTTGAAAATCTCGTGTAATTTTGGACCTTATAATCAATTTGGACATGCTTTGTTTAAGCTGAAATATAATGTTATTTTTTAACCAAATTGTAGCCATTTTTTTATTTGTAAATTTCCCACAATATATAATTTAATTGTACCATTTATTAAAACTCGATATATAATATGTAGAATTGTGAATGTGATATTATTTATAAATTTGCCGCAACTTGATTTGATTATACCGTTTAAAAAATGCCATTATATGTAGAATCATGGAATATCTTTGAAATCTCCATCAATAATATTTTCACAATGTATAGCTGCAAAAATATACATCTATACCACACTAGTACATAAAAGACTATAAAAATTGCCCTATATGCATCGGTTTCCAATGATAACCGATGCTTAAAGTGGCCTGTGTCAATTTAGAAAATAAAACAAAAACTTTAGGCATCGACCGTTAATGAAGAAACGATGCATATAATATTTTTTATTTTTTTAATTAAATTAATTACTTTGTGTGTCGGTTCCTAAAAGAGGACTGATACCTAAAAAAAACTTTAGGGACCGCTTCTTTAGCCAAAACCGACACTTAAAGTCTGTCTTTTTATTTTTTAATTAATAATTAATTTAAAACCCTAGCTAGATGAGCCTGCACATCTCCTCATCAATCTCATTCACATAACCCGTCCCGTCGCACCTGCAACCTAAACTGATTGTCACGTCCAAATCCAAAAAGAGAAAAAGGTAGAAAAAATTTCCCTTAGAAAGGAATGGAAATGGGATAGCAGAACCTCCGAAGAATATGTGGAAGGATACGAGAGTCTCAGAGTCCCGATTATGAATGGAATTTTTGCCGTTTGTTCGGAAAAATAATGAAATGATTCAACCACATTCACGGCTTTCTAAGCCTGAAACACCGTCGGGGGTGATGGACCTCCTCCAGGGGATATTAGAAACTCCGACGGCAACCATCGGAAAATCATTCGCGACAAGAGGAACAGCTTGTCGGCGGCGATAAGGAAGCGAATATCCTCTCTCAGAAAAGATGAAGAAATCGTGAAGGAGTTCAATCTGGTGGGTGTGAAAGTGAAAGTGATAAAAACCTGGAAGGAGGAGAGGAAAAAGCTGAAAGGGGAGAATAAGAGTGCGATTGGATATGCTTTCATTTTGAAATTTTTCTTTTCGCTAGAGAATAGTGAAAAAAATTCTGATGAAAGTTTTTGAAATTTTTTGAGAGTGTGAATGATATGTAATGATGAAAATTGATTTGATTTAAAAATAATAAAATTATGATTGGATGTGATTGATAATTAGAAATGTGTGAGTGAGTGAATAGTGAAATTTGTGGGAGAATGTGTAATAATAATTAGATTTTTGGTGAAAAAATGTGTAGATGTGATTTGTGTAAGAAAAAATAAGAAAAGGTAAAAGTGAAAGAATAGTATATTTTCTTAAAATTTTCATAAACAATAGCATGCTTGCTCAAAAAAAATTCTCCAGCGGAACGAAAATGAAATCTTGCTCATATCCAATCGCAGCCTAAGCTTCTTCTCATGGTCTCTCTGCAGGGACAGTGGCACCGTGCGGTCGTTCTTCCGGGAGAGGAATTTGAATTTCGTGGAGATAAACATCGACATCAGTGTCATTTTTTCAATTTGACTCCCAGGTGCGTTAAAGGTAACATATTCCTCCTATTTCTCTCAGTGATCAGTATATATATTCTGTGTATATTAGTACTACATACCTATTTCTTAGAAGCTTTGTGAATCAGGTGATCAGGATTTGGGGTGACAATTTTTGACATGACACGATAATATGACACGAAAACAATACGAAAATAGCGGGTTAGTGTTTAACCTTATCGTGTTTGTGTCCTTATCGTGTCGACACGATAAGGACACGAAAATTTCGTGTCGTGTTCGTGTTTTTGTCGTATTACACGATAAGGACACGAACACGATAGTGACACAATAATGACACGACACGAACACGATAAGGGCACAATAATGACACGATTATCTGTTAGTAACACGATAATGACACGATACGAGCACAATAATGACCCGTTTACCTGTTAGTGACACGGTAGTAACACGATAACCTGATATTTTTTATGTTTGTATCGTGTATTGTCGTATAATATCATGTAATTTGCTAGTATATTTGGACTGGTCTCATTTTTGGGAGCTTAAAATTTGGAGTGAAAGGTTGTTGTCTTCATTCATGTACTGAATGTAATGCTTTTGGCATGTGCCAAATATTAAGGTGTAATTCTGTTAGTGTTCCATGATCACTGGAAAGCTATTTGATTTTACTCTGTATAATTTCAGTAAATTTGGACTGAGGCTTGTTTCCACTATATGATAGATGAATTGAAATTTTCCAAAACTTGAAACAGTTAAAAATGAAATTATTTTGTGCTGAAGTCTTCATCTGGCAAATGAATCTAGATTTCTGGGTGTAGTGAACATTGATTGAAGTATGGCATCTGTAGATACTGCATGTTTCATAAGTCATTCTGATGGCACATGGCAGAACTTCTAAATATCAAAAGCATTCTATAATGTCTGACAGGTCTTATTTATTGCATGGATTATTTGGAGAAGAACATCGACTGGTTAGAATCCAAACAAAAACCCCTGCTCAAAGGTGCTATAGTCTTTTATTATCAATTTGTTTTTCTTGTTTATCCTTTTGATGCATGCTTATCTATATTTTTAATATTTTTGCAGCCGACAAATTCTGAATGAATATATGAATTAGTAAAGCTCTATTTGTTTTTGGCAGTAATCAGAAAATATGCTAATTTGTCCTGCATATTTCAAAGGGAATATATATTAGTTGGCTCCTATCCAACCTTGCTCTGCTAATCATTGTTCGTTGCTTAAGAAAAAGTGAAAGCAACAATTAGTTGAACGCAGGTAATAATTTTTTGCTCACTAATTTCAATGTCGTTTTACCTCATTGCTGTAGCAGATTCAGTTCACATAATATAGATTAATACAATTCCTAGTATGATTGTGTCTGAATGAAACTTGAAAAAAGATCTTGAGAAGCAGCTTCTGGTGCTTATGTCTCGAGGGGTAAGTTGTTGCCAAGGACATATTAGCTACCAACTGGGTTTTGGAACATCAATGTAACAAACTCTTTTCGGCATACAATGCATTATTTGATAAAGACCAGAGCAAATACAATCTGGGAATCATGTTTTATTTTTGTGTGCCAAATATTATTTTCTAATTGCCACAACTGTTCAGGATAGAGATCACAAATTCTTGACAAGAGCAGTTGAAGAAGCTTACAGAGGTGTGGAATGTGGAGATAGAGGTACTTTTGGTGCTGTTGTAGTACATAATAGTGAAGTGGTTGTTATCAGTTGAATGCTTGTCATCCCTCAATTTGGTGTGTCTGATTCATTTTTGCTGTATTTTCCTGCTTAACTAAAATGGTGAAACGCGTAAAATCTTGGAAGGTCCGATGCTTGGAGAAGTATTTTAGTATCGACAACTTTATGATGAGTGATGGAATCGAGCAGGAGTTTTGTTTTCCATTGTGTCCATTTACTGAATAAACTTTATAGACTAAAAAATGTCACTAATTTTTGGGTTGGATTTTTATTTGTGGTCTGGATTTTGATTGAGCTAATAGTTTGTGCAGGTAGATCGGAAATTGGAAAAAAAATTGTATTAAAAAAATAACAATAGGCATCGGTTGTTGTTACAAACCGATGCTCAAACTAATTTTATGCATAGGTTGTTTGTGTACAGTTGATGCCTTTGGTGCAACATTGTGCATCGGTTTGTGATTTGAGACCGATGCCTATTATTTACTTTAGGCATCGGTTTAAATGGGACTATCAGCATCGCCTTCATAAGCATCGTCATTGGAACCGATGCTTAAAGTGGTTTACAACCGATGCAAATGGTCAATTTTGTACTAGTGCCAATATTTAATACATTATTATTTACCACACATATTGTATCCTTGTTGAAAAAACACGATAGCAATATAACGTCCTCTTATATATGTACACGTACATTATAAAATCTAGCTAATATATGTACAGCACTTTCAACTTTAACAAATCAAAACCTGTCCGCAAAATAAATCATCTCCTGATGTTATCATCTTAATTAAATAAAAGCGATATACTATAGTTTGCTTATTTATCTTTTTGATGAAATTTTCCAAAAAAGTCCTCTAGGTCTCTGTAAAGTCGTGTTTTTGCTTTAGCTCCAATAATTTATGCCACCTTCTTTCAATGGATGCTGCATTTCTTGTACCAAAATCTGACACCACATATTTATACTGTCAGTACAATTAAACATTTGAAGTAATTGTTGCTTAACTAACTTCCACTAATTAATCTGGTCTTGTAATTAAACGTACTTACGATGCAATTTAGGTTCAGACTTCTCGCATGATTCCGAGCAAGTCTCCTGCAAATTATGAAAGAAAATCATTATTGTAACTCATGAGAAATTTTGTTATTATTTTTGTAAAAAAAATTATGTCAAACATTATAATTATGATCTTCATTTCCAGAAGGGTGCTTCATCTCATATTCTAATGTATGAATGATTGTCACGTATATAAAAGTTACCACATTTAAAACCCACAATTTATGCTTATACTTCAAAATTAATAAGGTATATTCTATTTACATCTAATGTAATATAATTCGTATTATATATATAGCTATTTGATAGGTAGTTTAGTAGTGTTGCATTACTCTAACGGAGGTGGCTAGCCGAATGGTGTCTTGTATTAATGAATCGAGATCTGCTTCATATCCAGGTTTTACATAAATAACCTGCATATAAAATCAATATAATGAATATTAATTAAACATATATATATATCATTCATTTATTTAAGTGAAAAGTTTGAAAATATATTTACTGAAGGATCATCGCCGCCAATGTCCGGAAGTTGATGATCAGATGAATCTTTATCTGGTTTGGTTGATGGGAGTATCCAGACTTTAAATGTTGTATCGATCTATTGGAATGTGGACATACACAAAACACAATTTAATTTTTAAACATCAAGTGCATGATTTATAAGAAATACTAGTTACATCACTTACAAGTAACATTCCAAAATAAACAAACAATTACCAAATTTGAAGTAGTGCACTTATTATTATATACACATTATATATAAAGGGAATAATTATATATATAAGCCACCCCATAGGTTTAGCATAATTATAAAAAAACTCCAATTATCTTCGTAAATCACAAACACCCCCTCCGGCCGGGATTGTATTTACCTTACAATTACCCGCTTCTCGAGATCAGTGCAATTTGTACAATTGAAACAAATGTCAAGGGTATTTGTAATTTTGATAGATAACTGGCTTTTTCATTAAGGCTAAACCCCACACTAGAAGAAAATTCTAGTTTACTAACATAAATGATTTTATCACTAAATTTTATAGTTATCTGCAGAATACCTAAAATATTATTTTTCCCCAAATTATACCGACAATTTACCGACAGATTATCAACAATTTTTACAATCACTGACAGAAATATCATAGGTATTTACCAACAATTTTAGATTTTGTAGGTAAATATTTACCTTCAATCATTTTATCTACACTTTAGAATTATCTTAATACTTACCCACAAACTTTTCTATACATAAATTGATTTTTCTTGTAACGTGGCTAGTGGTAGCTTTTGTAATTATACACACATATATATATATATATATATGCACACATAAATACATATAGTGAGTGTATGTGTGTGTTATAGAGACACATACCTCTCTCAAGTAGGGTGAGAAACAATTGCAGCATCTCCTGGTGAAGCATGTTATGATCCTTCCTTCCACGGATAACCCAAGTCCAGCATGCTATATTCACATTTGGTTTTCAAATCTCTGTTATTTCTTTGTTCTAATTTATAAGAAGAAAATATTTATTTTTGCCAATATATTTATCCACTTTTGTTTTTTTTTATCAGCTATAATGATCACCACAATCCCCCATCGACCAACTTTGCAAAAACAAAAAAAAAAGGATAACTTTCATTTAAAATCTAATTAATTGATATACTAGCATCTATAATTATAACACAGCAATATCAATAACGTTCATTCCAAAAACATAAGTTAATATTATTATTTATGAAGAAATTTTATGAGGAAATTGTGAATAATTCACCTTCTGAATGCCAAGGCTGATGGAAACATCTGTGTCTTTGTGAACATCGTCCGATAAATCATAAAGTTGGAGCTCTTGCAGAGAAAATACGTAATCACAATTCCATTTTCCATGCCATCTCCCATCGGACGTTGATATGGTGATCAAACGCGGTTTACTCTTCTTTTTCGGTGCCTTTTCTTAAATAAAAATGACGTGTTAGGATTTTATTGTAATTAATTATATGGACTTACATATACTAACAATTTACATTACGAGGCTATTTAAATAATTAATTAGAGACAATTAAGTGATCCAATTAATTACAAAGTGTAAATTGTACTACTTGTAGGCATATGAGTAATTGAATATCATACATATGTATGGTCAAAATATTTAACTAATAATTGCATAAAAAATAATCATGAAACATAATTGTTTATCTCAACTATGGGAGTATTAGTAATCACTTTTTTTTTAGTACAATGGGTGGAACTTGAGGAGGGAACGGGTGCTGAGATTGAATTCGGGTCATTCACCCTTACAACACATGTCTCAACCACTAGAGCACAAGGTTGAAAATAAGGGAGTATTAGTAATCACTTAAAAAAGTGATTCTCATATTCTGGTTGGAAAAAAATGTTCTTAATACTCGTAAATATCAACTTCTGTTTCTAATACAACTTGATTCAATTAGAATCTAAAAACAAGGGACGATGTTTTAGATTTTTGATTCTATTTGTAAACAATACCAAATTTCTAATTTTCAACTACTTTTAAATCACTAGCACTCCCTAAGTCATATTGTGATTATAAAATAATAAGGCATAAACTCAAACATCAGCAGTGCTACTGCTAGTGAATCACTCTGCTCATTGCTCTGTATATATGGGGAAACAGTAGGTAATTTAGAACGAAAATTATAGTTCAAATCCAATTAGTTGACGCTAATCACGTGCGGCTGAGATATTCTAGATTGTATTTCATTTTTTATTCCATCGTATGAATGATTGTCATCTGTAATAAAATTATCATATTAATTTTCAAACACAAATTGTGGATTTTTACAAGGAAGTCCGTAAAATGGAATAAGATATGAAACACCATTTTAAAATAAAAAATCTCCTCCAAGGCAGATAGCATTCTTGTTAGAATGTAATTAAACACCATATAATTGGACTAAAATTTCAATATGAACTATAATATCAGCAAATAGAGATATTAAAGAAAAGAAGATTGGTTAATTAAAATGTAGGCTTATTACTTACCAATGGAAGTTCATGATTTCTCTTGGCAGAAGCTCTAGGTATGGAAATTGGGTGTGAATTAAGCAAATAATTAATGAGTTTGGGTTGTGAATATTGAAATCTGGTGATAAATATGTTTCCTGAGGATGGGATACAATATTGCCCAGCTCCAAGCATATCTCTATCTCTCTTACACTCTTACACACAGACAGGGAGGGTGGGGGGATGGGGGTGGGGGTGGAGATTTGCACAAGTTATAACCTTATCTTGCACCAGCCTTGGTGGCACTCAAGTGAACAACCAATTAATATGATTTTTTTTTGGTGCGTATTTGCTTTTACTCATCTATATAAAATTGCACTTTTAATCCCATAATAAAAAGGGTCAAACATTTTTAGTCTCACTATTTGCTCTTTTGGTCCCACATGATTTTTATCTGCAAATCTAGTCCCATAAAAATCAAAAATTGCAACTTTAGTCCCAAAACTAACGGAAAACTTAACTCACCGTTAACTCTATTCTTACGGAACCAAAAGTAAATTTCTGCCCAATCAAATAAAAGAAAAAAGTTGTTTGGGAAATCTAAAAAACTGTCTATCAATTATGAAATTTGATTTTAAAAAAGTAAAAACTATTTCAACTTTTTTTGAAAATAAATTTATTTAAAATCTAAAAATTATAATATATAAAATTTGATAATTTGTTTAAAAAACTAAAAATTATAAAAAATTCGAAATTATATTAAATTCCAAAAATTACCAAAAATATATGAAAATTGTTATAAAAAAACTATAAACTGTTTTAACAAATTTGACATTTATTTAAAATATTTTAAATTCTAAAATAAAAATACTAAAAATTATTTTCAAAATTTTGTTTTCAAAACTAAAGTTGTTTTAAAAATTTGACAATTATTTCAAATATTAAAAATGAATTCAAAATATAAAATTAAAAAGAAATTTGGAAATTTGTCTAAAAATATGAAAAATGGATTAAAAATTAAAAACAATTGAAGACTTTTGAAAATTGTTGCAAAAAAATCTAAACTTTTTTATAAAATCTAAAAAGTGTAAAAACTAATACCTATTTTACAAAACTAAAAATTATTTTAAAAATGTGACAATTATTTCAATTATGTAAAAGAAATCTAAAAATTAAAGAAAATAATGAAATTTTCATAAATAAAAAATTGAAATTTGTTTAAAAATATTATTCAAAAATCTGAGTATCAAAATCTGGAAAATTTTGGCAACTTTGCTGAGTTTTTTAAAACAATTTTCAAAATTTCTAAAAGAGTTTTTAGGTTTTTTTATTATTTAAAATATTTTTCAATATTTAAATGCATGCCATTTTTAAAATTATTTGTATTTTTTTTAAACAATTTTCATATTTTTTTTGGATTTTAAAATAATTTTTTGGATTTTTAAAAACTTTTTTCAAATAATTTTAAATTTTTTTGAAAACAATATTCATAATTTTGGACAATTTTTCAGATTTTTCAAACAATTTTTTCTCTTATTTGATTAATTTTGGGAGAAATGCAATTTTGGTCCCGTAAAAATATAGTTAACGACTAGTTAAGTTTTTCATTAGTTTTGGGACTAAAGTTGCAACTTTTAACTTGTATGGGACTAAATCTGCTAAAAAAAATTATTCGGAACCAAAAAAGCAAATCATAGGACTATAAGTGTTTGACCCCTTTTCTTATGGGACCAAAAGTACAATTTTTTCTACTCTACTATATGACTGGACAAGTGTACTCGAAAATTGATTTCATTTAAGAATTTCGTTTTAGTCTCAAACAATTTTCTTTGGAAAATAGTGAAAATGCTTTTAAATCCACATACTGTTGTTCTACTGCTTCTAAAGTTAAAAATATTAAAAAAAATTAATGCTTATGTCAAATGTCAGATTCAAATACGGATATTTTAAGTGTTGAACATATAGAAAATATGTATGTCAATATACATAATTGAATTAGAATCTTGTTCGGGTCAATAAATTAGTTGTAGTTCAGCAGCTTACTTCATGATATAATTCAATCAAATTTACTCAAATAATATTTTAATTTACTATCTAAAACTCTTTACATATATTGTGCTTAAACAAACTTAAGAATTATGATTGACAAAAAGAGAAATTATGAATTGCAATAGCTTGATGTCCCCGGATGGGATCTTCTATTCCACAAGAGTGTTTCATCTCCTATTCCACCGCATGGATGATTGCCACGTGTGTAGAAATGACCATATTAATTTTGGAGCATAACTCAAGCCTAAATTGTGAGATTTTAATATGGTAACTTCTATACACGTGATAATCATCTGTGCGGTGGAATAGGAGATGAAACACTCTTGTGGAATAGAAGATCTCATTCGGTCCGTCCCAAAATGCACCAGCTTGTGTTAGATAAATGTTTTTATCATGATTTTGATGATTTTGTTCAAATGAGTTTTTAAACTAAAACAATGTCCCTAAATGTTGTCTAAATACTTCCGAACGATTTAAAATATTTCTACTATCTTTGGAGTATTTTTGGAGTTTATTTTCGATAAAAAATTGGACAACACATTTGTTTCAAGCTCGACCCCCCGTGTAAAAATTGCGTAAATTCAATTTATAGGGCAACCCGTTTTTATGAGTTGAGTTTTGAAAATGGAGGAAAAGGGATACATATTTTTATCTTAAAAAAACCAAAAGGGAAAGGTTGTCCAAATACTCCTAAATGATTTAAAATGGTTTTAATATTTTTTGGAGTATTTCCTCAAGTTTATTTTCGATAATATTGGACAACACTTTTAATGATTTTATGTCAACGGGTTTTTACTTCTAAACAAGGTTCTAAATGTTGTCTAAATACCATTGGACCGACCAAAATTGGGCGGCCAGGTACACGGGAGTGCCCTCTTGGAACAAAAAGTCTGTCTTCTCTGTTTCGTATTTTAAACACCCCCAACCGGTCATGGTCAGGGCGACCGGTCGCCCCTCCGACCGGTCCTTGATTTTAATTGTGTGTAAAAATTGCAGAAATTCAATTTCAATCTTATCTCTGCTTGCGACCGCCACCCTCGTTTTAAAATCTTGATTTTTGGTTATCATTCAAACACAAGATATCCTTAGATTGTGGAAAAACACACCGATGATCTAGGTGATAGAGCTTGAAGATTGTGGCTTATTGGTGTTGAAATCCGTTGCATTTTGTCGAACCCTTTTGGCCTGCGGTTTTTTTTTAACCAACATGCTTCAAACTTTTATTTCTCAAGGACGGTGGTTTTGAATAAAGAAAAATATGACCGCTTGAGACATATTTCCTTAAAATGTGGGATTGATTTCTGACTTTTCCCTATTTTGTGGGATTGATTTCTGAAATCCATGACTATATTGATGATTTTAAATGGTTTCTTTTTGCTTTGAGCAAATCACTTCCCAAGGAGGAGCTATTCATGTCCGGAAATCAAAGCTAGAAATCAAAAGACCTCTCCTATAAATAGAGGCTTCATTCAAGCAACAAGATACAACACTCTACACAAGCAAAGAGCAAACAAGCAAACACTTTCATATATCTTGTTGTATTACCCTAAGCACTTTCACTTGCACAAATTTGAGGTCTAGGCTTTCAATTCTTGATTACACTAGTACTCATATTGTATCATTCATCATTGAGTTGTAATCTTGATTTTTGGTCATCATTCAACACAAGACATCCTTGTGAGTATTCTTGTGGTAAGAATACATTTGGGTGATCTAGGTGATAGGTGTTTGAAGGTTGTGGTAATCTTCAAAGGTGTTGTAAGAGGGTTGTGGTAATCCTCAAGGTGGTGTAAGAGGGTTGTGGTAATCCTCAAGGTGTTGCAAGAGGGTTGTGGTAATCCTCAAGGTGTTGTATTATTAATTTTGGTAATTAATAAAATCTTTTTTTCTTTTTTGAAATCCATCCGGATATACTGGGGTGGTAGAGGATTAGGCCATAGGTGGGTTGAACCTCTTTAAATCGAAGTGTGCTATTTAGTTTCGCACTTAGCATTTTGCTTGAATTTTCAAAAAAGAGGGCAAAATATGAAAAACCCAGATAATCTATTCACCCCCCTAGATTATCATAGCCACTTGGACTAACAAGTGGTATCAAAGCCAAACTCTTTGGCTAGCTCGTTCCGAGTAAAGAGGAAAGATCTATGGCTACAAATGATGCTTATCTCACCACCGGCGCCTCCACCAACAAGCCACCACTATTCGACGCCAACAACTACGCATTTTGGAAAGACCGTATGGAGTGCTTCCTACAAGGGTGCGGGTTCGACATTTGGAATGTGGTCATTGAAGGAGTTGATCAATCAACCAAGAAATCGGAGGATGGCACCTCGGCTCCTAAACCTTTCAAGGAGTTCGATGAAAATGACAAAAAGGCTTTCTCTCTAAACGGTAAGGCCTTAAATATTTTGCATTGTTCTCTTACGGCCACCGAGTATAATCGCATAAGAGGCATAAGGTCGGCACATGAGGTTTGGGAAAAATTGGAGACAATTTATGAAGGGACTAAGAAGGTCAAGCAAGCAAGAAAGACCATGCTTGTTAAAGACTTTGAAAACTTTAACATGCATGATGGTGAAAGCATCTCCAAGATGGTGGAAAGGCTTGACAATATTGTCAATCCTCTTGTGGCCCTCGGTAAAGTCATCTCCGAAGAAGACAAGGTGACTAAGGTATTGAATGCTCTTCCCGGCTCATGGTCCGAAAAAGTGACGGCAATCACGGAGGCACAAAATCTTGAGACACTCAAGTTTGACGAGCTTATTGGAAACCTCCTCATCTATGAAGTCTATCTCAATGAGAGGAAAAATTCCAAACCATCCATAAATCAATCGGGTATGCAAATTATTCCTAAAGGTCTTGCTTCTTCTTCTAATAATGCATACTATGATAATGATGATGATGATGAGGAGATGGCCGCACTTGTTCGAAACTTTGCAAAATTTGTGAATAAAAATAAAGCAATAAAACCAAGAGATAATGCTTGCTTTAAATGCGGAAAACCCGGGCACTTCATTGTCGATTGCCCAAAACTCGATGAAGAGGAACAAAAGAAAAAGAAGCCTTTCACGAAAAAGAAGGTTCTAAATGCGGAGGTCAAAACGTGGGATGAACTACTCGAAACAACCGACGAGGAAGGAGAGACCGAACATGGTCTCATGGCCATAGACGATGAAAATAATGAGGTACGCTCTAATTCTTCTACTTCCTCCATAGTTGATGATTTGCAATGTGATTTTGATGAATTGCAAATTGAGTTTCAAAATTTAATTGTTAAATACAAAAATTTGAAAAAGGAGCATAAAGAGCTTAAGGTTGAAAAATAAAAATTATTTACCTCTTATGAATCTCTAGACAAAGCTCATACACTTACTCTTACTAGAGTTCATTCTCTTGAAACCGAAAAGGAATTGCTCACAAAAGATATTGAATGTTTGAAAAATGATGTGCATCGTTTCAACATAAGCACGGATAAAGTCACAAAAATTTTAGATGCACAAAGAGGTGAGCATTCCAAATTGGGACTTGGTTATAAGCCATTTCAAAGTATTTTTAAGAAAAATAACTCAGGTCCGACTTTTGTACGTGCTAGTAGTTCTAATACTCCTACTTGTTTTTATTGTGGCAAAGTTGGACATTATGCTAATAACTGCAAATTGAAAAATAGCTCTAGACATGTTTGGAGACCCAAATGTCTCAAGACTAACCCCCATGGACCCCAAAATTATAGGGTACCTAAAAGAAATTCTTTTGTAGGTAATAGGGGTTATAACAAGAATGGAAGATTCAAAAAATCTCGTGGACAATGGATGTTCACGCCATATGATCGGGAGGAGAGAACTTTTTACCAACATCAAGCTCCAAGAAGAGGGTATGGTCATGTTCGGCAATGACAAAGGAAGAATTCTTGGAAATGGAGAAATTGGTAACTCTTCTTTCTCTCTTAGTAATGTTCTTTTAGTAGAAGGGCTTAAGTTTAATTTGATAAGTGTTTGCCAACTTTGTGATTCAAATTATGATGTTTCTTTCAATAAAGAAAAATGTCTTATTCTTAAAAATGGTGAAATTATTTGTGAAGCAAATAGAAAAGGCAATCTTTACAAAATTTGTACCAGTGATTTGGTAAGTCAAAATGTTTCTTGTTTAGTCGCCAATAATAATTTAACTAGTTTATGGCATAGGCGACTTAGACATGTTGGATACAAGAATTTGAAAAATATTTACAAAAATCAACATGTGAAAGGACTACCAAAATTGAATTTTGAAAATCTTGGCTTATGTGACACTTGTAAAAAAATTAGTTAAAAGTAGTTTTAAGCCCAAAAATGAAATTTCCACAACCAAACCCCTACAATTGCTTCACCTTGATTTGTATGGGGATATTGGTACGGCTAGTCTAAGTGGAAAACATTACACTTTCGTTATTGTCGATGATTTTTCTAGATATACTTGGACTCTTTTTCTTACCAATAAAAGTGATGTCGTTAATGAGTTTGTTAAGTTGTGTAGACTTATTGAGAATGAAAAGGAAGATACTATTAAGTCTATTCAAGCGATCGAGGTGGAGAATTTGATGGTGAATTTAGAGTCTTTTGCGAAACTAAGGGATATGCTCATAATTTTTCGGCTCCAAGGACACCTCAACAAAATGGAGTAGCCGAAAGGAAAAACCGGACACTACAAGAGATGAGTCGGTCCATGCTCAATGAATTTTCACTTCCAAAATATTTTTGGGCCGAAGCCGTAAGTACCGCTTGCTATGTTATTAATCGAGTTTATATTCGTCCTAAAATGAATAAAACTCCATATGAGCTTTGGAAAGGTAGAACTCCAAATATTAGTTATTTCAAGATATTTGGTTGTAAATGCTTCATTTTGATACCAAGGATCAATTGGACAAACTTGATCCTAAGGCCGATGAAGGGATATTTATGGGATATTCAACAAAGAGCAAAGCATATCGGGTTCACAATAAGACTAGTGGGGTTGTTGAAGAATTCATCCATGTCAAATTCAATGAAGCTTCGGGTGTTGAAAGAATACCCAATGATGAAAGTGATGAAGAGGATATTATTGAACAAATTGTTCAAATTGATGATCAACCGTCTACATCAAATGATCAACCGTCCACTTCAAATGTTCCTCAAGAAGATAGAGGTGATACTTCGGATCTTCCCGTTGCATTGAAATTTAAGGAGATCACCCAAAAGATCTAATTATTGGTGACCCCCCTTGACAAAGTGATGACCGGAGAAAATTTGCCGAGAAAGCTCTTATTTCTCAATAGGAGCCTAAAAATGCTAAGGAGGCTATTGAGGATGAGGATTGGTTCTTAGAGATGCAAGAGGAGTTGAATCAATTTGAAAGAAATGATGTATGGGAATTGGTACCTTGTCCTCCATCTCAAACTATTATTGGTACAAAATGGGTATTCCGGAACAAACTTGATGATCAAGGCAACATTGTTTGAAATAAGGCAAGGTTAGTAGCTCAAGGGTATTGTCAAGAAGAAGGTATTGACTATGATGAAACTTTTGCACCGTAACACGTTTAGAAGCTATTCGTATTTTACTTGCCTATTCTTGTTATAAAAATTTCAAACTTTACCAAATAGATGTTAAATCCGCTTTCTTAAATGGTATTATTCAAGAAGAAGTCTATGTAAAACAACTTCGGGGTTTGAAAATATTTCTAGGCCTAATGATGTTTATAAACTTAAAAAGGCCTTGTATGGTTTAAAGCAAGCACCCGTGCATGGTATGATAGACTTAGCTCTTTTCTTTTGCAAAATGGTTTTATAAGGTGTAAAGTTGATACAACTCTCTTTGTTTTTGAAAAAGGGCAAGATTGCTTACTTGTGCAAATTTATGTTGATGATATTATCTTTGGTGCTACTAATGATTCTTTGTGCAAGAAATTCTCTAAGTTGATGCAAGGTGAATTTGAGATGAGTATGATGGGGAGCTCAACTTCTTTCTTGGACTCCAAATTAAGCAATGCCAATAAGGCATATACATTTCGCAATCAAAATATACAAAAGAACTTTTGAAAAAGTTCGGCATTGAAGAAGGAAGAACCGTTTTACTCCCATGGCAACAAATGTCAAAATTGACAAAGATGAAAAAGGCAAGTCCGTGGATGAATCAAAGTATCGAGGTATGATTGGTAGTTTACTTTATTTAACCGCTAGTAGACCAGACATTCTTCATGCCGTATGCCTATGCGCTCGTTTTCAAAGCAATCCCAAAGAATCTCATATGAGTGCCGTTAAAGGATTTTTCGATATTTGAAAGGCACTATTCAATATGGTTTATTCTATCCAAAGAATGAAAATTTTTCTCTTAAAGGTTATAGTGATTCGGATTATGCGGGAAATATTGATGATCGGAAAAGTACTTCCAGGTCATGGCAATTTTTGGGTGATTGCCTAGTTTCTTGGTTTTCAAAGAAGCAAAATTATGTTTCACTTTCAACGGCCGAAGCCGAATATATTTCCGCAGCTTTTTGTTATACTCAACTTCTTTGGATGAAACAAACCTTAGCGGATTACAAATGCTCTTTTGAAAACGTTCCTATCTTTTGTGACAATATATCCGCTATAAACATTGCTCAAAACCCGGTTCATCATAACCGTACTAAACATATTGAGATTCGACATCATTTTCTAAGGGATTGTGTCTCTAAACAAAAAATTGAGATATCTTTTGTACCATCTCAAGATCAATTGGCGGATATTTTTACAAAACCGCTATCTTCCGAGACTTTTGCGTCCATACGAGCTCGGTTAGGCATAATGCATATTGAATGAGGTTTACGTTTGCATTTTGCATGTTTTTAAAACTTAGGGGCGAAAAATCGGATTTTTGGTTAAAAATTTGGATTTTGTTAAAACTGGCAAGACAGTGGGCTGAAGAGGTTGAGGGCAACCGGCCGCCCTCAACCACGACCGGTCGCCCTAAGCAAAATTTTGGATTAAAACCGTCCTGTCTCATGCCTTAGTCATTTTAACCCATTTTTGCCATTTTTCGTCCCCTTTGCCAAATTCACACAAATTTCACTCAAAATTTATTTTCATGCATTCAATTCATATCTTGGACCTTATATAACATGTTTATCATCATCATCATCGCTCATCTTTACCGATCGAATGGTAAGAATTTTCTTTTCTTTGCTCAATTGGGTTGAACCCTTGAGCTTGTGGCTTTCTTGTATATTTCTTGATGAAATTCTTATGATCATGATGAGCTTAGTTGTTATATTGTATTGTATGATGTTTGATATGAATTGGTGATGCAAATTTTTGGCTTGATTCATTTACAAGGGCTCTATACAACTTCTTTTAATTTTTACGCCCACAAAGTGTTCGATGAAATGTCACAATAAAATTTTCAACTTCTACATGATTCTCTTGCTTCCAAAAGTCTTAAATACTTATTGAGATCATGTCTTGGCATATAAAACGAGCGTATAAACTCTTCATGATACATTTCTCCCATTTTCTTTGGATTTTAAGCCTAAATTGTTCAAAGGTTGATAAACCGTTTCTTTGGCGCACTTTAATTTAATTGTATGATGTTTTTATCATCCTAACATTCTTTTTGATGATTCCAAAGGGGAGAAACAGGATATTGGCTCGTTAGCTCAAAGAAACTAATAAAAGCTTGTTACAAAAAAGGTATAAACTATGGCTTCCTAAAGCCTAGTATACCTAGTACATGGCTTGTATTATGGACTTAATTGCAATAGACTATAAGTATTTTGACATTCAAGCAACAAGATACAACACTCTACCAAGCAAAGAACAAACAAGGGAACTTCTTAGCTTATGATGTTTTTGTGCATCTTATAAAAGCTTGTAATAGCTTGTGCTTCTAGCTTATGCAATATCTCTTGTTGATATGCCTATAAATAGGGGGAGCTTTGTGTTGATGTGCTCATAGATAGGGGGAGCTTTGTATGAAATATTTTTTAACGGATAGTTCACTCGTAAAAATTTTAATTGTAGTCATGGTCTTGTGGAAAATTTATTTGTTTTCAAAATCGTCCTCGAGAAAATTATTTTGGTTTGTAATCATCAAAAAAGGGGAGTTTGTTAGATAAATGTTTTTATCATGATTTTGATGATTTTGTTCAAATGAGTTTTTAAACCAAAACAATGTCCCTAAATGTTGTCTAAATACTTCCGATCGATTTAAAATATTTTTACTATTTTTGGGGAGTATTTTTGAGTTTATTTTCGATAAAAAATTGGACAACACATTTGTTTCGCTCTGTGGATATCAACTCGACCAAGTTCGCCCGTAATCTGAACATGCTAAATTTATTCGCCCACAGAAAGGGCAACCCGTACTGAGTTGAGTTTTGAAACAGGGAAAAGGAACGTAGAAAAAATAAGGGAGAGGCGGTGGTCGACCGATTAATCAAACGAGAAAAATAGGTGGTCGGTGAGGGCTTTCTCGGATCAATTTTGAGAAGGCATCCCATTGAGAAATGGATGGTCTTATCCACAATATTCTCCAACAACGGTGATTTGGGAGTGCCCTCTTGAAGCTGTCTTCGTTTCTTATTCCTTTTAACCAAGTCGTTACTAAAGAATGTTTCGATTATTTTAAACACCCCAAAAATCATGGTCCATGACTTCTTGAAGAAGCGAATTAAACATTTGTTGGTCGCACCCCCTCCGACCAGGTCCCCCAAATGTGCAAGCTTGTTAAAAATTGGCAGAAATTCAATTTCAATCTTATCTCTTTAGAATTGGGTGACGAGACAATCTGGTTGTTGGTTTCTTATTCCTTTTAACCAAGTCGTGGAAGAATTTGGTGCCCCGATCCCTTTGGTTTAAGTGCACTTAGCTTTTTTTATTTATCAAAGAAACTATCCGATTGCATTTTCTAAGTCCTCATTTTCAAAATGACTGACTTTTCCCTATTTTGTGGGATTGATTTCTAAATTGCTTGGTGCCCCTATATTGATGATTTTAAATGGTTTCTTTACAAGGGAAAGCAAATCACTCCCCTTGGTCAAACCAATGCTTGGAGAGCCTATGTCCGGAAATCAAAGCCAAGACCTCTCCTATAAATAGAGGCTTCATTCAAGCAACAAGATACAACTCTACACAAGCAAAGAACAAACAAGCAAACACTTTCATATATCTTGTTGTATTACCAAGTTCTCCTAAGCACTTTCACTTGTATGTTCAAATTTGAGGTCTAGGCTTTCAATTCTTGATTACACTTGTCGGTTTAGTTTCTCCTTTGAAGGTACTTTGTATCATTCATCATTGAGTTGTACGTTTGCTTTGTCGGTTGGTTTTCTTGATTTTTGGTTATCATTCAACACAAGACGTGCTCAAAATTCTTCTCTTACCAGGACAAAGCGAAAAGTTCCCTCTTGAGTATCAACCATCATCCTTGTGGTAAGAATACATCTTGGTTGATTGGTGTAAATCGTAGGCATAGTTTGGAGGTGATAGGTGTTTGAAGGTTGTGGTAATCTTCAACATCAAAGGTGTTGTAAGAGGGTTGTGGTAATCCTCAAAAATGGTGTTGCAAGAGGGTTGTGGTAATCCTCAAAAGGTGGTGTAAGAGGGTTGTGGTAATCCTCGAGGTGTTGCAAGAGGGTTGTGGTAATCCTCAAGGTGTTGTATTATTAATTTTGGTAATTAATAAAATCTTTTTTTTTTTTGAATCCATCCCGGATATAATGGGGTGGTAGAGGATTAGGCCAGGTGGGTTGAACCTCTTTAAATTGAAGTGTGCTATTTAGTTTCCGCACTTAGCATTTCATCTTTGCTTGAATTTTTTTTTCGAAAAAGAGGGCAAAATCTAAGAAAAACCGAGATAATCTATTCACCCCCTCTAGATTATCGTAATCTTGATTTTGGTTATCATTCAACACTACTTGGACTAACATGGTAAGACTTGGGTGATCTAGGTGATAGGTGTTTGTTGTTGAAAGGTGCTAATTTAACAAAATATTGCAATTAATGCCCCACAAAAATATATAATAGAGGTATTTGTGAAACCCACTAAAAAAACAAATGTAGGCGTTGTTTGTAGTGACGCAAAAATTTAAGTATTTGTGGCTAAAAAAACAACGTCAATGGCGCCTACACAAATTCATTTTTTATGCATATTTACACCAATTTTTTTATTAGTTTTCAGTTTCTTTTTTGAATTACAAAATACTTACATTCAGACGTCTCTTGCACGAGACTTTAAAGCTATCTCTGGGCATCTTTTAAATATAAACGAAACTCATTTTTGCTGAAAATTTGAAAACATGCTAATTTCAGAACACATGACACAACTGGATTGTTACAAATTCCCCACAAAGATACACTTGTGGGGTATTTACCAAAGCTATTAAAAAACCAAAGGTTAGCCGCTATACCAATGGGATTAGCGCCTTTAGAATAGGCACTAAGTAGCTAGGCGTCTACACATAAGATACATTAGAATTAGCATAATCTGTTATTCAAATAATACACTTCAATTAAAAAATAAAAAGTGACAATAATCAATATATATTTCAGTCCCAATAAGGAATAAGAAAAAATTGATAATTCTCTTGAACTGCAACACCTATTTTTGCAGTGTCAATCTTTTCTTTTGTTTTATCCTTATAAATTAATTATAAAAATTTATTATGCTAATTCTCATGTATATATGGAACAATCACTTCCTCATTTCACACAACAGAAGACACATTGAGGAGTCCGATTAAAGAAAATTAGAAAAACGCTAATTTCAGTGGCGCCTAACCTTGTTTTTTTTTTTTTTTAAAGTTTGTGTTATGTTTTTTGAATTCCAACATGATTTCAAATTTTCAGCAAATATTAATTTCACTTATCCAAAAAATGGTATATGTATTTCGTAATTTCTAAAAAAATCTGAAAATTAATTAAAAAAAATTGGTGTAGGCACTGGTTTAACCAACACCTACAAAATCTGACATAAAAATGAGGAATTTGTGTAAGCGTTTTTACTGTCAACGTCGCTACCCTTGATTTTTTAATAAGTTCACAAATACCCCACAAATATAATTTTGTGGGGTATTTGCAATATTCTATTAAATTAGCCTTGTTCTCAAGAAAAAATAAAATTATTTTTCTTTGATTTCATTTTTATTTCCTTTTCTGCTCTACATCAGTAACACCACTAAGTTACTATAGGAGGAGGGCATTCTTTAATTTTTTTAACAAGGAAATTGTCTTTTAATTGACGAATATGAAACAATCAAGATACAATATTCTAAAGCTAAATAGGAAAATTCAAACAAACTCCCACCTTTCAAATAAGAAAAAAAAGGAGAGACAAACAAAAATCTAAACTAAACAAATATAATATATTATAAAGCATATGATCAAACACAATGTGATGTGATTCTTGGTTGGATGAGTGACTGGTTGCCCTTCTAAACAAGGTTTAGATGATTCACACCATACTTCCTTTTTATATGCAGATCTACCATAAACTGATGAAGAATTCCAATTGAGCCCCCAAAAGAACAAATCTACTAATATCTAAATAAATCTAAAAAGTAAGATGAAAACAAAAACGATAAAACAAACAAAAAAACAAAACAACTCCCACGTATGGGAGAAACTTTACTCCTTAAAAGGGAGAAACTGAAAAAAAAAAAAAATCAAAGGACGAGTAAAAAGAAAAACAACAAAAAAATTACTTATTGGAATTTGGTTTTGTAAGTATGGGTTTTGACCAATATGTGACCAAATATTTAAGTAGGTTCCATTAATGCAATAAAAATAAATTAGATATAATTAATCTGCGTTGTGAGTAGATGATATTAATATTTGATTTTTCTCAAAATAAATTTCGGGTGAATGAGAAATCATTGCACAAAGTAAGTCACTTAAAATACAAAACGAGCTAAAAGTAGCTCACTTTATTTAGCTCAAGCTGGGATATTAGGTTTGGACTTTGGGACACTAGAAGTTTTTGGAAGGGGTAGATTCGACTGCTTGTATTTGTGTCGTTTTGGACCTAGGCTTGGGCTTCCTAAAAACTTAATTTTATTTTAATCTTGTCCAATATCCATAAAACTCAAAATCCAAAAAAACAGCACAACGCAACCATTCAATGTCTATAAATAGAGTGCTCATGCAGAGCACAAAATCACACAATTCAATAAGCATTATGCATCTTGATGTCAATTTTCCTCCTTAATCTCGAAATTATTCAAACACTTTGAAGTTCGATTTGTCGTTTATTATTTGATAATAAATTTGAAAGTTGTTGTATATCTTTCAATATTAGTCTCAACTTTATTTATTCTGCCAATTTTTCAAGTTCACAATCACCTCTATATTTTAAGTACAAATGACAAATAATCCAAATTATATTATATATATATATATAAAGATTTTGTTTCAAAAGAAAATTATTGAATATAAAAAAGGCTGTCTAAAATACTTTTAAAGTTCCTTTTGAGAAATATAGTGTTAAACTTCTAAGTTAACACTCTCGTAATAGTTGACCATATTATTTATTAGTTATTACTAATTAAAATTGGTGAAGAAAAATAGAATATGAGTATGATAAAGAAGAAGTAAAATAAAAAAGGAAAAGATGAATTTACATTCTTTTTTTTTTTTTTTGAGGTCCTCATTTCTCCAGTCATTCGTTCGCCCGTCCTCCCTCCATTGATTCTCTTCTTTGTTATTCATGTATTTTCTCTCGAATACTGACTGAAGAAGAACACATCAAACACCGCTGTTAATTCACCTTTCGGAGATGACAAGTATTCTGGCGAGCCACCCTCCGACGTGGTTGCCGGCAGTTGGAGATAGTTTTAATCTTCTTCACAAGGAGCTGATTGCAAAATTCTCTGTTTTGGGTATTCAAATTCGGACCCACTCATTCGTTCCCGCGTCAGCAGTGGTGCAAGACGGAGGCGCGTTAGGAGTTCATGGACTATTTTCTCTGGTAAATTGGAGGATGGGGTTGAAGGAGATGATGACCCTGAGGACGATGTCGACCTGGCCGGTTCTCGAGAAGGCGGAATGGACTCTGTGAGTTGAGTCCCGCCATTCCTGTACCCTTTATTTCTCGTGAGATGTATGGTGGCATTATAGTTTAAATGAAAAAATGTTTCCACTCTATTTCAACTGCTCTATACTGTCATATGAAGCCTTAAAACAAGCTCAAATGACTGATTGACTAATTGTGATAGGTGTCAAATGGCTACGTTCCGTTAATTTAATGTTTGATCTTTCATTGATTGTTTGATTGTTTGGTTTTGCTATGATAAATGTTGTGACTATCTGCTACGCATTTCTGATTTTTTTTTTTTGTTATTATATGTGGAACATGTCCTAGTTTATTGCGTGCATGCATAGTGTGCCAGGCTATGACTAAAATAGTTGGGTTTGGATATTTTAATCCTTTGGACAAATTATCCTAATGTTTCTGAAGGGATGGCATGATGGTAGTGCCATCCCATTTGAGCCATTGTACCATCATGCCATCTATCATTTGAGCCGCTGTGCCATAGTAACTGTATTGTAGTCTTTTAAATTCATGGAATTTTTCTAATTATAGGGAAAGGGTGTACTTAGAGGAAAAGGGGGTGTGAATAGCGCCACCCATTTCTGAATGCAGTCATGATGCAGATGTTAAAGCTTCTAAGCTATGTATTATGTTAATTACTTATCTAACACCCATTTTGCACGAGCCTTTGATATATGCTACTGCCTACAGCCTACTGGTACTTATGATTCGTCATCCATGATGAGTAGACTATTTCCTACTTATTCTATGAGAAATTTGTTTGCCCTTCATTATGGAAAGTAGTGGTGGCCATTAGTGAAATTGTTAAACTTTGAAATTGCTTGGTTCAAACATTACGTTCATATATCAAATTATTTCCATACTTTTCCATGAATTTAAATTTAATTCATTTTATTTGGACTTCCACCGTTATCCTCTAACTTTAACTCATTGCCACGATTGGGACTTGGGTTTATATGCATATTAGTCTTTTATTATGGCTTTTAAACGGCCATGATTGTTGGGTAACCTGAGGGAAATTATCCTAAATTCTGGGTTTTCAGGTTAACAGTGACATGCTTAGGGAAAAGCTTGAAAAAATTGTTGGGAAAGATGACTCCAGTTTCAGTGGGATAGATCTTGCAACTCTTATACGGAATAAATATGGGAGGTCATATGATGTTCAATTAATCAAGAAGGTCCGTGGTTTCTCTTTTCCCTTTCCATGTCATATGTAATACATGATTTGTCTGGTGTTCCAATGATTGAAAGCTCAAGAAAAATATTCAGATAATTGCATGATATTTGCAGTTTTTGATGTGTGCTTTGTATAATATTTTGAATTAGAAGTATTAACTCTATTTTAAGCAATAATTGAAAATTCAGTTTCTGTTTGCTAATTCAGGAGTTCATGGGCAGAAATCTCCTTGCTTTGAATGTCATGTGGAAGTACATGGAGCAGGTGAGTTGTGTTCTTAATTGATCAATATTAGAATAGGTTATCATTGTGATATGCTGCAATTAATAATGGATTTGGAGTACTGGAATTTGCCAATCATTTTTTGAAATTTTGAAGTATGCGACTATAATCAAGAGAATTATTTCTTACTATAGGCAGAAAGTCTGGTGCCTTGTTTTCAGTTACATGTAAGTTTCTCAAACTTGACCCCTTTCACAAGTTAGTCTATGCGCCTCAAGCTTTGTTTGCGATGCTTTAGGAAAAAAAGTAGTTTAGTAACATCTCTTTTCAAAATGTTTTGTGTGAGCTGATGTACACCCGTGGCCCCAAGCAACATTATAAAACACATTAAGCAATAAGAGCTTCAACCAAGCAACATCCAGTTCTTATTTTCTATGTAGAAGTAGCAACAATGAGGCTCCATGATTTCATATTAGTTTATTGAACTTAAACCACAAGGGTATGAGGAGAAACTCATACTCGTACAGTCATTTTTAAGAGTACTTAAGGAACGTTTTATGCTCCTTTCTCAGGAGCGCGCTTTAGCCTCGACTTTTCTTGCTCTCATGACCTGCTTTGCCCTAAATGTGGACTTTCATAAGCAAGCATTCAGCTACCATGTTACCCTCGGTGAAGATAGGCATAAAAGACGCCTAGAGATGCTTGCACTAGTCTTTTGATTTCCAAGATAAGGTGCTGCATAGCCCAAGGAAGTCTACACTCATGTATTTACCATTAATCACGTCAATCGAAATGTTGATGAACCGCCGCTGAATACTTAATTTTAACTCAGTGGTTGGCTTTTAGTGTACCCTGTAATGGATTCCCAACTCCTATAAGTTCATATAACAAACACCGCCTTGCCTGTATGATCACATAGGACTCGTCTTGCTGCAGTTGGTCCTGGAGTTCCTTCTAGCACTTCCACCTGCTTTGAATTTTATCATTTCAGTTGAGGTTTTAGCCAATCCATCATTCTATATTCTGTTGTCTTTCTGGCTGAAGTGGTATTCACTGGACAAGCAGATTCCTTATCTCCTCTCTGTTGATTTCACTTTAACAGCTTTTATTTTAGGCAGATAATACCTTTGTACCCTCCAAATAACTTTATTCTCCTGGAAATCGTTCCGCTAGTGTTTACCATCACTAGGTTGACCCATGTGAACCAGAGTATGAGTATTGGAACAAGAACACTTCCACGGTCGAGTCCAATAGTTTACCTTTTTCCAGCTTTGAAAATATGCATGTCTTTAGTGTTTGGGAATTGAACCGAAAAAAGCTTGTTAATTATAATCTATTTGGTCCTACTCATTGACTCCAAATGTGAACATTGTTTTGCAAAGGTATGTGTCCCAGGATATAGGTTCAGTAATACCTATATACATGACCTTGCGGAACTTTTTCTAAATTGGTCAATTGGAAACTGACAGTAACTAGAGTACACTTTGCTCGCAAATAAGAACAAATGAAGCTATTAGCGTCCTGAATAACTTTCTGGGTTTCTTCCCATATTGTTTACTTTATGTATTAGTTTTACTAATACGTTAAATTCTTTATGCAAGTAACCATATCCATATTCGAGCAGTTGGTGCAAAATTTTCCCTTCTGTCGGAGGCACTATTGGCAAAATGTGATTCATAATTTTTTTGGCCAAAAATATATGCTTACTGCATAATTCTCCTAGTTACTCACACATAATACATGTGTTCCATCTGATAATCTACTGTACAGGGTGTGACTGGGTGGACTAAATAAAATTCTAGTTTGCTTTCTTTGTCATCTCAATCTCATCCATGTTCTCCTTGTGCTGTCTTAGAGATCTTTTCCACTGACTGAAGAAGAGTATATTTTGAGGCTTGATGATGTGGCAAATACTTTAAAATGTTGGGGAGCTGTCTCTCATGTCCGAAGCACTCTTGAGAAGTCGAAAGAACGACCTCGGATTGGAAAGGTCAACTCTTGGCTTTTGATGTCTTCTTCAGTCTGATATCATTAAGTATGCTGACTAACTCCTTACATGCTCATCTTCCACTTAAAGTAAATAATGGTTTCAATAAAGGATAGCTGTAAGATCAAGTTTTTTATTTTAATGCTTTGTCCCTTGTTTCCTTTACAAACAAAAATGTGGTTTTCCTGGATAATGCTTCATTTGTCTCACAAACTTTACCTTGTAATGTACTACAAGCATGGACATTCATATTCTATGCAAATGAGTATTGTAGTCGCCATGTAGCTAAAAATATAAAGACTTTTGGTTAGGAGGTTTCTCCTGCATTGTTCATTTGATACTCAGCTTGGGAATGGCTATTATTGTACAGATAGATTTTGTTTTCCTTTCTTTTTGGCCAGATAGATCCTAAGGAAGATGCTTATGGCTGATCTTTGCCAGAGGTTTGATGTGGTGACTTGATCAATTTTATAATCTTTAAAGTGCACTGAAACTTAAGTTCGGGTAGAATGCAGTAGAAATTGCGGAAGAGTTTATGCATCTTTGTTCTGTAGGGGGGAAAAAAACTACCATAACCCAAAAAAATGATATTTGGATGTCATCTAAATTTTTTTTTTTTTTTAAAGAAGAGTGGGGACAAATCATCACACTAGGTTTGTTGGCATGATCTAGGTTGAGGTTTAATATTGAGGGAAATCCTGAGACTCTGAGAGTCATAGGAAAGTCACTTTTCTGTGGGAAAAGCCTATAGATATCTTGGCCCTCGAAAATCAGATAAAAGGATTACTAACAGTGTTATGACAGTTATGCTTTTCCGTCTAGTCTTCTTTAGAGACTGTTGGATATTTTTTATTTTGTCAAAAATAACTTTATTTATTTCCATTTGGTTTTTTTCTTTAAAAAGTCACTCCTTTTGTTCAATAATGATGTTCATTCCATCTCTCTTTTTGGTTCCACTCTTGTAAAACATGTCTTTTACTTTCAGAGGTAGTAGCCATGTTAAAAAGAACACACATGAGACATCAGAGTTCGGATTTTATCTCCTGGAAAAAAGGAAAAAGAGAACTGAATGACTTCAAATTTGAAAATTGGTGTTTTCATGCTAAATGGTTCTGCAAATAGCACTTTGGTGTATTTGATCAATAAATTGTGCATGGACAAATTAATTATAGATGTGTTTGACTGGCATTACTGTGGAATGTCTGTATATAATATGAGAAACACACTTTAAGATGTTTGAAGATAATAGGCTTCTGCCCTGCACCTTATTGAGTGCGAGGGTTCTAGGCTATAGTATTGTGTGCGTGACAAAGACTAAATACCCTTGAAGTCATAATAGGACAATTGTTGCCTTATCCTGGAGGTCCTAGTTTGAGCGTGGGGAAAGAAATCCACCTCCAGGGGTGGAAAGTCATGATTGTGACGCGGATGGAAAACCCAAGGGATAGTCCCCGGTCGTTACATAATTCTTTACGAGTTTGAAGGGAAAAAAAATTGTGCCGCGTGAATTCAAGCAGACATTTTCAGAATATGATGCAATTGCTCGTCATTGTTGACGTTAATAGGTTTTGTCAGACAGACCCTGATCCCGTCATTGTTGATCGGCATTGGCGGGAGATTGGGGGCCCATATGGCCCAAACCTATCTCTGATCCCGCAGTTAAGAAATAAAAAACAAATTGTTATAGCATATATGATTTTTTTATTAGTTTTCCATCCGACTCACCTCACTTTCGTGTGTTGGCTCCGTCATTGCTGATAGGTACATATTTTGCATTTTTATTGCAGGCAGTAAGCATCTTTATAGATATGGATGAGTCTGGGGGGCGTGCAAACGAGTGGATATATAAGTAGGCCCTTCCAGAAAACTCACACAGAGACATGTTTTGGTATGCATGGCCGAAGTATCTGCTTAACAATTATCTTTTTTTTGTTGTGTTATTGTGCGTCTCTTATATATTCAACTCGCTCTTTTGAAGCACTTAAGGGCGCCATGGTATGCCACCCATTCTTTCGTATGCTTGCAAAGATGGGAACACGGGCGTTGGCTACTGCATTCGGATTGTAGCTTTGGGATATAATCATGGAAAGACTTGCTTTATATTCTGCAGTAGCATTTGTACAAGAACAACATTGTAAAGTTTGAACTGTATAAATATGTGGGTTTTTTTTTTTTTTTTATCTACTTTGTCGAAGAACATGTAATGTTGTTTTGTGAAGTATAGTTGTAACAATTTATAGTGGTTATGTGTCGATTCTAATTTCTAGGTTGAATACAGAATCCAAAACTTCACTAATGTGTCTAATAGCAATGGAGTTGGCACATGAAAAATGAAAACGAATGGGATCGTAAATGTTTTTGGAGTTTATGAAAATTATGGCCTTGTTTAGTTGTTTGTTTATATTTTCAAATATCCATTTTTATTTTCCAACTATTCATAAAAAAATAGAATTATGTTTGTTCATAAATTTTCCAATGCAAATCGTTATTTCCACTTTCTAATTTTCACATAAAATAATATCTCAAAAGTCAAACATATACAATCAATTCTCAAACTTACAACATATTTCTAATACCTTTACATCACTTATCAATCATATTTCTCATATTTTTGTCCAATTATACATGTGGGTTCCACCATCAACAACTCTATATACTTAAAAATATTACTATTTAAATTATATCTATTTAGTGAGACTCACCAAACAATCTTACAAATATAATATTATATATATTCATGTTAAAATATTAAAAGTGGATCCAACCACTATCAATTTTTCAAATTATTATATACAATAATATTTCAAAACTACTCAATCAAACATAATCTCATTTCCAAACATACATAAAACTCATTTTCAATCATTCATCCAAACATAATTCTAGTTTTCACAGAAAAATCGATAAATTCTTGAAATTCATTTTTCAACACTAGAAACTAGAAATGACCATGAAAATATGACCATAGATTTTATTTACATAAAATTTTAAATTTGGGACTTAAAGACGTTTGTCGTAAATAAATAATGATAGCCTATCAATCTGAGCTACTTTTACTAACAATTCTTGAATAATGTATACGATAATTGTGCAATTAATTTGCAAGCTTATGATCCCATTACACATCCAAAATTGACTTTGGTATCTTATATATGATTTGACATGTTTAGCAATGGTGATTTTTCTCCTGCTCTCTTAAATGAATCCAAACTTAAAAGAAGCCACAAATCAAATTTGAAGTGCTTCTAGCTTTAAATAGGAATGTCAAAAGGTCAGGTAAGGTCCAGACCCTCTTTATTTGGTGAGGGTTCACAAATAAATGTGTATGGATGGTTAGTGGGCATGCATTATACAATTGCGGAGTGGAAGAACACGTGGAATACACTATGGAAAAATTTCATTTAACATCTCATTAGTTGAGATAGGGTTTAATTTGTACTATAGTTGGTTCTAGTTCGGTCCGTTCGGACATGTTGTTAGCTCCTATTCTTAAAATTAAAATTAAATCATCATACTTTCATTTGCATTAAAAGTGTGCCTCGTACCTTTATTTGTAAACATTGAGTTTTTAAGTTTCATTTGCATGTCCTCAAAAAAAAAAAAGTTTCATTTGCATTAAATAGGGCCCTTATGTCAGATACATTAACTACTAAGTATAGAGATGTAATTTTGGTATCAAATTATAGAGATATAATTTAAATGTAAATGAAAATTTAGGGACTAAATTTTGGGGAAATTACACAAAATACCCTCCATTTGGCACAAATCCCGATTTTACTAACATCTCACATCTCTACCTTTTTGTTTACTTTTTGTACTCTCTTTTTTTAATTTTTTTCCCTCATTTTACGCTGTAGCCCTTTCTTGTCCAATTTGTCACTTCCTCTCTCTCTCTTTCCTCTCGACGTTTGAGTTTTTCCTTTGTATGTCCACCATTGATGGGTTTTTTCTCTTTGATTCTCAGAACTTCTTGTTCAAAATCGAAACCCTAGTTTCTTCATCTTCTAAAACGAAAGATGAAACTTGTCGATGTTGATGGAAAATAAATTTTTTAAGGGAAAATCATCCAAAAAGAAAGCTATCGGATTTAGAGGTGTTGATGTTGCTGATGTATGGTATTTTTTTCTTTATATTCTTTGGATTTATTTTGTTATTTATTGTTTCTATGTATTTTTTTTTTTTACATTTGTGTTTTCAAAGTGTTGTTTCTCTTGTGTTTCTATCTTTGTTGATCCGTTGTTTTTATTATTTTTCAAATATTTCGTATAAGATGTATTGTTTATTTTTTGTTTCGTTGTTGTTTCTTTGTTGTTCTATTTGAAACATGAAAGAAACATAATTGAATCAAATATGAAAGTGTCCTGCTTTCTTCTTCTATTTGTTGTTTTTTTGTTCCTGTATGTTTTTCTTCTTTTTTCCTGATGTGCAGTCCGATTCTTCTTCATTTGTGCTCGAAAATATGTCTTCTCATTGTCCTTCTCCTTCGCACAGTGTTTTGCACATTTGTTATGGCTGTTGCGTTTCGGATATCTAATTGGTGCTCTGTTTTTTGGTTTTTTGGTGGTTGTTTTCATATGCAGCGTATTGTTTGATAGTGTGTTGGGTTTGAGCGTATTTATTAGTATTAGAATGCGATCAACGTATTGTTAGGTAATTTTGGTAAAATCTTAGTATTTTGCAGGTACCGGTCAGAAATATGTGGGGATTTGTGTCATTTTTCCCTAAATTTTTACACACATAAATTCAACGGCCCAACTTTAATGTAACTCGAAACACAAGGAGTTAATATTCCTAAATAAAAGAACAGAGAATCACGCATGCAAAGAAATAAAAAAATTCAATTCCCATTTTTAACCTTTTTTCTCTCACAGGTCGAGAGCTCATGGTCTCTCTCTTCCATCGAGAGTTTGTTATTTTTGGCCAAATTTTCTTTGTTCTGAGTGAGTCTTTTTCTGGTTGAGTGCTATGGATCCCAAATTTGCAGAGCTGTCTCTTTATGATTGATCGCGAAAATCTTACCACAAGCGTACGGTGTCAAGTTTTAGTATAGATTTTGAAAATAGGGTTATCGTCTCCACAGGGATTGTTATCGAATTTTATACTAAGTACTATAATTAAAATAGCTTAATTCTATCTAGAAATCAGAAAGAAATGAGGATTTATTAAACTAAAAATAAGCAAATAAATTAGTTCAGACAATTAATCAAACACTTAAGAAATGAATTCTAGAGGGTTGATTTCACCTAGTTATCCCATATGTTTTCAATCCAGTTTATTAATCACAAATTATTAATCTATAAGCCAATATTCCTACCGTTTATCACTTCCTCTCTCGAGTATCAAGTGATTCTAGGTTCCAATTTCTGATTTCGATATCTCTATAAAAATCATAAATTAAACCCTAATGCGCTCAATGAATATTCTATCACAGGCTTCAAAAGATTCATAAAGCTCTCGATTCTATGAAACCCTAGGTTGTGCTATTCTATGGCCAGACGTTCAATTACCTCTCTCGAGTGTCAAATCAAACACGCCAAACAATCTAAACTATTGATCAGATAATTCAGATGCAATCAATCAAATAGCACAAATAGATTAAATAATATGCGAGTTTCATAAACTGGAAATCAAAACATAGGTTCAAACGTAAGTTACATCAATCCCCTAGAAAAATAGGTTTAGCTCATAATGGATGTACAAATACTCATGAAGAAATAATTATACATCTCAAAAATGGACAAAGAAAAACAAGAAAGAATTGAGAAGAAAAGAGAAGGAATTCTCTCTGTATCCAGACGAGAAGTGCCTCCAATTGCCGTCCCGAACCCTAGCTTTGTGTCTTTTGCCTTGCGTTGTGCTCAAAATAATGTCCGACCCCCTGTTTGTACGTCTCTAAGGTGTATTTATAAGTCGAAACCCTTGAATTCGCGTCAAAACGACCCAAAAAATAGCTCACCGTTCGCCCGTCGCCGTCGCGTTGCGGTGCTTGAACGCTGGGCCGCTCATCTTGTCTTCAGCCGTCATCGGCTTCATCATCTTGAACGCGTGCGAATGGCATCGCTTGCCCGCGCTTCGCCCTTTCGTCTCAGATCTTCGCCGCTCTTTTCTCGCTTCTCTGGCAGCAGGCGGCCACGTCTGGCGCCTAAATCGTGTCTTTGCTACATGTCGGGCGTTGTAGCCCCTTAATGGGTAGACATGTCAAACGGGCGGGCTGGCTAGCCGGCCCAGCCCACCTAGACCCGCCTTCCAAGCGGGTAGGTTTAGCCCACTCACCACTCGGTCTGAATAAAAATATAAAAGTGTAGGCCAGCTCGGCCCACTAGCCCGCCTCTAGTGGGCCGGTCCTGCCTGGGCCAAGGCCTTGGCCTCCTTTTTTTTTTTTTTTTGTGTGTGTTCTTATGTTAAGTATAAATGAATCTAATATTTATATCAAAAATTGAGTTGCAAGGTGGTAGGTTTTTACATCTCCTACCAAGAGGTCAAGAGTTCCAATCCCTTACAATACATTTATTAAATATTTTACACTTAATGTGGTACGCATTTTGCGAGGATATTTATTATGTTATAGTATTTTTCCAATATTAAGTAAACATACATTCCCGGATATACTAATAAAAATTAAGTTGGCATGATGGTTTGGCAACATGATTGTGTACTTGGAGGTTTGGTGTTCAAACCTCTACTACCTCAACATAATTTTAAATCTTTTGAATCTATTTAAAAAAAAAAAAAAAAAAAAGCCCAGCCCATCCGGCCGGGTCTAAACCGATCCGGGCTCGGTGGGCACGGCCGGGCCGGGTTCATATATTTGGGCCCAATTGGGGCCCAAACTTATACTACTAGACCGCCCGGACACCATTACTATTCATGGAGCCGGTCAAGTGGGCCGCCCGAAGTGGGCGGGCCCCCCACCCCCAGCCTTGACACCTCTAAACTTTTGCGTCCTGTTCTTTTGTGTATTTTTGGCATTGCAGCTCACCCATAATCGCCCCTATGCAATTTCAGCCCCCGCACAAGGGCGCTGGGGGCTTTTAGCTCATGCGCTTGTCTTGCTTCGATATTTTTCCGTTTTTTCTCGCTTCTAAAATGTGATCTTCACCTCCCAAACACGTTTTTCATCATTTTTAACCAATTTCGGCCTCCAAGATCGGTCCCGATTCTTGAACGACAACAAATGACACAAACTCGACTCAAACGACACTAAAATACCCGAAAACAACGCAAAATCCTAGTCTAGAATACTCAATACATTGGTATAAAATCAACTTAACAAATACCCCCAAACTTAGACGTTTGCTTGTCCTCAAGCAATTACAGATTCTATAAAATCAACAAACATGAAGGAAATAAAAATAAAGACGCATCGACTCAACAAACCAACTGCGAAACTTCACAACCAAACTCATTCGTCAAATTTCGTTTTACTATCAATCAAGCACGTATTTTCACAAAGTGATCATGAAGGTGGAATGTTCATGCCAACTCCGTTTTCATTATCCAGATAGACTCACGCAATCAAGTATTTTCAAAATGATCCACTTTTTGAATATAGAGATGAGATGCTTACGGGACTCCATAGGCTTGTCTTTCACACTAATCTCCACTAATGTAGGTTAATGTAACACAAGGATCAATAGGACTTTTAAAGCTTGTAATGTGGGCTTAGGGTAAGGTAGGAAAATATAGGATTAAGTAGCTCAAATCACCCAAACACACAATTATCACTTCGAATCATCAATTAGCAACTACCCTTCACTTTTTTGACATCCCCAATGTTTATGAACCTTCAATCCCGCTGATTTTTCTCATTTTTTTTTATTCTTTTTTTTTTCTTCTTTTTTTTTCGGAACCACCAAACTTATTCTTTTGCATACATGGGGTTTCATATCTTCTTTTCTCGGGCAACTTCATTCAATTAAATACATACACTTCTCATTATACCCTCCTCAACCTTCAACATTTTTCTATATTTGTGTGTATGAGTGATGGGTAATTAGGATATTCACATTAGGCTCTGGGTATTAGATTGGTTGCCAAAGAAACGAGTTTATAAGGCTCAAAGGGGGCACTAGGGAAAATATAATACAAAGGTAGGCATTTTAGGCATTGGCTTGTTCAAAGATGGCCTACATCACTTCCTTAATGTTACTTCACCTAGGATTTCGCCTCGACTAGTGATCGACAAGTTCTAATCGGTGGGATCATAAAGGAAACACTCAACCGCATAAATCATCCCCAAATAAATCAACAGAGTTAAGCACATAGATGGAATTAATGGAAAGAAGATTAAATCACAGTTCAAACACATGCTCTTTTGACCGTTCAACTCATATTCAACAAATTCACTTAGTCATGCAAATTTCACAGTTTTACCGACGACCCGACTCGACTCTAGACTCTTTTTTTGTTTTTTTTTTACTCAAGACTCGACTCGAAGAATAAAAACAGACTGCACCCCCCCAAACTTAAAACGACATTGTCCCCAATGGAAAGGTGGGAAAAAGGACTTTCCTGGTAGCCGAGGAGCGAAAGCTCCTTAAGTCATGTGGTACTACTACGTGTAGGAGGTGTCTCGTATAAGCGCACAATGCATCCCAGTGCACAAGCTCGTGGGTGTTGTATGCCTCCGAGGTGTTGTCTTGTTCTTCCCATTCGCCTTGGCCCAGGTCCTTTTTGATTTCGCATCTTTGTAACCTAGCAAGGTAGACAAGAAAACAAAACTCGTGGAACCATGGAATTCGGTTATGGGTGAGAACTCGAAAATCAAAGCTCATACATAATGCACCCAAGTAGAAAATATAGTGCCATGTCAAAAAGATAAGCATATATATGCAAGATAGCACTAAACAATATGAAATTGTCATTGGGGCAATTTATCAAACACCTCATATGCATGAATTGGGGCAAAGATAGTGAATGCAATGGATAACTCAATTCAATCCCAAAAATCAACACCAAGCCTAAGTCTAACATGATCAACCAATCCACAAACCACAATTCAACAACAATTATCCTAGACTTCGACAATCCAATCACACCAAAAATCACAAGAAGGGGAAAATCATGGGGTGGGGTTTGGAAAGTTGCAAACTTACCAAATCGAGTGGATGAGATGAAGATGATGTGTGTGGTGTTAGAGTGCTCCTTTGTGAAGATGGAGTGAGATATGTGGGATTTGCACAAATAAGAGGGGTGGGATGTGATGCAACTTACTACTCCTAAAAATGCAAAAAATTCAGAAAAAAACAAAAACAACTACTAAATTATATTAAAACTAAGAAATCAATAAAGGGGCTTAGGTTGCCTCCCAAGAAGCGCTAAGTTTGATCTTGCCTTCACGGACTATGTCAGATTATCCTCAAGTTGGGGCTCCAATAGGCATGTTATCCACATTTCTCTTAGAAACTTCCCAACCTCCAATGTCTTCACTTCAGTTATATTCCCAACCATCTGCTTACCATTATTTATGTCAGATTTTAGCTTGTTGGTTGAATGGATGGTGAATACAACTTTCTCCTAATTTGCCCGCAATGTTAGCTCCCCCGTTTCTACATCGATCAAAGCTTGTGATGTAGCTAAAAACGGTCGCCCAAAGATGATAGGTATTTTCTTCTCCTCGTTCGCGTCCAACACTATAAAATCCATAGGAAAAATAAATTTATTAATTCTTACCAATACGTCCTCAATGATTCCCCATAGATACGCGATGGATCGATCAGCAAACTGCAAAGTGATGTTGGACGGCTTCACCTCCCCGAGCCCATACTTCATCACATCAGAAAGAGATATCAGATTCACACTGGACCCAAGATCACAAAGTGGTTTCTCAAAGAAAACTCCTCCAATAGTACAAGGAATAGTGAAACTCCCTGGATCCTTCATTTTCTGAGGTAGTTTACTCTGGACTATTGCACTACACTCCTCTGTTAGATAGACAGTTTCAAAATCTTCCAACTTCATTTTCTTGGATTCCACTGGTTTCGCATAAATAGGTGATTCTTCGGGACCAGGCTGAATTTTTGCTTCCTTTTTCACGTAAACTGCATTGCGGTGCTCTCGGATTAACCTCTCAGTATCACTTGGGAACTTTTCCTTCACGCAATGAATGATCATTCAGCGGTTGTAGCCAATCGACCCATTTGTGTCTCGATCGACCTAATATGCATCTCCATTGTGCTCATCTTATTATCGACCATCAATCTGCGCTCACTCCTATTCATTCGATTCCTGGTCTCTCCGATGAATGAGCCGAGCATCTCCTCAAGTGATCGCTTTTTTCACCTCCGAGTGCATTGAACCGGATGTGTTTGGATAACCCTGAGGAGGTGGGTTCAATACATTCTTATTGTTGCTATACGAGAGATTTTCATGATTGTGAAGTCGGGTGATATCGAGTTGGTAATGAATTATCTCTGTTATTAAAATTCGGTTATTCACATAATTGACTTGCTCGGCCTCGTGAGCAAAGAAAGGTGCGTGAATGGTGCGGGTGGAAGTGCGGCTTCTTTGTGGTGTCTTGCCGGTATTCATGATTGCTAATTGCTTTGTTAGACTTGAGATTTAAGTCGCCAAAGCCGACATTCAGATGCTCAAGAACACGCAAGAATCGACTTGGCGTTGTCTCCGGAGGGCCATTGATAGATGTTTGTGGCCATTTCTTCAAGTAGAAGTAAGGCCTCGATCGATGTTTTAGCCATCAATGTACCTCCGATGCCGCATCTAGTATCGTCCTCGTATGCCCATTCAACCCATTGTAAAAATATTGAACTCTCTGCCAGTCTGCATAACCATGTTGTGGGCATCTACGCAACAGATCTTTAAATCGCTCCCAATCTTCGTATAACGGCTCAAAATCAGTCTCTTGGAATTGGGCTATCTCGCTCTTCAGTTGGAGTGTCTTGCTGGGAGGGAAAAATTTTGCTAAGAATTTTTGAGTCAGATCATCCCAGCTCGTAATACTCCTAGGAGCGAACGTCTGTAACCATTGTCTAGCCTTATCCCGGAGTGAAAATGGGAAAAGCCTCAATCTAATAGCCTCATCAGTCACACCATTCATCTTGATGGTGTCGCAAATTTCCAAGAATGTGGCCAGACGTGTATTCGGATCATCCACTGGACTCCCCCCAAACTTATTCTGCCGAACCATGCTTATGAGGCCCGTATCAATTTGAAATTATTTGCATTACTGGGCTGGCGCACAATTCCGGAGTAGTTCTGGTTCACGGTCGGCAGAAAGTAATCCCAAATTGCTCTTTCTGGTGCCTCAGGCTGTGGTGGCATGTTTACGACCCAATTTCTGTGATTCTCATCGTCCCCGCCTTCTGCCATTGCTCGATTCTCTGCTTGCTTTGCTGCTCGGATTGCTCGAAGTGTCCTTTCAATCTCTGGATCAAAAGGAAGTAAATTAGTTTTTCTAGAATCTCGCATAAACAGACAAGTCAAATGAGAAAAATGAAATTATAATTCCTATACTAGTCTAGATTAGGATTAAGACTACGTGGTAATAGTATTAGTTTAAAATAGGATAAAATAATCCCCGACAACGGCGCCAAAAACTTGATCGCGAAAATCTTACCGCAAGCGTACGATGTCAAGTTTTAGTATAGGTTTTGAAAGTAGGGTTATCGTCTCCACAGGGATTGTTATCGAATTTTATACTAAGTACTATAATTAAAATAGCTTAATTCTATCTAGAAATCAGAAAGGAATGAGGATTTATTAAACTAAAAATAAGCAAATAAATTGGTTCAGACAATTAATCAAACACTTAAGAAATGAATTCTAGAGGGTTGATTTCACCTAGTTATCCCCTATGTTTTCAATCCAGTTTATTAATCACAAATTATTTATCTATAAGCCAATATTCCTACCGTTTATCTCTTCCTCTCTCGAGTGCCAAGTGATTCTAGGTTTCAATTTCTGATTTCGATATCTCTATAAAAATCATAAATTAAACCCTAATGCACTCAATGAATATTCTATCACAGGCTTCAAAAGATTCATAAACCTCTTGATTCTACGAAACCCTAGATTGTGCTATTCTATGGCCAGACGTTCAATTACCTCTCTCGAGTGTCAAATCAAACATGCCAAATAATCTAAACTATTGATCAGATAATTCAGATGCAATCAAATCAAATAGCACAAATAGATTAAATAATATGCGAGTTTCATAAACTGGAAATCAAAACATAGGTTCAAACGTAAGTTACATCAATCCCGTAGAAAAATAGGTTTAGCTCATAATGGATGTACAAATACTCATGAAGAAATAATTATACATCTCAAAAATTGACAAAGAAAAACAAGAAAGAATTGAGAAGAAAAGAGAAGGAATTCTCTCTGTATCCAGACGAGAAGTGCCTCCAATTGCCGTCCCGAACCCTAGCTTTGTGTCTCTCGCCTTGCGTTGTGCTCAAAATAATGTCCGACCCCCTGTTTGTACGTCTCTGAGGTGTATTTATAAGTCGAAACCCTTGAATTCGCGTCGAACGGCCCCAAAAAAAAAAATAGCTCGGCCACCACGCTCGCGCGCCCGGCCAACCGGGGCGCTGAACGCTGCTGCCTGCCGCACGCCGCTCATCTTGTCTTTGCTGGTCGTTGGCCTTCATCGCGTGTTGCAGCGTGCCCGGAATGGCGCTGCAGCGCGCCCTTCGTCGTCCCCAGATGCCGCATGTCGTCCCTGCTGCTCCTTCGCTCGCGTCTTTGCAGCCCTCGCTCTGGCTCGGCTGCAGCGCGTCACTCGTAAATCTGTCTTTGCTACATGTCGGGCGCACTGAGCCTTAACTTAGCGCTGCTCGCTTCCCTTCCCCTGCTCGCTTGCGTCTGCTTTGTTCTTTGTGTATTTTTTTGGCTGCACTTTGCCACCCATGAATCAGCCCCGATGAATCACTAATTTAATTTCGGCTACGGCGCGGTGCTTTGCGCGTCTTGCGTCTTGCTCGATATTTTTCCATTTTTCTATTTGTAAAATGCGATCTTCACCTCCCAAACACGTTTTTCTTCATTTTTAACCAATTTCGGCCTCTAAGATCAGTCCGAATTCTCGAATGACAACAAATGACACAAACTCGACTCAAACGACACTAAAATACCCGAAAACAATGCAAAATCCTAGTCTAGAATACTCAATACATTGGTATAAAACCAACTTAACAATGATGAAGAGGACGAAGGTTTTATTTTAGATGAATGAGATATATCAATGTAAACATTATGAAGAATCGGTTGGCAAACATATGGCGTCCTACGAAGGTGATTAATATCGAGAGATATGGGAAATGAAAGATTCTTGTTCATATTTTTCCACAAGGTGATCTTGCAAGAGTGTGGGAAGGGGGCCCATGATTTTTTGATAATTATCTACTAATCCTTCATAAAGTTAGTACATAGGATGTTCAAAGAATCGTGCCATTGTTCTTCGTTCCGTTTTGGGTCTAGATATATGATATTCGATTGGATACATGAAGGAAAGCATCGAGGAAGAATCGAGAAATTTCATCGGAAGATACCTTGAGTATGATAGTAATAATATTTCAGCAATTTGGAGAGCTTATATGCGGATTAAGGTTGAGATTGACGTTCGTATTCCTTTAAAGCAATTCAAAAAAATTAGACGCCAAGAAGGAGAGTGGACTATAGTTAGTTTCAAGTACGAACAACTTGGTGTTTTTTGTTATATTTGCGGAATGATGGGGCATGGTGAAAGGTTCTGTGAAAAACGATTACTAGAGGCAGAAGGCGAACTACCAAAAGAATGGGGTATTTGGTTACGGGCCCCAAATAGAAAGTTCAGAAGTAGAGAAGGGGAAAAATGGCTGCGAGATGAATCAGAAGAGACGAATCCAGTGGAGGAAGGCCCATCGGAAAATATTTCGGCGGGAGATTCTGTGATCAGAACAAATCCTATGGCAGAAGTAACAGTCATGAAAAATCAGGGGATTGGAGAAAATAAAGGGGTCAATAAGAGTGTTATGAGGGGAACTATTACAAATTGTAATGGTATATTGATTAAACCAGGAAAAGAGAATCAGTCAATGCAGGCGGGTTTGGAGGAAGGGGAATTGGGCTTGGATCTTAATGATGATAGGAAAAGGAGGCATGGGCCTGAAGGGAGTAAAGCCCAGTTATTGCTTCATGGGTTAGATACAAACTAAGAAGAAATCAATACGGATAAATCTGCAGCTCTTATGGATGTGACCAATTTTTTAGCGGCGGGTTCTAGGTTCCAGACCCGCCGAACCTAATGATTACCATGAGCTGGAATTATCGGGGGTTAGGCCAAACCCAGGAAATTCCAGTGTTACGTGAGCTCGTTAGAGCTCATAGACCGGATATTATTTTTCTTTTCAAAACTTTAGCTCATGATAATAGGGTAGAAGAAGTTAAACGTAGTATTAAATTCGAGGGTTGTTTTGTGGTTGATAGAATTGGGAGAAGTGGAGGAATTTGTGTACTTTGGAGGAATTCGGATGACGTCGTTATAAAACATTTCTCCAATAATCATATAGATTTCTAAGTGAAGGATAAAAATGTGCGTGATTGGAGATTAACGGTTTTTATGGATTTCGGATAGAGCTAATCGACGAGCGTTTTGGAATTTATTGAGAAACATTCATGGTCTTTCAAGTCTTCCTTGGTGTTGTATTGGATACTTTAATGATATTCTTCATCCGGATGACAAAAAGGGTAGAGTGGAACATCCTAACTGGTTGTTTCGAGGATTTTGGGAAGATGTGTCAGATTGTAATTTGCACGATTTACCAGTTGTTGGATATTCATTTACATGGAGTAGAAGCAAAGGCACACCAAATGCCGTGGAAGAGCGTCTTGATTGGGCTTTAGTTTCTACAAATTGGGCTCAATTATTTCCTCAGGTTGTTCTAAGGAATGTGATTGCTCCAATTTCGAATCACTCACCTATTGTTCTAGAGATTTTCGCCAAACAAGTTTATCGGAGTAGAAGGCGTTTTCGGTTTGAAAATAAATGGCAAGGATTGGAGGGGTTGAAGAGTACAATAGAAGTGAGTTGGAATGATTATTTGGGAACAGATGTAGCATATAGATTGACGGTTTGTGCTAACAGGCTGAAGGCGTGGGGAAAAGCTCAAGCCAAGGCATTTTGAACGGAGATTAACTCTTGCAATAAGGTGTTGAGCCGAATCCGAGAGGGAGAAGGAGAACCAGATCAGTGTCTTTACGAAGAAACAAGTAAGAAATTGGCTTCGTTATTACTTTAAGAGGAAGTGTATTGGAAACAAAGGGCTAAAATGCATTGGTTAAAAGAGGGAGATATAAATACTCAATTTTTCCATAGGTCGGCATCGAGTAGACAACAAAACAATAAAATGGAAAAATTGATGGGCTCTAATGGTGTGTGGCACGAGGACCAAGGAGATTTATGTCGGATCGTGTTTGATTATTATACGAGGTTGTTTGAGGCTACAGAGAGTGATTTGGAACCAGTGCTTAATGTGATTCATCCTTGCATAACAGAAGACCAGAATAAGGCGCTCACAAGTCAGTTTACCTTGGAAGAATTCACAAAGGCCATTAAACAGATGCATCCAGATAAATCACCAGGCCCGGATGGATTTAATCCGACTTTTTCAAAATTTTTGGTCTTTGTTGGGGTTGGCGTCCGAAATCATGCACCAGGTGGCTTGAAGTTGTTAATTTTCGAAGGGATGAATGATACAAAAATTGTACTTATTCCAAAGAAAGAGAATCCGGAAAGCTTGAAGGATTGGAGACCTATCTTCTTGGGTAATGTGGTGTATAAAATCTAGCCAAGGTGTTAGCCAATAGATTAAAAGTGATTCTTTCTCTTATAATTTCTAAGCCTGACGATCACGCACGTTTAAATGGGAGATCGATTTTGGATAATGTGCTTATTGTTTTTGAAATTATTCATGGGATGAAGAGAAATTCTCGAAGGAAAGATGGTGACGTGGCTCTCGAAAATCGTATATCGGGAAGGCGTACGACAATATAAATTGGGAGTTTTTACGCGAAGTCATGAGAAAGATGGGTTTTAGTAATGTATTGGGTTAAATAGATCATGTTGTGTGTTGAAACAATTAGATATTCGATTGTGGTTAACCATGATTTGGTGGGACCTATCCGGCCCAGGGTAGGGGGCCTAGACAAGGACATCCGTTATCGCCCTACTTATTTATCATTTGTGCGAAGGCCTTTCATTGCTATTTAAAGATCTTTCAAGTAAAAAGGTGATTCATGGGAATAAGATATTTAGAAGAGATCCAACAATTCACATCTTCTATTCACCGATGATGATAGCGTATTGTTCTTCGCCCACAACCGAAGAATGTAATCAAGTTAAGAATATGTTGGATTTGTATTATAAAGCTTCGAGGCAGAGTGTCAATTTTGGTAAGTTAGTATCCTTGTTAGTAATAATTTATCTCAAGTCCGGAAAGATGGCATTTATGGAGAGTTGGGGTCGGGCAACGAGTTAAATCTTTGGTAAATATTTGGGATTACCATCTCTCATTGGAAGGAAAAAGAAGTTCATTTTCCAGCATATAAAGAATAGAGTATGGAAGTGTATTCAAGGTTGGAAAAGCCGGTGCCTATCTAGAGCGGGAAAGGAAATTATGTTGAAAGCGGTGGCGCAATCTATTCCGACGTATTGTATGAGCATGTTTTTGATTCCTGCGTCACTGTTGGATGAAATAGAGAAGATGATGAACTCATTTTGGTGGGGTTTGGTATTAATTGGATGAGTTGGGTTTGTCTTTGTACGAGAAAAGAGGACGGAGGGTTGGGTTTCAGAAATCTATCTTATTTTAATGTAACACTTTTGGGAAACAAGGATGGAAGTTCCTTAAAAACTCAAATGCATTGCTTTCACTTGGCGTAGTATTTGGAATTCACAAATAGTGCTTCAAAAAGGTACAAGATGGAGGATTGGAAAGGGAGATAAAATTAAGGTATGGGGCGATCCATGGTTGAGAGATGCAAATAACTTCTATGTTGATACACCTGTGGTCGAAGGAATGCAAAATATAGTTGTTAATGAATTGTTTATACCAGGTAGCAGGGCTTGGGATGTAGAGTTATTGGAAGAAATTTTCTGTCAAAAAGATATGGAGAAAATTATAGGCATTCCCTTAACTGAGGTGGTAGAAGAAGACACGAAAGTGTGGCATTTCGATAAAAAAGGGAGATGCAGTGTAGATGGTTGCAGCTAGTCGAGAGGAGAGGAGGAAAGTGGAAAAAGCGTGGAATATCATGGTTCCACCAAAAGTCAAGCATTTTTGTGGAGAGTGATGAGAGACTGTCTACCTACAAGATGTAATTCGACAAAGAAGAGGATTTAAGTGGAAAATATTTGTGTTCTATGTCAGAAAGAATTGGAAACAAGCTGGCACATCTTTACTTCATGCATGTTTGCTGTCAAATGTTGGGAAGCTGCAACATTAGTGACTGAGGTGGAAAAATGTAAGGAGGATGTTGATTTTATCTATAAGTTTGTTCGAAATATGATTAATTTGCATAATGAAGATCATGTGAATAAGATGTGCATGATTATGTGGAGTATTTGAGAGAAAGGAACAATGAACTTTGGGATAAAACTCATAAATCAACAATTTGGTACAATTCATGCAATGTGATCTCATTTTTGTCGGAATGGTTGGCGGTGAAGATGGGAAAACAGATGTGGATCGGTGGGAGCAAAGGGTGAGAGAAGCCACACATTGGCGAAAACCAAACCGGTTATTCTTAAAGTGCAATGTTGTGCGGCTAATTGTTCAGTGTCGCAAAAAAGGGATATGTATGGTCATTCACGATGATAAGGAGCATTCTTGGTCGCGTTGTATCACTTTTCAGGGGGGTTACCAAGTGAAGGGAGCGAAGCTATTGGGGTTAGAGAAGTGTTGTCATGGAGTATGAATTTGGGGATGAAAAAAAAATATCAATTGAAACAGATGCAAATATCGTGGTTGATGGTATATTTTCGTCTGAGGAAGGTGATTCAAAATTTGATGCAATTCTAAATGGCTATCGTCGATTTCTTGATGGTGAACCGAATCTCTTGGTGACGTTGTCCGTCGTGAAGGGAATAGGGTTGCTCATAAGCTAGCTAAAAGATCATTTTCTTATGCTAGTCCATCAGTGTGGACTTGTCCACCTCCATGTATTGTGAACTTCTTGTTGGATGATGTTTCAGATTAATAAAATTATTCATTTTGGTGTCAAAAAAAAAAATAAAAGAACATAGATGCAAGTAAAAAAAAAGATAGATATGGACACTCAAAAAAGCTTTTTGTACTAAAATAATTATTCATCCACCATTATAAGTCGATATTGTCTTGAATTGTGAAGTAATATAATAAAATTATGGAGAAAGGGACTATTACTGAAAACTTAATCTAAAGTGTATTATTGGTAAGGTGTTCATACCATGGCAATCCAAAAAAAAAAAAAAAAAAGCAGCAAAGATGACAAGTGTTGGTAATCACTGCTGATCTGATAAGATGGAGAGAACATGACCCGAACCTGAGGTGGGGCTTAAGAGACAAAGGCACCAAAATCATATATATAGCCTAAGTGTAAGCATAATAAAAATATAATGAAACAATATCACTTACTTGAACAATGTTTGTAGAATGTACTAGATATATATTGAATGGATGAATCCATTTGATGAATTGTAGCCATTGAAATAAAAAATTCTAGCCATTAGTTAGGGATGTGTAGTAGTATAAATAGGTTGTCCATTTTGCATCAATCCTAATTTTGAAGAATCAATAATAAATAGAAAAATATTATTTTCTAAAGGTATCTTTTCTTTTGTAATATGATATTGTTTATTTTTGTCTATTGTTTTAGGGTATCATTTGTGAAACTCGGCTCATGACCTCAAATTCCAAACCACAACACAAGTATAAGAAGAAGAATTCAACCAACACAAAATGAAAGAAAATCATAAGAAATCACATATTTCGAAACAATAAACTAAAAAGAAAGCAACAAATTCTCAACATCCTCCACTAGAAATACTAGAATAGAACTCATTAAACTCATTGAGGATGGCGTACTAGAATAACTCAATAAACGTTATTGACAATTTCAAAGGCAGTACCCTCCATGTTCTCCCCTTCATATATCGAAGCCATAACTTCATCGAGTCATGACTCCATCCATGCGTTCATCATCTAACTACAAGTGTCGATACGGAAAATTTTGCAGGCTCAAATGTTCGGTATATCAAACATGAGAGAAAATATTAAACCAGATGTTATAACATCTGTCAATATATAAACTCAAATATATAATAAATGCAATGTAAATTGCATTTATGTCAATGTAACAGTAAATTAGTTAAGTTAGTTAATTTGTTAGAAGAGTTAGTTGTTCATAAAGCCTATATATACTTGTACTCTTCATTATGTAATTCATATTAAGAATTCAGATTTTATTTCCATTTATCAATGTATATTTCTCTAGATATTCACATGGTATCAGGAGGATTATAAATTTTTTCTTCTTCCTGCTTTCGCATCATCATATGTTCTTGAGTGCATCTTGCAACCATTCTCATTCTTCATTGATTCTATAATCAATCCTGCAAGTCTATCTTGATTTCTTTCCTAAGATATTCAATCTTGATCTATGCATTATCCATCTACAATCCGAATGGCTACAACTTAACAAATCGATGATCCTTTATCTCCTTTCTTTCTTCAACCGAGTGACAATCCCGGAGCGGTTATCGTCTATGAGCCATTCACTGGTGATAATTACATCTCATGGAATCATGCAGTATTAATGGCATTAAGTGTCAAGAACAAGATTGGATTTGTGGATGGATCCATTGCCACACCATCATCTTCTTCTCATGTTCTTTTCAATGCATGGCAGCGGGCAAATAATCTTGTCCTTTCTTGGATATTAAACTCTATTTGTAAAGATATAATGCAAAGTTTGTTGTTCTTTACAACTGCTCAAGAAGTCTGGGATGAACTCAAAATTAGTTATGCTTGCAGTGATGGCCCTCGTGATTTTCACTTGGAAGAATCCCTCAGCTCCATTTCTCAGGGTAGTTCGACTGTTACTACATATTACAATCAATTTAAGGCTTTGTGGGATGAGTATATCAGTTTTAGGCCCATAGCTAAATGTCCTTGTGGAAATTGCACCTGCAACATTTCTTCTGTCATGACTAACAACCAACAATCCAATTCAGTCATGAAATTCCTTGTTGGTCTTCATGAATCCTATGCTTCCATTCGAAGTCAATTGTTTTTAGTCTCCCTATTGCCTTCTTTGGCCAAGGTGTACTCTCTTTTACTGCAAGAAGAGTCACAAAGATGGTTAACCAATTCTAATACCTATTCAAATCCTATTGAATCTGTGGCTATGCTACCCAGACAACAGAGTTTCTCAAAGTTTCAGCCTTCTAAGGACAAGAAAAAGCCTAGGTGCCCTCATCGTGGATTTAATGGGCACACTGTGGATAAGTGCTTCCAGCTTATAGGGTATCCACCTGGATGGAAGGGTCCAAATGGTCCAAGAATGTTGAAGGAGTCAGCTGCTAATGCTATTTCCTTTGTACCTCAGCCAAATGATGCAAGTCTCTCAAATAAAAATGATATGTTTTATAAGGAAATGATAGAGAAATTCCTCTTGTATGCTCAAAATCATCAATAAAAAAGTTCTAATACTGAGGTTACACACTCCGTAACCACAACATATCATCAACCTCCTCCACATGTTATTTCCACAAAACAATCCAACACATGTAATGTACGTTTCTCTTGTTTCTCTAACTCTTTAAAACCTCACACATGGATTATAGACACGAGCTACTGATCACATGATATGTGATAAATCTCTCTTTACTAGTTCTCCTAAATCTGTTTGTATACCTATATGTTTATCAAATGGTTAACTTGAACTGCTACTCATATTGGAGAGGTACAAATAACCCCTGATTTAGTCTTACATAGAGCTTTATGTGTCCCTTCTTTCTCTTTTAACTTAATATATGTCTCTCAATTAGCCAAACTTCAAACTATATTTTGCATTTTCTATCATCTCACTGTGTTCTACAGGATATGAGCAGCCTGAGGATGGTTGGTTCTACTGAAGTGAAGAATGGCTTATAACACTTTCAATTACCTTCTGTTGCTTCTGTCAATAGTAGTATAGATTCTATGATTTGACATTCTAGACTTGGACATATCTCAACTAAGAGATTATCAATGATCCTTGTTATTACTTCTAAGTCTCATTATTTTGATTCATGTGACATATGTCATTTTGCTAAACTAAAGAGGTTACCTTTCAATAACAATACTTCTACTTCTAATAAAGTTTTTGATCTTATTCATTGTGATCTTTGGGGACCATTCTCTACATGTTCTCATAATGGTTTTAATTACTTTCTTACTATTGTAGGACTTTTCAAAATGTACATGGATATATATGTTGAATCATAAGTCAGATACTCAAACTCATCTTTAGAATTTTTTAAATATGGTTAAAACTCAGTTCAACTGCAACATTAATGTGCTAAGTGTTTGATAAATGGTTTTATCATGATTTTGATGATTTTGTTTTTATACCAAAACAATGGTTTTAAAGGTTGTCCAAATACTCCTAAATGATTTAAAATGGTTTTAATATTTTAGGAGTATTTCCTCAAGTTTATTTTCGATAATATTGGACAAACACTTTTAATGATTTTATGTAAATAGTTTATTTCTTTGAAACTATGTTTCTAAATGTTGTCCTAATACTCCCGATTGGTTTAAAATGTTTTTACGAATTTTTCGGAGTATTTCTTGAGGTTTATTTTCGACAAAAATCGGACAACATTTCATTTTTGAGGTCGACCAGGTCGACCAAGAAAGCGACACGGGAATGAATTTGAGAGAAACAGAACTCACGGAACTCCCAAAATGGGTCAGGGGGACCGGTCACCATGGTGGGCGACCGGTCGCGCCCTATGGTGCGATAGGTCGACCCCTCCTTGGACCGGTCACCCGTGTAAATTTTCTTTGCGTTCTTTTCAAATCTTATTTTTCGCGACGGTCGCCGCCTTAAGTTTGACAAATGACAAAATTCTAACCATTGTGCAGCAGACAACTTTTCCTTAAATTGTGGAATTGATTTCTAACAGCTATAATCTTGATTTTAATTGCAATATTTTTGTTGAAATCAGATTCCAAGAGGAGCCTATCAAGTATCAATCATCTCATATAAATAGAGGAAGATTTGAAGCACAACTACATGAGAGAAAACTACAACACAACAAGATACATTTGTTCTTACATTGTCTTATTTCTTGTTGTAATTTGCCTAGCTATTCACTTTCACATCCTTGAGGTCTAGGCTATTCTTGATTACACTTGCACTCAATTGTATAATTTATTATCGAGTTGTAATCTTGAATTTTTGGGTTATCATTCAACACAAGATATCCTTGTGAGTGTTCTTGTGGTAAGAACACACTTGGGTGATCTAGGTGTTAGGTGTGAGAAGATTGTGGTAATCTTCTTGTTGAGGTGTTGAAGAATTTGGTATTCTTCAAGGTTGAAGATTGTGGTAATCTTCACAAGGTGCCTTTGGAGATTGTGGTAATCTTCAAGTGTGATTGTGGTAATCTCAAAGGTGGTGTTGAAGAAGAGTGTGGTGCTCTTCAAGGTGTTGTTGTAAGTTGAATTTGTATTAATTTTGGTAATTAATAAAATTCTTTTTCTTTGAAATCCATCCGGATATCTTTGGGGTGGTAGAGGATTAGGCCCTAGGTGGGTTGAACCTCTATAAATCAACGTGTTGTTTACATTCCGCACCTTTATTATTGTCTTTGAGCATTCGGTTCTAAAAAGAGGGCGAAATCGAAAAGATGGAGATAATCTATTCACCCCCCCTCTAGATTATCGTAGCCGCTTGGACTTACAAGTGGTATCAGAGCCAAACTCTTTGGCAAGCTTGTTTCACATCGCGAGTGAAGAGAAACGATTGTCGGCTACGAACGAAGCTCATCTTTCCGGCACCTCCACCACCAAGCCACCTCGGTTTGATTCCAAAAATTTTATATTTTGGAAAGAAAGAATGGAATGCTATTTACAAGGTTGCGGGTTTGATATTTGGAACACCGTCATAAATGTAGAATCCATTCCGATGAAAGATACACCACACACCTCCAAAGGCTTCAAAGAGCTCAATGATGAAGAAAAGAAAACCATCTCCTTAAACGGTAAAGCTCTCAATATTTTGTATTGTTCATTTACTAATTTGGAAAATGAACATATTGTAGGAATTCGATCGGCACATGAAGTATGGCAAAAATTAGAAGCCATCTATGGAGTATTTGCAAATGAAAAGAGTCAAACAAAATCATCTACTTCTCAAAGGGATACAATGTCAAATCTAAGGAACAAGTCTCTTACAACTTCCAACTATGAAGAAGTTGAACATTGTCTTATGGGCATCGAAGAAGAAAACGAGGTATGTCTTAAACCCTCTACTTCCTATGATATTGTTATTCAAAATGATTATAGTGATTTGCAAAATGATTTTGATGATCTTCAAGATGAATTCCAAAGCTTGCTTGTTAAGTACAAAAATTTGAAAAAGGAATTCAATGTTTTGAAAAATGATAAGGATAGTTTATTTACTTCCTATGAATTACTATCATGTTCTCACACTACCACTCTTGATAAGGTTAGAAACCTTGAAAAAGAAAATAGTACTCTTGTTGAGGATATCAATTGCTTGAAAAATGATTTATCAAAATCAAACTTGAGTACCAATAAAATGTCCAATATTGTTGATATTCATAATTGTGATAAAGAACTTGATCATAAGCCTAATGTTGTTAATCATATGAAAAAGGATCAAGTCACTATGCATATTGGCCATTATGCTCCTAGAATTATTACTTGTTTTTATTGCGGTAAAAAGGGTCATACGGCTAATATTTGTCGGGCTAGAAGTAGCTCTAATCATTATTGGAGACCTAAAAGTCTCAAAGCTAATCCTAAAGGACCCAAACACTTGAGGGTACCACAAAATAATGCCATATTAGGTACCCGGCGAAATAATGATCGAAGAAAATTCATACCGCCAAGAAAGCATCAAATGACCGTTTCATTTGATCAAAGAAGGAGAAACTATTTTCGACAAAGCCAATTTCCAAGAAGAGGATATAATCAAAAATGGGAAGAATACAATCCTTGGAAATGGCAAAGACATCATCAACAAGATGATTTTCAAAGAAGAAGAGACTATCAACAATGGGAAGGACAAAAATTTTGGAGATGGAGTAATTGGAAAGATTACCATCAACATGAAGATTTTCAAAAGGAAAAATATTATCAACAATGGGAAAACCCATGGAAACGGCGTAATTGGTAAACCGTATCTCCCTATTTAAATATGCATTTTATTTGTCTATTATGCATGTTTTTATTTGTGTCCTACATGCAAATGAGTTTTCATTTTAAATTAAGGTCTTCAAAACTTATTTGTATTTTTAAAATTTTTTGAAAAAGAAGACCTTATATGATGTCTTTAAAACTCTTGTGCATTTTTGTAGATTAAAGTGTATTATCATCTCTTATGGATTTTTATGGCATGAGCTTACTTGTGATATCCCTTAGCCTACATTTTTATCATTATGATTTGTGCTAGATTTGTTTTAAGAATTTTGTAGGATTTACATATTTTCACAAATGGCCATTTTGTCAAGAAAGGCATAAATTATCGAGGTACGTTTACTTGTGTTACTTTTACTCTTATAGACTCGATATATGTATTGCCATATGCCTATGTGCTCGTTTTTTATAGTATTTCATACAAGTGCCATTAAGAGGATTTTTAGATTTTTTGAAAGGCACTATTCGATATTTGATTGCACATATTTGCTTTGTCAACTTTTATTCAAATACTTCTTTTAAATGAGGTCTCAATTATATGCTATCGGATTTTCAAATTTCAAAAGAGACCTTTTGTAGCTTTCTTAAGCTTATTTGAACTTCCATGATTTATTAGACTCTTGATGATCTTCTAAATGCATAGTATGTGTTTCTTGCTTCATGGTCTATATATATAGTGTCTCTTACTACTATGCTCTTTTGCAAGATATTTTGTGATTGATGATTGAGACATGTTTTTATACTTGGGCTATTTTTATTCTTGATTATATAAGCAATGTTGTTAATGAATTTGTTAAGTTGTGTAGATGAGAAATGAAGTACTCCAAATATTGGTTACCTCAAAATATTTGGATGTATATGTTCTATTATGAACACCTTGGACAAATTGGGTGCCCTATGATGATAGTAATGAAAGAGACAAAAAGGGTATTGCGGAATAAACTCGATGATCAAGGCAACATTGGTCGAACTAAGGCGAGGTTAGTAGCTCGAAGGTATTTTCAAGAAGAAGGAAATTGATTTTGATGTAACATTTGCACTCATAGCACATTTAGTAGCTATTTGCATTTTACTTGCCCATTCTTGTTTTAAGAAAATTTCAAGCTTTACAAAATGGATGTTTAATCCAATTTTCTCTATGGTTTTATTCTAGAAGAAGTCTATGTAAAACAACCTCCGGGGTTTAACATTTTTTCTAGGCCAAATGTTTTTTATAAAAGGCCTTGTGCGGTTGATAGACTTAGCTATTTTTGCTAAATGATTTTACAAGAGGTAAAGTTGATACTACTCTCTTTGTTTTTGAAAAAGGGCAAGATTGTTTACTTGTGCATATTTATAAGAATATTTTTGGTACTACTAATGAATATTTGTGCAAGATATTTTTCCAAGTTGATGCAAGGTGTACTTGAAATGAGCATGATGGGGGAGCTCAATTTCTTGCTTGGACTTCAAATCATTCAATGCCAAGTAGATGGTTACATTTCAAAAGAACTCTTGAAGGAGTTAGGCATTGAAGAAGGAAGAATCATCTCAACCTCTATGGCTACCAATGAAGAGATTGACAAAGGTTGAGAAAGACATGTCGGTTGACAAACAAATTCGAGGTATGTTTTCTTGTATTATTTCTATAGACTCGACATTCCTTATGCCTTATGTCTATATGCTCGACTTCAAAAACTATCCCGACGAATCTCAAAAGTGCCGTTAAAAGTAATTTTCAAACATTTGAAAGGCACTTCTTATTATGACTTGTATATCCATAGTTTTTAAAACGTTCTTAGTTTTCGGGATAACAAGTCCGGTATTTATTATACGGTTTCCGTATTCAAAATATATAATCGAACTAAACATATTGATTCGATATTTTTAAGGGATTGAGTTTTTAACAAAAACTTGAGATGTGTTTAATTTCGTCTCAAGGGATAACTCGCGGACTTTTTAATCGTTAAACCGCGAGTATTTTACCTCATTTCGGCTTTGATTATGACATAATGTACATTGAATGAGGACTACGTTTGCATTTGCACGTTTTTAAAACTGGGAAAAATCGGATTTTTGGATCAAAATTCGGATTTTTAGATTCTGATTAAAGCTTGTGAAATTTTTGCCAGGGCGGCACCCGGCCCCCACCGTCGATCGCCGATGCCCTGGATCTGGGCTGATGAGGTTTTGGTTAAAACTTGTTATGTCCTCGTTTTCTTATTTTCACGTTTTTCCTCTATATTTCGTCCCCTTTGACATTTTTCACACACAATTCACGTCAAATGTGTTTTGATGCATGAATTATATATTTTGGGGACTATCTAGCTCGACTACCATCATCATTGCTCGTCTTTACCGATCGAATGGTAAGAATTTCACTCTCTTTAGCTCAATTGGGTTGAACCTTGAGTTTGTGGCTTATATGTATGTTTCTTGATGCAATTCATATATTTTTGTGATGAGCTTATTGATTGTTGATGAATAATAATTGTTTAATTGTATTTGGTGATGAAAAACTTGGCTTGATTACATTTACAAGGGCTATATATATCATTTTCTAATTTTGACGCCCGCCAAGTGTTCGATAAAATGTTTCAATGAAAAATTCATCACCTACATGATTCTCTCGATTTCAAAAGTCTTATATATTTATAGAGATCATTTTTTGCTTATCAAATGATATTTCATAAGCTTCTACAAGTCGTATAATTCGACTTTTCCCTCCTATTTGGTTTAAAAGCTTCAATGTTCAAAATAGCTTGATACATCGGTTTACTTGCGCACTTTGTTATGAATATATGATGTATTTATCATGCTAACATTCTTTTTGATGATTCCAAAGGGGGAGAAACAGGTTATAAGCTCTTTAGCTCAAAGAAACTAAGATAAGCTTAACGAAAAGAAGCTATAAGCTATGGCTTCATAAAGCCATAAGTTGTGGATCATATTTAGTCCACTTGGTTTATTATGGTTATGTATGAATCATGGTCCATTGGTTGTAGTATGGACTTATCTACGGTTCTAATGATGTATCTTTGACAGGGGGAGCTTTTAAGTTTTTGATACTTAAGCTCATTATCGAAAAGCTACGATTTTAGCTTATGTTGAAGTTGCTTCTATATTACTCTTGTTGTGTATGTTGATAGGGGGAGCATTTGCTATATGTGCTTGAATATCTCTACTCCCATCCTTGTGTTTATTGCACAAGAATGTTGTCGCTCACAACGGATAATTCTCTTTAACCGGTAAAATTGTTTTGTTTTCAAAATCGACCTCGTTAAAATTGTTTTGGTTTGTAATCATCAAAAAGGGGGAGATTGTTTGATAAATGGTTTTATCATGATTTTGATGATTTTGTTTTTATACCAAAACAATGGTTTTAAAGGTTGTCCAAATACTCCTAAATGATTTAAAATGGTTTTAATATTTTCCAGAGTATTTCCTCAAGTTTATTTTCGATAATATTGGACAAACACTTTTAATGATTTTATGTAAATAGTTTTTTCTTTGAAACTATGTTTCTAAATGTTGTCCTAATACTCCCGATTGGTTTAAAATATTTTTACGAATTTTTTGGAGTATTTCTTGAGGTTTATTTTCGACAAAAATCGGACAACATTTCATTTTGGAGGTCGACCGGTCGACCAAGAAGGCGACCGGTACTGGGAATGAATTTCAGAGAACAGAACTCACGGAACTCCCAAAATGGGTCAGGGGGACCGGTCACCATGGTGGGCGACCGGTCGCACCCTAGGGCGACCGGTCGACCCCCCTTGGACCGGTCACCCCGTGTAAATTTTGTTGCGTTCTTTTCAAATCTTATTTCTGCGCGACCGGTCGCCCTTACGTTTGACAGCAAAATTCTAACCGTTGTGCAGCAGACAACTTTTCCTTAAATTGTGGAATTGATTTCTAACAGCTATAATCTTGATTTTAATTGCAATTTTTTGTTGAAATCAGATTCCAAGAGGAGCCTATCAAGTATCAATCATCTCCTATAAATAGAGGAAGATTTGAAGCACAACTACATGAGAGAAAACTACAACACAACAAGATACACTTGTTCTTACATTGTCTTATTTCTTGTTGTAATTTGCCTAGCTATTCACTTTCACATCCTTGAGGTCTAGGCTATTCTTGATTACACTTGCACTCAATTGTATAATTTATTATCGAGTTGTAATCTTGAATTTTTGGGTTATCATTCAACACAAGATATCCTTGTGAGTGTTCTTGTGGTAAGAACACACTTGGGTGATCTAGGTGTTAGGTGTGAGAAGATTGTGGTAATCTTCTTGTTGAGGTGTTGAAGAATTTGGTATTCTTCAAGGTTGAAGATTGTGGTAATCTTCACAAGGTGCCGTTGGAGATTGTGGTAATCTTCAAGTGAGATTGTGGTAATCTCAAAGGTGGTGTTGAAGAAGAGTGTGGTGCTCTTCAAGGTGTTGTTGTAAGTTGAATTTGTATTAATTTTGGTAATTAATAAAATTCTTTTCTTTGAAATCCATCCGGATATACGGGGTTGGTAGATGATTAGGCCCTAGGTGGGTTGAACCTCTATAAATCAACGCGTGTTGTTTACATTCAGCACCTTTATTATTGTCTTTGAGCAATCGGTTCTAAAAAGAGGGCGAAATCGAAAAGATGGAGATAATCTATTCACCACCCCCTCTAGATTATCGTAGCCGCTTGGACTTACACTAAGATCTAACAATGGCACTGAATTTTTACTTCCTCAGTTTTATAACTCAAATTGTATTTTACATCAAACTAGTTGTATTGAAACTCCACAACAAAATCGTTTAGTAGAAAGAAAACATCAACATCTGTTACAAATTGCTAGAGCTTTACTTTTTTAGTCCAAAGTACCTTTACATTTTTGCGATGAATGCATTTTAACTGCAGTTCACATCATTAATAGGATCCCAACTTTCATTTTACAAAACAAATCTCCTTTTGAGGTTCTTTTCAATAAAGTTCCAAATTATTCTCATTTTAAGATTTTTGGTTGTCTTGCTTATGCATCTACTTTAACAACACACATACATATATTCCAACCAAGAGCCTCCAAATGTGTTTTCATGGGATATCCCATTGGTTCAAAAGGTTACAAACTTTATGATTTAAGTACTAAAATGATGTTTATTTCCAGAAATGTCAGCTTTTGTGACAACATTTTCCCTTTTCACCAAAATGTATCTCAGGATGTAGAACCATTGTTTCCAACACCTATATTAGATCAATGTTATACTTCTATATCAAATGCTGCAGCACCCTCTCAGCCTGAACAACCTACAGACATTGTTTCCACTGATTCTGCAAAGGATGTTTCTGATACAAATATCATAAAATCATCAAGGACAAGAAGTGTTCCTTCTTATTTGGTCTATGATTGTAAGTTTTTACCCTTATTAGTTTCCAATGCATCAGTAAACAATGTATTATCTGGCAAACAATATCCTATCTCTGATTACTTGTCTACTGAAAGATTGTCTCACAATCACAAGGCTTTCACAGCCACTATAAGTCATGTTGCTGAAACTAAAACCTATGCACAAGCAAGCAAAAGCCCTGAATGGCAACAAACTATAAAGACAAAGTTGGTTGATCTTGAAAAGAACAACACTTGGATACTAACTTCTTTACCTCCCAACAAACATTGTATTGGATGTAAGTGGGTGTACAAAGATCAAATATAAATCTGATGGAACAATAGAAAGATACATGGCAAAGCTTGTAGTAAAAGGATATACACAAGAAGAAGGTTTAGACTATTTTGATACATTTTCACCTGTTGCTAACATTACTACTGTCAGATTAATCATAGCAGTTGCTGCTGCACAAGGGTGATTTTTTCACCAATTGGATGTTAACAATGCCTTTTTGCATGGAGATCTCAATGACGAAGTTTATATGTTACCACCTCCAGGTTATTGTTCACAATGACACAAGAGTATGCAAGTTGACTAAGAGCTTATATGGCCTAAAGCAAGCCTCTAGACAGTGGTTTCAAAAACTAACAACTTGCTTACTTAATTATGGCTTCAAACAATCAAGGTCAGATTCTTCTCTCTTTATAAAATCAAATCCTGATTCTGTCCTAATCATATGTGTTTATGTTAATGATATTATATTAGCTGGAAACAATATAAAAGATATCAATGACATAAAACAACACTTTGATAATAAGTTTACAATCAAGGATCTTGGAACTCTCAAGTATATATTGGGAATTGAAATAGCTAGAACTACAAAAGGCATTCATCTTTGCCAAAGAAAATATGCTCTTGATTTAATAACATACACATGATATATTGGTTGTAAGCCAATTTCAACACCAATGGATTCCAAACTTGACTTCTTAAATGCTAATACAACACTTTTACAAGATCCCTATTGGCAGGATGGTCTATCTAACCATCACCAGACCTGACCTATCTTACATCATTCAAACATTGATTCAATTTTTATTTAAGCCTAATGTCTCTCATTTAGCTGCAGCTCACAGGGTCCTCAGGTACATAAAAGGATCCCCACGCAAAGGCCTACCCTGCTAACTCCATTCTCCAAATCAAAGGCTTCAGTGATGCAGATTGGGCAAGATGTCCAGATACAAGGAGAAATATCAGTGGATATGCTGTGTACTTAGGTGATTCTCTCATTTCTTAGAAAGCAAAAAAACAGCCAACTGTTAGACGTTCCTCAACTGAAGCAGCGTATAGAGCAATAACCTTGATTACTTGTGAAATCCAATGGCTAACATATCTTCTTCATGACCTTTAAGTTGATCATCACAAGCCAACTCTAGTTTTATCGACAAAGAAGTCGACTTTACGCATATCCCAAAACTCTTGCCATCATGAAAAACAAAGCATATCCAGTTAGATTGCCACTTTGCCAGAGAAAAAATACAAGAAGGATTGCTAAAGCTTTTGTGCATTCCATCTACACAACAAAATGTGGATATCCTCACTAAACCCCTACCCGCTCCTTTATCCAATTGTACTCTTCATTATGTAATTCATATTGAAAATTCAGATTTTATTTCCATTGATCAATGTATATTTCTCTAGATATTCACAACACCCAGTATAATATGTAGCAATATAAAAACACACGATATAAAAATTTATCTACAGGTTATATATATATATATATATAACAGATAGACTATTCTTAGAATAGTAACCTGAATAATTTTCCGCCTGAATCACATTACTAAAAAATAATAAAATTATATTAAAAAATAAGAAATAATAAATGTTTGGGATTTGATTGCTTTTTGTAGTAAACTTTCTTTAAAAAATTACTTTTTAAAATTATATAAAAAATAAAATTATGTAAAAAATGAAACATTTTCATTCTTAACCATTTTTAACATATAATATATCTAATTAATCCTCTTTTTAAGATCTTCAATTTGACACCAATATCACATATATACTATAAAATTAAACATAATAAATAAAAAATATAAGATATGCTTATCATTATTTTGTAATGGTCTTTTAAAATTATACATTCGGGCTATTAAATATTAATTTGTATATTAATATATTTTGGCTATTTATGATATACGTATAGTTGTTATTTGGGCACTCATATCCTCATAATTATATAAAAATATATTTAAGTTGATTAAATTTAATTAAAAAATACTTATTTTAATTGAAGAAAATATTTCAAAAATATTTTAAATTTAATATGATATATATTACATATATCCACACATAACATTCTATATATATATTTATGTAAGAAAATAATATTTTTTATTTAATATGAAATTATATGCATAATAGTTTTATATATAGAAGATTATTTTTTATATTAATGTACTTTTCATGTAAATATAAATTACTTTCATATTTGTCAACTTATTTTGATATTCAACTTTTAGAGTTGTATAATGACCATATTAGATATAAATTTTTCTGTTTGATATTTTTGTGATATAAGTGTATATATATAAAATAGAATAGTTTTTGTTTTTTTTAAGGTTTCATTTTTCCCTAATATTATGTTGTAATATTTCAAAAAAAAATTAGAAATTGACTTAATAACATGAATAAATAATATTATTGTACGTAGTTCTCATATAAAATTATTGGAAGAAAAAAGAAGTCATAAGGTGGAGAAGAAGGGAGAAACGGCTAAGGGGGAAGGAAGCTCGAAAATTACCCCCTTGAAGCTTATGTTCGCTGAAACCCCCCATCAAGGAGAGATAACAGCTTCAATTCTCAGCAAGATGCCAAAAGAACTGTCAGTAGAATAGAAAGCCGAGTTGGCAGTGAAAGAGTCAAGAAAAGCCATCAAAGCTGAATTTGAGAAGGTAGCTGAGAAGTATTCTGCGTGGATTCATAGTATAAGGACGCAATATGATGGTCCTCCAGCAGGAAAGGATTTCCCTGTGATCAAGCCCCCAAGAGACATTGCTATGCCTGATGTTGGGTCTGAGCCCATATCCCTAGAGGAGTTTCAAACTCTAGAGGCAGAAAGCTATTTCAGAGATATGACTCTACCGCAAGCCTGGGATATGTACTGGGAGAAAGGTCTCGAAGTGTGTAACATAGCTAATGTCTGTGAGTTCAGCAGACACTCGGTGGTAAAGCAAAAACTCGATCTGATACACTCCCATAGGAGGAGCTGAGTCGGGAAGAGGAAAGGAAAGATCTAATGGAAGTGGAAGAGGCAGAGGTTCTCGACCGCAACCAAATCCAAAGGATATCAAGTATATTGATCCGCAGAAGAAAGGGATCACATACTGGGTTGGATATGATCATCTTGCTAACTTGGAAGTTGCTCGCAAGAGACAAGAAACTGAAAATGAATGTGTGACACGTGAATGGGAAGAAAGGCAACGTAGGGATGACCCTGCTGCAAGGTGTGCGTATGAGAAGAAGAAGAGAGATGAAGAAGAAAGAAAGAGAAGGAGAGTTGATGAAGACAGAAGAAGAGCAGAAGATGAAGAGAGAAAAAGGAAACAACCAAGGCGTTGAATATGGCTGCAACTCCTTTATGTATTTTACTTTGTAAATACACAGCTGTAAGTTCTTTGTAAGTTAGTTGTTAGCTCTGATACCTTCTTTGTAAATTTGCTCTGACACGTGTTGTATTTCAATAAATGTATAGAGTATATTGTTGTAAACAACTTTGTAAAGGACAAGAATACTATGATCAATAAAATTGATTATTTTAAGCATACATTCTTTGTTATTGCACTGCTTGTGTTTGTTGTTTATTTTTATTTAAGTTTTGGCATCATCAAAAAGGGGGAAATTGTTGGGAAATTTATTTGTAAGATTTTGATGATACCATGTAAAACTTAAACTAGGAAGTTGGCACCCCATTTCCTTGTAAATCTATGTTGTAATAGACAGGACTGAAAGAGCTTAGTAAAGTCAGCTATGTCAAAAAATGCAAGAAGTTAACTGCAAACTAAAGTGAAGACTCCGCTGTGTGTTAGCTGAGTATGGCCAAGAAGGAAGATAAGGACTCGACTGAAGGAGAGCCAGCTGAGGAATAGCTATGTGAAGTATGAGGAATTGTCAGTCAATTCAGTAAAAGAAACCAAATCTAACAGTTGAAGTGACAGTTGAGTTATTCTCATGATTGAAGCAGACTCAAGTCAAAGGGGTAAATGTAGCAGTCAAGTCAAGACAACTGACATTGATCCGTTGGAAGCAAGTCAAAGATATTACTTGATATAGTAATAAGTCCAAGCTGCCAGGTCTTAAAGTGTTTGCCCAGAAACATGCAAAAAGAATAAACCAATGGGAAATACTGGAGCATGTGTCAGACCCTGTAAAGCTGCAGAACCATTTAATACGAGGAAGGGTCAACATCACAAATATTGCAGACCAAGAAAAGACAAGCCAACGAACAAGAAGTGTCATTTGAAAATAGTCTATCTCTTCAACGGGCAAATTTTCAAATGAGCAGTATAAAAGGCTGAGGAAGTATTTGAGAAAAGGTTACTTGAACCAAGCACAAACGAATCAATCAATATTCAAGCAAGCATAACCTGCAATATTCTCAAAACTTATCATAGAATTCCTCAAGCCTAACACACGAAGGAACTCGATCCAACACACGTTGTGAAGGAAAGATTACTTCAACCAGTTGAAAAGGAAAAGTTTAATGAACGAAAAGGGGCATACTCTTCAGGTTGAAGGAGGTATAGAAAGGTTCAAGATCGAACCAGGAGTTTCAAGTTTGTTGGAAGGCTGTGTGATCAATTCCAAAGACTTGAAGGGAGGTGAAGTAGCAAGGCAAGCTGTCTTTGAAGAAGCTGAGTCGCAGGAGAAGCCAGCTGTGTGATCAAGGTTGTCTCTAGACTGAGAACTACTTTGTAACTTGATCTGTTACCAAGTGGATTCCTCCAATAGTTGGAGAAGAGTGGATTAGAGGAATTACCCCATCCTCGAACCACTATAATTACTTGTGTCATTTACTTTCAACATTTATTTTCTTGCTTATATTTTTCTTATCTGCTGATAAGTTATTTTGCTATCTAATTGATAATAACAAGTGTTAAAACAAGTGTTAAAAAATGAGCTTTAAATTAACAAAGGGTGTTAAGTCTTCCAATTGTTAAAAACCAAATCACCTAAAAGTTTAGTGTTAGGCCGACGCAACTAAGTTATACTATCAATAGCTCGGTGAGTCTATTGAGTGGGTAACATTCTTTCAAGAAAGCCTACCTAAATTTGTCCCCCAAGGACACAAGCGATTTAGTCAACTCGTTGAAATTCTTAAAAGGACTAAAAGTGAAAATTTGGTAAGGTTTATTCAACCGCCCCTTCTAAACCTTACACCACACCCCTTAGGACCTACACGAACAGAGAGAGAATGAGAGGGTTTCAATCGGTTTCGAAGAGAGAGAATAGAAAGAGAAAATAAAATAGAGAGAGAAAATAGGGGTGGGTGCAGAAATTTGGGTAGTTTTGGGTACGGTTTGGGGCTCCGTCTCACACATCTAGATCCATGAGATGATCTCATATAAGTTTTTATATTTTAGTAAAATGATAAATAAAAATATGAAAGTAAGTTGTGAGACAAAAAATTCCAAAATAACGGTATGTTTGAGCAAAAATGATTTCATAAGTGTTTATTCATATGTATTCCTAGTTACCTTTTGTAAAATAGGATATGGTCGACCTATGTATATTTTGGAGTTTTGATATTAAAACAAACAAAATCAAAACAAAAAAGGCCAGAATTAAAATTTTGTATACGAAGAAATTACATTAAACCCTTGTACTATTCATGTTTTTACACTTTATAATATAAATATTTTCTATTATACTTTAACAAATGAACTATGTGAACTTTTCCACTTTGCCCTATATGGAAGGACAAAAACTTATATAAGACCGTCTCAAGTGTCGCATTTCGTGAAACGTAACCCCTATGACCCATTCCCCAACCCAAAATGGCGGTGACATTTTCGTAAATATTAGGCCAACAAGTGGTTATGACGATAATTAATAAGTATTAGTTTTTTATGAAAAATATCACTTTTACTTTAAAAAGTATACGTTTTCAAAGTAACTGACATTATTTACTTGCACAACCATATATAACCTTGCGTAAGAGTATCAATTTTTATCAAAAAAGTCTCATTCTTTTCACTAAAATTATTACATGTTGAACTAAAAAGTATTACAGTTTTAACTAAAAAAATATACATGTTGAAATAAAAAGTATTACATTTTAAACTAAAATATCAATAATTTAATAGAATAATATTAGTTAACTTAGGGACGATTCCTTCCTGTAAAATATTTATGTGCAAGCCACTGTTGTGATGTTTAAGAATTAGGAATTGTTCTTCCTTGCATATATTGGTGCTATGTAATAGCACATGTACTATTCATCCATCATATAAAATAAATAATACTATTTTGTGAAAATTACAACAGAAATGGAGTATTGCTTTATGTTTTTTGGTTCATTTATTATGGTTTTATAAATTTGTTCATAATAATGGAAAGAAATTGGATATAAATTAATCTCTGGAATCATCCAAATATTTCCCCACACAACCACACTTTTAACACTTTTACACTTAAACCCTAGTAGAATCCTCTAGAACTTCACACTCTTCTTTCAACGCTGTGAATTTTTGCAAAGATTTTCTTAGCTAAGTTTGAATTGAGAACGATTTCTAAAATACGTCGGCAGAGGGATTTGACAAGGACATGGATCTTTCGGCATGAAAGTGGAAGAACAAAAGGAGATCTATTCCCAAGGTTTGAAGAAAAAGCTTGTTAAGGAAGCTGAAGGTTGGGACCCGTGAAATTTTCTTCCGATAAATTATTATACTTTTTTTTGTTAGATTAGCATGAATTTTCGGATGTTAAGATATGTCTTACGGACTCAGACCCGTAAGACGGTGTCACAAGAGGCCTTCTCATATGGAAATCGGTGGCGTTATTGACACCCCCAAAATTATTAAGTACTCCCATTCATATAATTTCAAAAATACCATTAGTTTAAAAGACCATGATACCCTTGTTTAAATAAATAAGTTCTAATACACTTCATCTTCCTCACACTCACCCACATTCTTGTAAAAAGCTGATTTTTTTTTGTAAACCCTAGATTTTCAAACACTCACATTGTTGCAAATATAGACGACAAAAATTAATTTTGTCGAATAATATAAGTATATCCTTAATTTTGCAACTTAAAAGTGTGTTATTTTTCCATTTTTACAGCTAAAAATTTACTGTTGAATAACAAAAGTGCGATACTTGGCACGATCGCAGTGCAATTAAAACTTTTCTCGTGTCATCGTAGCCAGTGGCACGATGGCACGATCATAATTATTTTTCGATCGTGCCACTTGGCACGATGGCACGATCTTAGTTACTTTTTTATTGTGCCTTATGGCACGATCGAGTATACCATCGTGCCATCCATCGTCTTCTTCCCCAAACTCAGACAAAAACCATTTTTTTATGTAACTCTAGAAAATTCAAACAAATACAATTACTAACACTTATACCCAACAATTACCCAAACTAATCTAACTATAAGTGCGAAATTAAAGTGAAGTATTGTAGGTCCCAAGGGGTGTAAGTGTAAGGTTTAGAAGGGGGGGTTGAATAAACCTTACCAAATTTTCGATTTAGTCCTTTTAAATATTTGAGTTGATACTACACAAATTTGTGTCTAGGTGGAATGACCAATTTAGTTGATCGATGAGAGTTAGTCTCTCAACAAACTCAATCGAGAACATTTGTTGATGGAATAACTCGGCTATTTGGTCTAACTTAACTCAACGTGGTTTGTTTTTTCGGAAGACTTAACACCCTTAAGTTTGGTTAAGCAAGGATTTAGTGCTTGGTTTAGTACTTAGAAATTATCAAGTGGATAGCAAATTTATCGTGAGGTTTAAACAATTAAGATGCAGGAATTAAAGTGTTGAAATGTAAATGACACAATGAAATTTTTATAGAGGTTCGAAGATGGGGTAATTCTTCTCTCCTCTCTTCTCCAACTCCTGGAGGAATCCACTAGGTATTGATCGGATCACAAAGTGGTAACTTGCCTTGCTACTTCGACTCCGCTCAAGCTCTTTGGATTTGATCGAAGCCCTCTTGATCACACGGTGATTTTTGATCCTTTGGGAGTTATCTTTCGATGGTGAGTGTTGGATTGACGTTCTGATCGAGGATTGAGAATATTTGGGTTTCAGTTCTAATAATTGATGAACGTTTGTTGGCATTTTCATTTTGAGTTGATCTTTCAAAAATTTGCCCGTGCGATGATCCACTGCGACCGCATCTCTTGTTGCGATCCTCCTTGGAATTGCCATTTCCTCGTATGAATTGTTATTCAGAGTTCGACACGGTGTAGTGCTTCCCATTGGTTTGTTCTTTTGCACGCTTGACCGAGTACTTGAGAAAGGTGGTATGGAGATATTACTTGTTTAGGTAATTCTCTTGATTTCGTGAGTCTTCCTTCTAATCTCCGTGACTTGTCAATTCTTGCACTTGCTTTTCTTGAGGCGTGGCATCTGACTTAGTTCGTCTACTCTTTTGCCATACTTGGCCATCCTAATCTCGGTTGTCTTCTTATTTATTACAATGCATTTTACAACAAAAATGGGGTGCCAACTTCCTATTCTAAGTTTTACATGGCATTCATCAAAATCTAAACAATAAATTTCCTAACAAGTATTAAATTCAAAATTAAAATAAATTAAAAAATATGTAATCCAAAAGATATTACATCTTTTTTTCGTTGTCGAACAAAAAAGATTGGTGGAATTTCTTCCTTAAGCGTCGCCGCGCCTTGGGTTTATCATTTGGGTGTATTTGGGAGGGAAAATAAGTGCAAGGGTAAAATTGGAAAAAATGGGAGGTGTATTTAACAATTGTGCCATATTTGAAAAAGTGGGAGATGGTGTCTTAGAAGGTGAGTGTCTCATCAAAAAGGGGGGTGCCAATAGTGCCACCCTATAAAAATAGTTCATTATGACCATATCAAACCAATCATGTTTCTATATAAATATTAATAATCCCGTAAAATCATACATTTTTTAAGCGAAATAAATCTAGGTATTCGACCGGTTTTTAGGTTGTTTCTCACAGCCTGCCACGTACTATTTTAAGATTGCTCATTACATCCAATCTTAACGAGACATCGCAATGGTTCGTACCAACACTACTCAAAAGCAAATATTCTTTGAATTTTTTTGTGAAATATATTTTCCGCCGCTAGCTTTAGACATTAGCGATTAGTGTTTAAAAATTGGTCGTGAACATATGAAAACGTGAAAAAATAATATAATATAATCACTTAGCAATCAAAACTTATGATTCATCTTCAATATTAAAAAAGTTTGTGACAAATATATAATTTTTGTTGCGAATATAAATTAAAAAAAAGTATTTTTTTTGTAATTTAAAAGAAAAATCTATATAGAGAAAAAATCGTTAAGAAAAAAGTTTAATTAAATTATTTCTCTCAATCGCATCTCTTCTCTCGATCGTCACCTAATGTAAAAATATTTTTTAGATAATGTAAAAATTTTCGCTGCAATTTTTTTTGTAGTATTGATACAAACAATCACGATTTATGACTCTGTTAATGTTGGGTTGTGAGAAACAACATGAAAATTTGTAAAGAATATACTATTACATTCTGGCCCCCAAAACAAGATATGAATTTAATAGCTTATTAATTTTTTCGTGATGGAGAAGATGGTGACGGACTATTTCCATTATTCTAAGAAAAATAAAATACCAGCAAGTCTCTTGTGAGACGGCGTTAGACCGTGATACTTTTAATGTAAAAAATGATACTTTTAGTATCAAAAGTGAGTATTCTCAAAATTAACAAAAATTAGTGTATATAGCAAGTATCACTTTTGATACTAAAAGTATCGGTTTATTTTGAGAAGTATCGCTTTTTACACTAAAAATATCACTTTTTATACTAAAAGTATCACCATCTCACGATCTCACGGGGTCTCAGAATTTTCACCGTCTCACATGAATTTTTGCGATAAAATATTAGGATAAAACTGTCGATATATGTGAAGTGCAAAATTAATTTTCAACTTATTCTCACTTTTCTACTACGCAGTTTCAAATATCTCATTCCCCACCATCATTGCGCCATCCTCTATGGTCGATTAGTCTATATACGCTTCTAATGCTATTGGAGAATGGGCGACGCTATTGACACTCCCTTTTCCTTTAAACACACCCACCTTTTAAATACGATAATGAAAAAACAAATCGTGCCATATATGGCACGATGGAATATGTGGTCGTGCCATGTCATTCTATGTTGGGTGGTCGTGTCAAGTGTCGCACAACAATGGTGCATCATCAAATTTTAACGGTAAAAATGGATAAATTACATACTTTGAGCTGAAAACTAAGAAGATACTTACATTATTTGGGAGAATCAATTCTTTGTTGTTCATATAAGCTGTTATGTTGGTGTCGAAAAATCTAGGGTTTATAAGAACAAGATTTCAATTTTTCTCAAAAAATAAGAAGAAGAAGAATGTAGTGGATGAGTGTGTTTGAATAGATTAAGTGTAATAAATGATGTGAGTGTATTTAGAACTTTAAGAGTATTATAATTTTCTAAAGCTATGATATTTTTTAAATTATATAAGGTGGGTGTATTCACAAAAACGGGTGCCAACAGCGTAATCAGGGTTCAACTCATGATCTCGCTCCCCAAAAATCATCTTCTTTCAGCCGTGTCTAACGATATGGAGAAAAGCCCGGCAGCTTGCGCCATGGACTGGAGCATTCAGCTTGAGAAAAGCCTCCGTTCCCAAAAACCAGGTGACCATTTACACGAATAACACTGTAATCTATATTTCTTTTTGTCTTGTTTTTTTACACATTTGAAATACTGGTTATTTTGATTATTAATCAGGTAAATCTACTGAAGCCCTAGAAGAAATTGGCAAGCGGCTCGAGTGGTGGACCAGCGAGTCGGAGCTCTCGTTTGCAGAGTTCAGAATGTTCGGCTTAATCCCCGGCGAGGATAAGCTGTTCCTTAATGCGATTTTTCTGCGTTTGGCAGATGCATTTAGGTTAGGGAACAAACAGGTTAAAAGCGGCGTGGTTAAGCTTTTCTTGAGAATGAAGAGAAGGAAAAGAGACGGGGAAGGTATTTTGAGCAAGGGTAAATTGGAAAATTACTTGGAATTGTTGAGCAGAGTGAAGGAAGCGTTTTATAAAGGGGATGTTGAAGATAGAGCGTTGGCTTTGCGCCTGTTTGGTTGCTGGGCTAATTTTGCTAAAGATTGTGCAGACATACGGTATATTCTGCTGTCAAGTTTGGTGTCTGGTGATGTTCTTGAGGTGAGATTATGAAACATCACATCTCTTCTTAAGGCCTTTAAGTTTATAATCAGTGAAATCAGAATGCAGCATATAGTTCCTTATTTGTTCAGTGAATGCTCTGAAGGAAAGTATTTCTTTTTCCTAAATAATTTTGCTTGTTTAGTAATTTCTTGAGGATATTAGAAACATAAATTTTTAGAAAAGAAAAAAGGTTGTGCAGCGACAAAAAGCTGATTTCCGTCATCCCTGAGCACCCCATCCCTCAATCGTGCATATAGATATATGAAAAATGTATCTGATATGTAATCGTCTGATACATGATAAAATAATTTACAAACCAGATCTAAATTTATGACTGGTAAGATTTGATTAGCTATTCAGATGAGAGGCCTCAATCCGAAAACTCAACTAGGAGGATTTTACAAGAATCAAAGATACACCGGTAGAATGGTGTACAGTGTACTCAACCCTATAAAACATGCTGGGTTTGAAGGTTTGGTCATCAACAAGGATGACAGTATTTGACTCTTGCAACTGCTGACAGTGCTTAAGACCACTAGGAATAAACTGCTTGACCTGTGGATGAGGGACGTCAGAGAGCAAAAAAACATGACAGTGTCAAAATCAAGTAGATGCATCTGCCGCATTTCCGAGGTTATGTTTATGTGGTGTAGTGGCTACAATTGTTGCATTGTTTGTGTGTGTGTTTGACGGGTGTGTGCTGCCATATGTGAGGGCATATTCATGTAATTAAATGTAAATTGTCCAGATATTTGTGGTGTTTGCTTTGTGGATATTGTTAGTTGTTACTGTATGAGAGTGTATAAGCAGGATCTGATAAACAAAAAGAAGTTAACCTGAAAAAGAAAAGGGAGAGAAGAGATTTTAATTTCTGAAAGAGCATTTGCAAGAAGAATTCTGAGTTTGATAAATGATTTGCATATCTCATCCCTTGTTAGTTTTAAATTTAAAGGATTTATCAAGGACTGAGTGGTCGAGTGATATTCATGTTAGTTTTTGTTGTCAATTTACTTCCAAGTCCTTAATACTTAATATGGAATAGGCCTATGGAGGTAGAAGGGCTTCTTTAGCTTCATTTCTTGACCATTATTTTCATTTCCGAAATTTCCAGGGCTGAGAATATTGGTTTGTGTGAAATAGAAAATGCGTTTGATTTAATTGCGTAGAATGTTGACTTTATAAGGTTAAAAATGAAGATGCTTATGTGTTTACATGCAAGAAAAGAATGAGAATTCTACAATTGTGTTTGATTTTGTTTTTTTCTTAAAGAATAAAGTACGTGGGGAAATTGAATCTTAATCAAGAGTCATGACTTCTGGTCCCATTAATTTTTTCCAACATCCTGTCATTCAAATTAAATAAGGAGACATTATTTATTTTGTTGTTGGTCCCATTACCTTCTGGCTTCTGTATGCCACTTTGGTGTTATTGAGATCGAAATTCTGGTGTATTAAAATTAGTGAAATATCGCCTCGCACATTTATGATGTGAGTCCTCATTTCACAAAATAGGAGTATTTGTTCTTGAAATGACTGCTACATGGAACGGAGCACTTCAATTGCCATTGAAAAGCCTTGAAATGAAAATAAGTGGTGTTTCTGTTGAAAACTGTGTAACAAAAACTCCTCTAGGTTTTCAAATAGTAGAAAATGGAAAAATTCCTCTTGAAATATAAACAAACATGGCGAAGTTTGCCAATCTTCTAGCTAAAGAATAGCAGTTCTCATGATTTTCTTTTGGGTAATTGAAAGATCTTATGAATTTGGAATTTGTTAGAACTGTTATTTACTTATTTAAGACCTCTTGAAGATTCCTGCATTTCAAGGAAGAGATGAAGGATTTTCAACTTCTGCATTCTTTTTAACACCTTGTAGGTATCGTTATTGACCTGAGACCTCATGAATTTATACATGAGAACTTTCCATCTACTACATATATACATATATACACGTAATGTGTTACTGTTCATGCTCCCCCTGCACGCTAACTATGTGACCAAAACTTGATTCCTACTTGCTCCAACTTTTTTATGTAATAAACAAAACCTTCTACCACTGTCTTCAGGTGAAAGCCGCTTTGTTTGCTGCAGGATGCTTGTCTGAATTGTCAGATGACTTTGCCAATGTTTTCTTGGAGATACTTACGACAATGGTTTTATCACGAGAGATATCAAGGGACATAAAGTTGGCAGGTTGTAGAGCATTTGCCAAAATGTGGTGCCCATTTTCAATCGCAGACAAGGCATATAAGGTCCGACATCATTCCTCTTCTCTAAAACTACAAAAAGATTGTAGGCAATCATTATGCTGATTATGCCATGACACAAATCTTTCTTACTATGAATTACAGCATAATGTGGCCAATAAGCTAGTCTTTTAATAGAAAAATAATAATTATAGGTAACGGTTGCAGAATTTCAGGGGAGCTATTATCTTTCAAGTTTTGTGACCATTGATGAAAATAAGATGCCTTTTGCTAGGTGCAACAGTATGTTGATTGAACTATATATATGCACAAACATTATATTGATGTTATTCAGATATGCTTGGATATGTGTGGATTTAAAGAGACAAATTTAAGTTGCAACTTTTGAAGATACTTCTTGTAGACAGGTTTAAAGCTTCTGCTGGATTCTTCAGAAGATGACTTTTCAACTCTGATGCTAATTTCACTTTCCAGGATTGCTTCTAGGTGGATGCTTCTAATTCCCACACAGGTACCTATTCAGCTTATTCATTTTGCTGATTTAAACAATTGCGTGCTTATACAAAGTTTAGGACCTGAGTGATGAAATTAGGCAAGTTTTGACAACCACCCCCTCCCCCTCTTCCCCCCAACCTGTAAAATGAAGCCTAACATTTATTGAGAACAGAAGAGGAAAGAGAAGGACTACACCTCAAAATCCCAAAACAAGGAAAGTAATAAATAGAATTGTGTATGAATATAGAGTGGAACAATAGTCTTTTCTGAGAGACTGAAAATAGTGGAACCCATTACCTAGGCAGGATTTATTAATGTGATTGTATGATTTATCTTTGCATGAATTAACATTATTGTTTCATAAACTGATAGCTTATCGAAATTAGAAGTGTGATGGTTTGAAACACAAATATGGAATATGTCAGATCTAAAAAGTTCAAATCCAGCTAATCTGTCAGAGAAGTTTGCCATAGACTATACTGATTTGTAGTACAGATAGAACTTGTTTACTTCTATTTTACTTGGCTTTAGCATCTACTTTTGTACCTTTGATTGTAGATAGAATTGCTTGCATTGTTTCAAACTGAAGAGAGATCTTTGCACATGCAAGCTACATCATTAAGATGCTACCACATCGTATCCGCAAGAGGAGTCTGTAGTTTTCCTTCAACTACAGGCACAGTCAATAAGTTATTTGGCATACTACACAGATCTGAACTCCAGCCAACACTGCAGCTTGAAGCTTTAAGAGTTCTGCATAAGGTGTTTCCATGCTTGCATTCTTGAATTAGACTTGTTGTTTTCTCAGAGTTTCTCACATTATGGCACTTTGCAGATCCTTCTGTTTGATTTATCCATCATTCCTTGCACGGAGATTCCGGAGCTTTTCCTCAAGCTGTTGGCAGTTGTTAAAAATGTGCTACAGTCATCCATTATGTCAACCAGGGTTCTAGCTGTTAGTGTTCTAGCAGATCTTTCTGGAAAGGTTTTGGGAAGAGTAGATATGGTATCAGGTGGAACTGGTCGTACCCTGGCATCCCAGATGATCTCTTTTGTTTTCGATCATATCCTCTCACTGGTGAAACCAAAAGTAGCTATTCTTCAGGCTCACTTTGCTGCGGAGCTTGAGGTTAAATGCTTGCTCAACACTTTATTTAACCTGGTTGAAAAACATTCGTACCTTCACTTACTAGCGCTGAATAATATATGCTTATTTATAGATAAACTAATGAAGATGCTCAAGACAGTTATGGAGACAGAGAAAACTGGCCTGTCAAATCATGAGATGGCTAAGTTTGACAACCATGTTAAAACACTGTTTGAATCAAAACTCATGCTCAATGTATCAAAAATTATTGCTGCTTGCTTGCAAAATCTTGAAGAAGCTGATGCTGAAACCAGCCAAGTTTTGGATGCACTGAAACTTCAATCGCAAAATGTCTGCCATTGCAGCTATTTTGATAGTTACACCAGCGTGGCCTATTTCCTCTTATTGCACTTCCTTTCCACCTTTATCTGCATGTGGCATACATCAGAGAAATTGATGTCTCTAAGTAGAAACTCGAGTCTATCTTATGTTGATTCAATTCTTCAGCCTGATAAGTTTACTTTGGATTGTGCAAAGAAGATGCTAGGAACAAATACTTACTGGTACTTGTACAAGGCTGGGAAAACTGCTGCCTGTCAGGGGGCATGGTCTACAGCTGCTTTCATATTTGAAGAACTTATTACAGTAGTTCAATCTGCTTCCTGTTCCTGCTGGTTAAAATCTTTGGCTCAGTTCTCAACTGCAGAAAAGCAGATTCAGTTTAATCTTTTACCTGACCATGGGACTTCTGTTTTCCGTTGCGAAAGTAGTTTAGGTAAAGGGGAAGACATTGCCTCGAGTACTAACTATTGCAACTTCATGGAAAATCTTCAAATAGCTTGCAATACAATTTCCTCCGCACAAGAGATTCTTGCAGCCTCTGATACGGAGCATAAATTTAGTTTCCAAAGATGGTTTTTAACCCTCAGAGCTAATACTCTGAAAACTGTTGTTGATATGATAAAGCTACAGGATACTCTGGTTCCATGCATAACTTCTCAGACACTAGGTCCCTTACTTTACTCTTCTACGGAGGTCTCCTGCCGGATGAAGAAATTAGCTCGAGAATTTGACCTACTCTTGACATCTTTCATGGGCTTGGACAGACAAAGTGTGACGAGTGTTTCAGCACTTGCATTGAGTTGCTCACTTATGGCCTTTACTGCTGGTTTTGCCTTTCTAGTTCCAAACTTGCATTCTTCTGGAAATTATAGAATTTCTGAATTTGGAAACTTGGAGGAGCCTTTCCATGCCTTGCTTATAGAAGATTTATTTGGGCGATTGAGGCATATTGACTGCAAAACTAGGAAAAATCTCCTGGTTCTTCTGAAGTCCTTTAGCAACTACAAGGGCTGTTTTTCGCGGAGGTTCCAAAATCAAAATACCTGTACTTCTTATGAAGCAGTAGTCCTGCACAAGCTTACTGAGTATTCTGTTGGGGAAATTTTTGGTTTGCAAAATGAGGCAAACGGGGTGCAACAAGATGGTGAGGCAGTATCTCGAATTCTTAATAATGGTTCACAACTGCTGCTGAACATTATCTCGAAACTTATGTTGGTTCCTTTCCATACTCCTCATCACTTCTTTCGAGTAAGGTAATGTATAATGAATCTTTCAATTGACATTGAAGACTAAATGTATCGTTTGCTTCTTGAATGGAGATACAATCTTCATTATGCTCTACCATGGAAAATAAAAACTTGCCTGTTGTGCTCGTAAAGAGCTTTTTCTTGACTCTCACAATTATGTGATGCAATTCCAAAAACCTAGTGTGATACCTGGAGTTTTACGTGCATTACCTAGGTTTCTTATCCATCATTATTTTATAATTTCTACTGACAATTTTCACTATTTCAAATTCTTTATTCTGCTGTGATTATCACCATAAACTACAAAAACCATGGCTTTTCCTGCATAAGTAAATTCTCAATTATCGACTTTTAACTGCACATTGGGACTTCAAAATTTAGATTCCCAGAATTTTTGTACATTTCATCTGCTATGCTTTGAACTATAAATGTCAGATCCATTTGATGTATTTTGTGATTATATTAAAAATTTACCATACACCTTCAGGCCTGCCGTTTGCTCTGAGATCATTGTGATGAATGAAGATGGTCAAATGGTAGATGGATCATCCATTTTGTCAGGGTTCCATCTCTCTCTGAATCTGAGCTTTCAGTTGAAAAACAAGCCAGCTAGCCCGCCAGGTCCACTGAACAAAGCGTACTGCATTCTTAACTGTAAAGCACATTCTCAGAAGACAATCAAAATTGGAGATGGTGAAACTCAAGCCCGGTTGAGCTGGCATGATCACGAAATTAATGATATGATGGACTTGAACGAAAAGTTGCTGAGATATGTTACTGGCTCTGTTCAGACCCACTACAATGACCTTGAGATGGTAAATGAATACGTACGTTTTGAACTAAACGAACGTGGTCAGGGTTTCTCTACTTGCTTGCTCGATGTTTCTTCTTTTCCGGTGGGATCTTACAGAATCAAATGGCACAGTGGCTGTATAGATAGTGCAGGTTCTTATTGGAGCATACTTCCTGCGAATTCTGGCCCATTGTTCACAATTCGTGATGTGATTGCTGTTCAATGATTTTGCTAATGGATGATCAGCTGATACACTTGGTCTTGAAGTAACCGTCCACATTAAATGTTTTTTCTTTTTTTTTTTATGCGTTGTAGAGAAAACGAAACTTGTTATGTGTCGTAACTGTTGTGGATATGCCCTGGCCTTTTTTTTTTTTTTTTTTTCTCTTTCTTTTACGTTTCCTGAATTCATACAAGTTTGTGTTCTGCTGTTGTTATTACTTCTACCCTATACTGATCTTCAATTTTTCTTTTCTGAATTGATAATCACGAATTTTCTGATAACATGTGGAATTGCTGAATGCCTGAATTTAGTAATGTTGATAGCTTGAAATTGCTGGATATATTGAGGATGTTTGTAACTTACTTCAGAATGGACTTCTAGACATGAAAGTTCTTTTGAAATATATTACGTAATAATTCGAGACTTATAAATTAGGGTGTTTGTAATATTTTTCTTTTTGAAAAGAATAATGTTTGCTTTATGTGGGAATGAAAAATTTGTTTGGAGCTAATATTTGGGAAACGTGTTTCTCATTATCTCAAAATACTATTATATGTTATTATACTCGACTGTAACAAGAAAACAACCTTAACAAAACATCTGGTTGACAGTGTATTTCCCACAAACGACAATAGTATCGATAAGAAATCTACTATTAAACACGTTTGGTTAGTTGCAAAAACTATCACTAAGGTATATTCTATAATTATAAAAAAAATCTATTTATATTTTAAAATTACAAATACCCCATTTACATATGTTACTATACAAATTACACCCTCAAGAGATGGAGAGAGGAGTATTTGTCAATTAAATACAAACCTCAAAGAGATATTTATAACACTTTAAGGAGATATTTGTAATTTTGAAGATTTTTTTGTAACTAGGCTAAACCCTAATGAGTAGTTTTTGTAATTATCTCAAATATGTTTTCCATAATATCATTCAACAAAACATCTAAATGTACTTTTATTCTCCAAGCATTCTCTAATCTCACTATTAAAAGTACATTCTCTCAAAATATTTCTTAAAAACAAAACCAAACAAAAAATTAATCTCATATAATTATGAGTGGTCTTAATCGGACGATCAAGTTCTTAATCAAACTAAAAGTATTCAATAAGCCATATGATATTATTTCGGTCATAATAGATTCTTGTTAGTTTTCCAGGTTGGTGCACTATGAATTGTGAAACACTGAACTTGAGTCCCACATGGAGACGGAAAAGTAAGTGGGACAATAGCTCGCTACAAATTGAGACGTGAAGCACCAAACAAAGCATACCTTTCTCGTCCTTTTGGCTAAGATCAAGTGTAGTATCTATTCTTATCTGTTAGGATATCTGCTAGTTAAACAGTTAGACGATTATGAAGTTAGTTAGATGGTTCTGCAAGTTAGTTACAGGGGCAATTTGTAATTACTGAAATGATAGTTAGAAGCCTGTGTACTACTCTCTGTATAAATACCACCTCATAACTCAATACAATCACTTAGTGTTCATGCAATTTATTCTTCTCTTTTAGTTTCTCAACATGGTATCAAGAGCTCAGAAATTCTTCACCAGCAGTGGTGGTTCTTTGCCAGAGTTTGCTTAATTTTTTTTCCGATCCTGCTCTTACTGTGCGCTTCCATGGCGGATTCATCTGCTTCTACTTCTATCTTACCTCATCTCGCTACTCTTACGTTGCTACCGGATATAAACAACTATACATATTGGCGTGCTCAGGTCTTAGCCACTGTCTTAGCCACTGCTCGTGCTCATGGCTTCGAGGAGTTCTTACTTGGAACATTATCTCATCCTTCGCAGATTTTGGATGGTTCTGAATCTGGTTCGGTTATCAATCTTGAATTTTCTATCTGGAATCGACGTGATCAATTGTTATTGACCTAGTTTCTTTTGTCTATGATCGCGTCCATGCTTGGGCATGTTACACGGTGCACCTCTGCTGCAGCAATTTGGTCCGTTTTGGAAACTCTTTTCCGATCTCAGTCTAAGGCTCGAATTAATCATCTACGGTGTATGTTACAGACTACTAGGAAGGGAGATTTAACAGTAGAAGAGTATATTTGAAAATGGTGGGAATAGCTGACAGCTTACAAGTTGCTGGTAAAGTTGTACCAGATGATGACCTTATTTCATATGTTCTAGCTGATTTTGAGGCTGAATTTGAAATATTGTTGTAAATCTTCAGTCAAGATCTGACTCTCTTACTCTTCCAGAGGTTCAACTTGCTCTTCAATCGCATGAGATGAGACTATAACAGTTGAATAGTTCAATGAGTTCTTCAGATCCTTTTGCAATTACAGCCAACATTGTTGTCAAGAGGTTTAATTCTTCTGAATATTTTACACCTCGTGGTGGTGGTATGTTCACAGAGGGAGAGGTCGTGGTCGATTTAACAAATTCAAACCTATCTGTCAAATTTGCGGCAAAAATAACCATCTTACCTCCAAGTGCTTTAAGCGATTTGATGTGAATTTTCCTGGTCTTAGCTCATCTCCTCCAGGTTTTGGCTCTCCTTCTCCAGGATATGTTTCTCGACCTCCAAGTTTTGGTCATTCTTCTCGACAGGCTCATCTCAATCAACAATTCACCTCTATGCAACTTAATAGTCCTCCTATGACCCCTATGTCACGATTTGGCAATGCATATCCTTATGATTCATCTCCTTCAAGTATCTCTAAGTTTTCAGGAGGACCACAATCTACATTGGCTACTTCCTCGATCTCTCAAAATTTTGCAGATCATAACTGGCATGTGAATAGTGGAGCAACCTCTCATGTCACTCATCTTCAAAATCTGTCTACAATCACTCCCTATGCTGGTTCTGATCATCTAGCCATAGGTAATGGTTCCAAACTTTCCATATCTTACACTGGTTCTTCTTTCCTACCTAGCTTAAATTCCTCTTCTATTCTCTTAAACAATTTTCTGTGCGTTCGACATCACGAAAAATCTTCTCGATTTGCCAATTCACTCAAGATAATCATGTTTATGTGGAATTTCACCGTGATTCTTGTTTTGTTAAGGACAACAAGACACATCAAGTGCTTTTGAAAGGTGATCTTAAGAATGGTCTCTATCAACTCAACTTAAATCACCTACCTTCATCAGCAAAGTCTCAACACCACTCCACTTCGTCCATCTCCAGCCTTCAAACTACTTCTCGTGCATTCTCTACTACACTTGTCAGCTCCAACTCTGCTACTCCTGAGTTTCCCTGTACTTTTGTTTGTGTTAATAAGGATGTCAATTTGTGGCACCAACGTCTCGCCACCCTTGTACTTCAGTTCATATGAATGTACTTACAACATTACAAATTTCCAATTCAATAAAGTCTTCTGATTCAGTGAACCGTGCAAACTTGGGAAAATGCATAATATGAATTTTCCTTACTTTTTCTCACTCCACAACGCCGTTTCAATTATTTTTTTGGATGTTTGGGGTCCTACTTCCATTCCCTCTACACATGGATTTAAGTACTATGTTATCTTCCTCGATGATTATAAAAATCATACATGGCTTTATCCGTTATAGGCCAAAACAAGTCTATAACACTTTTCTTCAATTTAATAACATGGTTGAACGCCAGTTTCGTTGCAAAATTCAAGCCCTTCAGTCAGACTATGGTGGTGAATATCGTCCACTTAAGTTTCTTCTCACTTCCCTTGGTATCCAAATTTGATACTCGTGCCCATATATGCATCAACAAAATGGCAAACCTGGAAAGAAAACATCAACACATCGTTGATATGGGCCTCACCTTTCTTGCTACTGCCAAATTACCATCAAAATTCTGGTGTGATGCCTTCGTTTCTGATGTCTACACTATAAATAGGCTTCCTACTCCTCTCTTATCCAATATTTCACCGTTTCAAAAGCTTTTCAATTCTTCTCCCGATTACTCATTTTTCAAGGTCTTAGGTTGTGCATGATTTCCCTTTCTTCGTCCTTATAATAACTCCAAGCTTCAGTTTCATTCTCATAAATGTCTATTCTTGGGGTATAGCCCATTTCACAATGGCTATCGATGTTTAAGCCCCTTTGGTCGCATCTATGTTGCTCACACAATTTTCTTTAACGAAAATGAGTTTCCATATGCTTAGCTACTCCTCTCCACTCCACCTCCATCTACTTCTCTTAATCAATCTCAACTTCTCTTCTTCCCGTTCCCTTATCTTTCTCTCCTACACCTGTCCGGTCTCTTAGCCCTGAATATTTTGCTGCACCTTCCCCTTCTTCTGCTTCATCCCCTTCATCTCCACCACTGTCTCCCCCTCCACTCCCTCAAAATCGGACATGAAAGTTTCCTTTCATCCGGCTCCAGTAGGTACACCAACTAAAGAAAGGAGTTCTCGCTTTCAAATGCTTCTTCTAGTCATCCTATTCTCACTCGCTCTAAAAACGACATTTACAAACCAAAACTCTTCAATGTTGTCTCCTCCTTTTCTGAACCATCTTCTGTGTCTCAAGCTCTAAATGGTCCCAACTGGAAAACAACCATGATGTTGAATTCCATGCTCTTCAAAAGAATATAACATGGGATCTTATTCCTCTATCCCCCACTATGAATGTTCTGCAAAATAAATGGGTTTTCCGAGTGAACTTAGAGGTCGATGGCTCACTTGATAAGCTTAAAGCTCGTCTTGTGGCCAAGGGTTTTCAGCAAAATTTGGGTGTTGATTATTTTGAAACATTTAGCCCCGTTGTTAAATCCATCTCTATTCGCATTTTCTTTACCTTGACTGACACACAAGGATGGAAAATTTAGCAAGTTGATGTGAATAATGCGTTTTTGAATGGGGACCTTCTACAACTTGTGTACATGCATCAACCCGAAGGATATATTGATCCTACCAAGCCCACTTATGTTTGTAACCTTCGTAAGGCCCTCTATGGACTCAAGAAGGCACCCCGGGCCTGGTTTGACAAGTTGAAATCATTTTTGATTGGTCTTGGATTCTCTGAGTCTTACTCTGACTCTTCATTCTTCTTTCTCCGCACTGGCTCTTGTCTTTTGCTCATTTTGGTATATGTTGACGATTTGCTTATTAATAGGGATGATGAGATTATGGTCAGTCAGGTTATTTGCAAGTTAAATGTCTGCATTTTCTCTGAAACATCTTGGTGAAGTTCATTATTTCTTGGGGCTTGAAGCTCATAAGTCTGCTCAGGGGTATTTTCTCTATCAAACCAAGTACATCACTGATCTCTTACACAAAACTCGCATGTTTGATAGCAAACCGTGCTCTACACCATATTGCTCCAACCAGAAACTTCAACTCTTGGACAACCTACCGTTCTCTCATCCTACTCTCTACTGGAGCACTGTTGGAGCCTTACAATATCTAACTATCACCCGACCTGACGTCTCATTTGTGGTAAATAAGCTCAGTCAGTTTCTCCAAGCTCCGACTGAAAATTATTGAGTGGCCTGTAAACGTCTTCTTCATTAATTTGAAAGGCACTCTTCACACTGGTCTCTTCTTTCAGCTTTCTCTGCTCTCTACACTCACAACATTTGCAGACGTCGATTGGGGTAGTAATTTTGATGATCGAAAGTCGACAAGCGAGCATTGTGTTTTCCTTGGTCCCCTGGAGCTCTAAAAAGCAAAGTGTTGTTGTTCGCAGCAACACCGAAGCTGAATATCGGGCTCTCACCACTGCCACTACCGATATCACTTGGATCACCTCTCTTTTTCATGAACTTGGTATTTCGCTTCAGTCTCCGTCTGTGTTATGGTGTGATAATTATAGTTCTATATATCTTGCCTCCAATTCAGTGTTCCATGCCAAGAATAAACATATAGAAATTGACGTTCACTATATTCGGGATAAAGTGAGTCATCGTGACGTCGAAGTTCGCTATGTTCCTTCAGTCGATCAAGTTGCAGATGCTCTTACCAAACCACTCTCCACAACTCGATTTTAGAATTTTTGTGCCAAATTTTCACTTCGCACTCCACCCGTTTTGGCTTGAATGGGGAATGTTAGAATATCTGTTAGTTAAACAGTTAGACGGTTATTAAGTTAGTTAGATGGTTATGCAAGTTAGTTATAGGGGCAATTTGTAATTACTAAAATGTTAGTTAGAAGCTTGTGTACTACTTTCTGTATAAATACCATCTCATAACTCAATACAATCAGTTAGTGTTCATGCAGTTTATTCTTCTCTTTTAGTTTCTCAACATTATCAGTTTAATATCTGGTACGTGAGCCAATGACTCACATGATATTAAATTAATTTTTTGAGGGGATAGTCTATTTTAGTAGCTTGCTGCTGGCGTTGCACTATTATCTTGGCCTGGCACATCCCACCCAAACTTAGTTCTAATCTTTGTCCAATATATAGGTTTTTAATTTTGTTTGTTTAAACACTAAAGTGTTAATTGCTTGACCTTAATTTAATTTCAAGTTTTACCTTGTTAAGATTTTTAGAGTTTTATTTTCCTTTTCTCAATCTATATATTATATATAAAAGAGAAACCTTTATAAACAGTATCACAAAATATTTCCTGTCAATTTCACAATACTAAAGAAGTAATTAAAATCTGTACAATAAAAAAGAAAGATTGATTATTATTACTATTGCAATGACACAATACGAAAAAAGTAACTTAAATATGTACAATAAAAAAAAGATTGATTACTACTGAAATGCCATGTTTTGATGGTCAACTTTAAGGTTCCTTAATTAGAATTATATAAAAATTAGTTTTCCAAATTTGTATGTATATTGCATTAATTATCATATTTTTTAATTTAATAAAATTTTCGTTTTAAATCCGTTTTTGTCATATAATATATCAGATTAATAATCTTTTATCTTTTTAAGTTCTTGGGGTTGACATCTATATTGAATATATATATATATATATAATAGCAAATAAGCATAACAAAAAAATATAAGATATATTTACTCAATTTTGTTTTTTCTAACAGACTTTATAAATTATGCATTCGAGTTATTGGACATCAATTCTTATATATGTATAATTATTTTTCTTGGGCTTAGCCCATTTCTTTATAGTTATGTAGAATTTGTTGGGAAATTTATTGTTTAGATTTTGATGAATGTCATGTAAAACTTAGACTAGAAAGTTGGCACCCCATTTTCCTTGTAATTCTTATTGTAATAGATAGGGTTGTATAAGCTGAGTCAAGTCAGCTATGCCTGGAAATACAAGAAGTCAACTAAAGATGTGAAGTGAAGACTCATTGAGGAACAACCGAGTATGGCCAAGAAAGAAGACCAAGGACTCGATGAAGGAGTATCGATTGTGAGATAGTTGTGAGAAGAGTCGATTAAGTCAACCAAGAAGCCAAGTCAAGTTGAAGTGACAGATGATGAGTCTTTCAATCATTGGAGCAGACTCAAGTCACCTAGGAAAAAAGCGTTTAAAAGAGGAGTTAATCGAAAAGAATCCGTTGCACAAAAGTTAAGAACATTACCTAAATAAGTAATACTTCCATGCTGCCATGTCTTAAAGTGCTCAGTCCGAGAAGCGTACAAAAAGAATAAACCAATAGGAAGCACTGCACCTCGTGTCAGAACCTGAAAAGTTGGACATTCATTTAATACGAGGAAAGGTCTACATCTCAAGATTGAAGACCAAGAAAAGATAAGCAAACGAACACAAGTGACTTTTAAAAATCAGCCTATCTCTTCAACAGGCAGATTTTTGAAAAGTTCACTATAAAAGGCTCAGGAATCACTTTGAGAAAAGGTTACCTTGCATACCTGAGATAACGAGCATTATTCATACTGTAACCTGCAAAATATTCTCAAGTTATTCAAGCAAAATCCTCAAGCCAAAATCTCGAAGGAAATCGATCCAACACTAAGCTGTGAAGGAAAGACAACTTTAAACTGTTGAAGAGGAAACTTTTGAAGAATCAAAAGGGGTCTACTTTCCAAGGAGGATTGTAGGAAGGTTCAAGGTTGAACCAATCTCAAGTTATTGGAGAGCTTCGTGATCAAATCCAAGAAGCTTGAGAAAGTAAGCTGAAGTAACAATGCAGCCGCCCTGTGAAGAAGCTGAGTCGGACGAGAAGCCAGTTGAGTGATCAAGGCATATCCGATCGAGTCCCAAAGGAGCAAGTCATTTGTGTGATCAAGACTTGTATACGGGTGATAACCACTTTGTAAACCGATCATTACTTAGTGGATTCCTCCAGGAGTTAGAGAAGAGAGGAGTAGAAGAATTACCCAATCTTCGAACCTCTATAAAAATTATTGTGTCATTTATATTTCAGCATTTTATTTCTGCATATCACTTTATATCTACTGATAATTTGCTATCCAACTGATAATTAACAAAGTGCTAAAATCAAGTGCTAAAACAAACTTAAATCAAATTCAAGAGTGTTAAGTCTTCCGCTGAAAATCTTATCACAACCAAGTTAAGGTTTAGTCTAAATAGCTGAGTTATTCTATCAACGACTCTTCGAAACGTTGAGTGGCTAACTCTGATGATTAACTAACTTAGCTGTCCATCAAGGACTTAGCTGTGTAATTAACTCTATAATATTTTAAAAGGACTAAAATCGAAAAGTTGGTAAGGTTTATTCAACCCCCCTTCTAAACCTTACTCACACCCTTGGGACCTACAAGTGGTATCGGAGCGGTTGGTTCATTGAGTCTTCCGCATCGTTAGTTCTTGAACTAGATCTTCTATCTTTCAAAGAAATTTTTAACACCTGTTCTTTTAAAAGCTATTTTTATTCAACAAAGTTATTATCATGGAAGCAAATTTGACACGCATTCCTATGTTCACTATTGAGGAGTTTGATGATTTGGAAAATTCATATGCGAGCTCATCTCCGCTTTACATGATGAAATGTGGCTAGTGATAGAGGATGGGCCACGCAAATATTGAAAGTGAACACAATTTGCAAGGAGAAGCGGACACCGGTGAATGAGAAGAAGAAGGCGTGGTTTGAAAGAAGACCACCTTTAGTTGAAAAACCAAGGACTGAATGGACAAATGATGACAGAAAGAGATACAACTTGGACAATGTGGCCCATGATATTCTCTACAAGACTCTGGACAAAGCAATGTTCAATAAAGTCAAGTCATGCAAAACAGCAAAAGAAATCTGAGATAAATTAACTTTAATTTGTGAAGGATCAGAGCAGATTAAAGAAAACAGATTATCTGTTGTTGTTCAAAAGTTTGAAAACTTTAAAATACTTGCAGGTGAGACAATGGATCAACTGGATGTTAGATTCGTTGAAATTACAAATGAGCTCTCAGCACTTGGAAAGGAATACACACAAAAGGAGATGTGTATGAAGATTCTAAGGAGTCTCCCAGCTGAATGGAAAATGAAGACCATGGCTCTAAGGAACTCGATGGACCTATCAAAAACATCCAATCATGAACTATTCTCAGACCTCAAAGCTTATGAATTTGAGCTGAGAAGAAAGGATCAAGAGGAGACAACTGTACCCAAAACAGCTGCACTTATAGTCAAGGATGGGAAGAGAGCTGAAGTCAAGGAAGCCATTGACCAGGAGGAAATTGCCTTGATGGTTAAGAGATTCAACAAGTTCTTTAATAAGAACTATAAAGAAACAAAGGTGAATCCTCCAGGAGACATTCAGCTCCCTCCAAGTCAAGGGAAGACATGCCACCCAAGAGAGCTGAGCATCAAAAGGTTGAATATCAGAGAGCTAATAACCCAAGAACGGAAAGAGCTGATCAAAGAGCTGAGAACCTGTGTTGGAACTGTAGACAACCAGGATACTTTGCTATTGACTGTCCATATCATGTAGTCAATAAATACAGGAATAAAGAAGAAAGAAGAGTCTTCAGAGAAAGAAGACAGGAAAAGAAAAATGCCATGTTAGCTGCAGAGACTGCTGAGACAGTTAAGTCCAAAGAAGAAGTGGACTCAGAGAGTAGTGAAGCTGACAACTCAAGTGATTCTGAAGAAGAAGCAATGATCTGTCTAATGGCTAAAGAACAAGATCAACCTGACCAAGAAGATGAGGTACACTCTAACTCATCTCACTCAGATTCTAGTGATAGTGATTGTGACACACGCACTTCATCACCCACTGATCTTTATGATTCATTAGGCTAAATGATGAAATATTTGAGCATATTAAATCCTCACACACACTATTAAATGAGGAAAACAACCAGCTCAAAATCCATAACTCATACGGTGACTGAGCCGAGTACTCTAAGTCAAATAGTGATGAGAACAAAAAGAGTCAAGGCCGAGAATACTAAACTAATAAGCAGAGATATTTGCTATAGAAAAGAGGGAAAATGATCTCAAAAATGTGATTGCATCATTTACAAAGGCATCTAAATCATTGGATGACCTTATTATGAGATAAAAAGAGTGTGGAGATAAAACTGCCATATGATTCAATTCCTTTGCACACAATCAAACTCCTAGAGTGATTTTGGAAAAAAGGATCTTCAAGTAATGAAGCATCTCAAAAATCCAAGACACCAAATCTGCACCCACATTCACTCCAAAGCACAATCACAAACAAAGCGGCCTTGGATATAAAGGAAAAGGAAAACAACCGAGTTGAGTATCTTTGAGAGGACAAAGTGAGAAGAAGAAATCCAGCAGAGTTCCTCAGCAAACTCCAAATAGGAAGCACTCTGTGAAAAATAAACAGAGCTACCAAAACCCCCAGAAGTTTTATCAAAGAAACACATATGATGGGAATGGTAGAAACTACCCAAGCCAAGCTGATTGGAATAATGTGAAATATCAACAAAGATCTATGGAATATAAGCCCAAATGGCAAAGACCTAGAACTCAACAAAGGTCATTCCAAAGGCAAAAGGGCTATCATCAGCACACATATGCATCCAGGCACTACACTCAGAAATATCACAACTACCCAAAGAAGGCAACTGCTAAAACACACACACAGGCATACAAACAAAAGAGACAGCTGTATGAATCTAAAGCCCCCAAGCAATTTGCCAAAGCGAGTTATGATTATGGCACAGATAGATGGCAACCTTTTAGAGTTAGATCATTTGGCTATAGGTTGGTTGGATCATCATACATCACTAACCCCTCAGGACCCAGGCAAGTATGGGCACCTAAAAACTAAATTCCTTGATTGCAGGTTCAAGGAACAGCTGAGTGCCAAGGAACCTGGTACATGGATAGTGGTTGTTCCAGACACATGACAGGAAACAAGAAAAATCTGTCAAAATTCAAGGAGATTAGAGGCGCAAAAGTTATATTTGGAGGAAATGAAGCTCCAGGGGAAATAAGAGGCTCTGGATCCATCAAGAAAAATGGTTTAGAAATCACAGATGTTGCATATGTTGAAGGTCTCAACTTCAATCTGTTAAGCATCAGCCAACTCTGTGACAAGGTCTATAATGTTGGATTCAACATGGGAGTGTGCCAAATTAAAAACACTGAATCAAATGAAATAGTGTTGCAAGGATCCAGAAAGAAGAACATGTATGTGATAGATTGGTCGACTGCCACACCAAGCACTTGTCGTTAGCAAAAAAGTAGAATCAAGTTGGCTGTGGGCACAAAAAGTGAGTCATTTGAACTTCAAGACAATTAACAAGCTTGCAAGGAGTCATCTTGTAGAAGGACTACCGGACTCGAGTGTACAAGAAGGAAAGTGTTTGTGATGCATGCGATGGGAAAGCGAGATCAAATCATCATTCAAGGAGAAGTCTAATCCATCTTCAACAAGAATATTGCATCATGTTGCATATGGATTTATTTGAGCCAGCTAGTATAAGTGGAAATAAATACACCTTAGTGGTGGTGGATGATTACTCAAGATGTACATGGACGATCTTCATGTGCAAAAAGAAGGAAACCTTGCGAAGTTACCTCGGTGATGAGAAAAGTTCAAAATGAGAAGAGTCAAACCATTATAAAGATAAGGTCTGACAGAGGAACTGAGTTTGTCAATGGGATAATAACTCAGTATTGTGTTGAAAATGGTATTGCTCATGAGTTTTCTGCAGCAAGGACTCGACAACAGAATGGAGTAGCAGAAAGAAGAAACAGAACTCTCTCAAGGAAGCCTGCAAGGACCATGTTAGTCAAGTGGGCTACCTAAAAGATTTTGGGTCAAGCCATCAATACTGCATGCTATACTCAAAATAGATGCATGATTAATAGACAGCTGACAAAGACTCCCTATGAAATCTGGACAGGGAGAAAGCCAAATGTTGCATACTTTAGAATATTTGGATGTAAATGTTTTATCCATAACAATGGCAAGGATAATCTAAAGGCTTTTGATGCTAACGCTGATGAAGGTATCTTCTTGGGATACTCAGCTGAAAATAAAGCCTATAGAGTACTGAACAAGAGGACTATGGTCCCAGAAGAGTCTATCCATGTGGTTTTTGATGAACCTAATGTAAATGGAGAAGATATTGAAGAATTAGCTGATAAGCTGAATCAGCCAACTATGCAGAAGAGTCCCTATATTGAAGCTGAAGCTGGTGTAATCAATCAAGATGAAGATGAGACGGCTGAGTCTCAAAGACAGCTGGAAAATCTGCAGCTGAATGTAGATGAAAGAGCTACTCAAAGACAACACAGCTACAAGACGACTGAACCCAGCTGATTTACTCGAACCTGATGTAAGATAGCTGAGAGACCATCCACCAGAGCTAGTCATTGGAGATGTGAGAGATGGTGTAAGAACCAGATCCAGAGCTCAACAAGAAGCAATGTTCACTTGCTTTATTTCCCAAATAGAGCCAAAAGATGTGTCACAAGCCTTGGATGACACATATTGGATTCAAGCCATGCAGGAAGAGCTGAATCAATTTGAAAGGAACAAAGTATGGGAATTGGTGCAGAGACCAACCCATCAAAATGTTATTGGCACAAAATGGGTTTTCAGAAACAAGATGAATGAAGAAGGGTCTGTGGTAAGAAACAAAGCAAGATTGGTAGCCAAAGGGTATTTCCAAGAAGAGGGAATAGATTTTGATGAAACATTTGCTTCTGTTGCAAGATTAGAAGCAATAAGAATGTTTCTTGCCTATGTTGCACACAAAAACTTCATTGTGTATCAAATGGATGTGAAAAGTGCATTCTTAAATGGATTATTGGAACAAGAAGTCTATGTTGAGCACCCTCCAGGCTTGGTATGATACATTATCTCAATTTCTGACAGATAATGGATTCACCAAAGGCAAAGTGGACATAACACTCTTCAGAATTCAAGATGGGGAGTATACTGCTTGTTCAAATATATGTGGATGATATCATTTTTGGATTCACAAACAAAGAGCTGTGTGATAAATTCTCAAACCTCATGCAAGGTAAATTTGAAATGAGCATGATGGGAGAGCTGGCTTTCTTTCTAGGACTTCAAGTTAAACAGCTGAAGGATGGAACCTTCATAAGTCAAACAAAGTACACCAGAGATTTAATGAAGAAATTTGGTATGGAAGAGAAGTCTTCTGTGAAAATACCAATGAACACATCGATCAAGATGGATATGGATGCGGATGGCAAGCCTGTGGATCAAACAAGATACTGAGCACTTATTGGATCATCGCTCTATTTGATCGCAAGCAGTCGTCGATATCACCTTTGCGGTAGGTGTATGTGAAAGATTCCAATCGCTCCAAAAAGATAGCTATATGATCGCAGACTAAGAGAATCCTAAGATATTTGAAGGGATGCCAAGAAGTTGGCCTATGGTATCCAAAGGAAGGTGGATTCAAGCTCATTGGTTACTCAGACTCTGACTATGATGGATGTAGAGTTGACAGGAAGAGTACTTCAGGCACATGTCAAATGCTTGGAAACAGATTGGTTTCCTGGTTTAGCAAGAAGCAAAACTCAATAGCCACATCCACAGCTGAAGCAAAGTACATAGCTGCGGGCAGTTGTTGTGCCCAAGTTTTATGGATGAGACAACAACTGAGAGATTATGGAATTGAAGAAAAAGAGATTCCAATTATGTGTGATAACACAAGTGCTATTGCAATCACTCAGAATCCTGTGTTGCATTCGAGAACAAAGCACATTGATGTCAGATATGATTTTATAAGAGATCACATTGAAAAGAAAGATATCATCTTGGAATACATCTCAACTGATAAATAGTTAGCTGACATATTCACCAAACCCCTATGTGAATCAAGATTTGAAGAACTTAAGCATGAGTTAGGGTTAATTGAGCTGAGTTGATACTCAGAAGACTCAATGAGAAGAGATGGAATGTGAGAAGATGAAAATTGAACAAGTCTCATGAATCAGCCAAGTAAATCAGCCGTATCGGGAAGTCAGTTGTATCGAGTTAGCTGACAGCTGAGTCACTATACGAAAGGAGAAAAGAAGAGTTGAGTCATTTGAGCAGTGAGTTGAGTCATATATGAGATAAGTGACAAAATCGCAGTCGTTTTTAATGAGCGTGAATGTTTTTAAGGATGACGTCAGCGTAATAATGACGGGTACAGTCAAAAGCTGCACATTAAGCATTTGATTGAATATAAATGTTGCCATATTAAATGCGAGAAATTAAATGAAATGTGACGTGCTAAATCTGAGCTGTTGATCTCGATCAAATTTCAAAATCCAAAAACCCGTCCTTTCATAACCCTTGTATACTCATTCCTTCAGTTTTCTCTCTCTCACACTGAAAACTGTTCATCTTCAAAAATACAAAAGCAAGTCTCTTTTCTCTCAAAAGCCCTACCAGTTCTCAAAGCAAGTTTATCAAGATTTAATCGGTAGAATCCTTTAGAAATGGCACCAAAGACTGATTTCGTTAAGTTATCGGAGCAAATCCACACAGGCTCCTCAGTGGATTTCGAAGGCATGATTAAGCAGGGTTCGGATGCAACCCTTGTGAAGAAAATCGCAGATATGTTGGAAAAATCAGGGCTGGAAGCCTTTTTGACGATAGAATACTCACACACCTACCTGAAAGAGGTGACGCAGTTCTATGTGAACGCCAAGGTGCAGGACGAAGGGATAATTCCTCCGTCCACTGCAAGGACATCATGATCACTGCTAAAGACCTCGCGGAGCACTTCTTATTACCGTCGGAGGGTATGGCGGAGATATATGAAGCTGATGTGGACTTGGCTGCTGCATGGAAAGAAGTAGCCAAACTCGAGTGTGCTGCGAAAGTGATCTACACAGCTGAGAAGAAGCTGCTGAAGGACGATTATCATAAGCTGATGGATGTCGTCTCAAAATACGTGGATATGAAGTTTGGCAGTTTCAATCAACTTTCAAAAACTAAGCTGATCGTCATGGCTGCGATCATGCAAGGGAAGAAGGTTAATTGGGCTGAGTTCGTATACAGCAGACTCTGCCAGAACGTTGCGAACAAGTCTTTCAAGGAAAATGGATCCTTTGGAGGATCACTCGGCTATGGCCTAGTTATTGGCCGCTTGATGGAAGTGAAGGGCATTTCCCTTCATCATGGAAAGTCCTTCCATGTAAACAAGAAGATGTTTAGGGCTAACCTCTCAGGAGCCCAGAAGAGAGCCCATGCGAAGAGGGCGGACACCAGTTATGGGGAATCAGCTGACCCCGAGGAAACAACTGTTGCCTCCCCTCTGAAGAAGAAAGCTGCCCCTGCAACTACAAAGAAGAAAGCTACCCCTGCAGCAAAGACAAAAGATGCACCTGCCCATGTAGCCGAGTCACCTGCCCGAGCAGCCGTGTCTCCTGCCCACGCAGCCGAGGTGGAGAAAGAAGCCCTAATACCTTCTCCGACCATCAAAAAGAAGAGGACTGCCAAGCTAAGAAAGGCAACTCCTCAGTCAAAGAAAGATGCACCAGCCCCCGCCGCCAAGGAAGCTGATGAAGAAGTATCCGAACCAGAACTTCCTCTGGTAAGGACAAAAAGAAGAAAAAGAATCACCAAGCTCTCGGAGCTTGAGAAGACAACCGAAGTCCGCCACTCTGTTTGGAGAAAATCTCCGAGATCGGCCAAGAAGTGCGATCTCAGTTGTCGTTGAAAAAGCCAACTTTGCTGAGGACGATCAGCAGAGGCAAATAGAAGACCCGACTGAGGAAAAAGAGGCAGCAGAGACAGTAGAATCTCCTGCTGGACGAATTGTGTCTCCATCTGCTCCCGATGTTGCTGAAGGTGAAGAGCAGCAGAGTATGTTGCCTTCCATTCCTGAAAAGGAAGGACAACAAGGAGAGGATGAAGATGATGATATATTCATGTACTCTCCATTAAACCAAGACATCCAGAATCGTCTGCGAGCATGGAGGAAGTGGAAGATGAGTCACTCAAGGGTGCAGTTTGAACACCCTGAGTATATTGAGGAAGAAGATGAGCTTTTCAGGCTTCTTGAGATTGGCACTGTACTGCAGGCCCTGGATGAGGATAACTGCATAAATATGCTGCAAATTCGCTAGGAGCAAGAAAAAGCCAGAGCAGCTGAGGAAGCTGAAGCTCGTGAGAAAGCCAACATTTGTCCTCTCACTGGAACCAGCGACCACACTCATCCTCACATTGATATGCTTTCAGGAAGTGATGAGGACATGGATCCTGCTGCTGCAAAGGAAAAGTTGGACATGAAACAAGCCATGCGGGAATCCAGATTGATGCATGAGCAACAGCTGAGGGAAGGACCTGGAGAGTCTTCTAAATCTCAGCTAGGAATTGATCCGTTGGGAGTGGTACAACAGATTGCCATAGTTATTACTGCAACCACTTCTCCAGTTCACTCAGATGATGGATCTAAGGGACTTGGCGATGACACTGGGAACTTGGGCACCCAAGTTGAGCCAACCCCTGTTGAATGTGTCTTACCACCTGCCCCCACGGCTGAACATTCAATGGAAACAATGAGTCCGGAGCAGAGTGACCCCACCATCGATCACTCACCAAAAGTGCGTCGGTGGGGAAACTCACTCCATTGCGGCTAGGTCGGAGGATCTGCAGATGACTCTAATATGAAGGAAGGAGGCGAAGTGGAGAAAGAGAAAGAAAAAGAACAACAACAAGTTTTCACTGATGAAGCTCGGACAGTTGAGTGTGCCCCAACTGAAGTGCCAATAGCTTTGCAGGCTGAGGACACTGTTGATGCAGTCGAGGCACCGGATGGATCTGCCCCGGGAGTTAACACTCTGGGCAATGAAAGTGCAATCCAGGAGTTGAGACTCTGTGGATGCCATCTAGAGAAGACCCTAAGACAAAAATGCGTCGAAGGGAATGTAGAAGGCCTTTCGTAGTTGAGACCGCTAAAGGTAATGAAGGCCCGAGGGAGGTTGAGACTTCCCTGGGTAAAGAGACAGAAATAAAGAACATCCCTCATGTTCACATTGAAGAAACTGAGAAGGAGATTAGTGCTCTTCATGATTCCCAAGACAACCCTGATATATCATTTCTGGGATCTGAAGATGAAGCTGAGTCCACCCCTACCGCACATCAAAAAGACTCAGCTGAGATGTTTTTCCAAGTACGAGTAAGCCGATTTCAAAGTTGCTCGTCAAACGTTCAATTTTGATGATGAGCCAAGCCCTCAAGTCTCATCATCTTCCGATGACGCACCGATACGGCCGAGGAACAACAAACTCAAAAGGACAAACTAATTTGAGACCGAAGAAGTTGTTAAGGCAGTGAGGCTCACTATCCGGGTCAATACCATCAAAGGCCCCAATTTGAATCACGATCAAATGCGCAGGCTTCAGAGTGCAAGAAACGACCTCTCGTACGATTTCACATGTACGAGACGGTGCATTTGAAGAGACCTTCCCATTCTCAATCGAGCTACCTGCACTAGAAGAAGAAACTGCAAAAGAACAGAAGAAGTACTCTCCATGCGAAGAACCCATCATCCCAACTGATTCCATTGTACCAGCAGAATTCAATTTCGACGTTGAATAGCCGCCAGCTGAATCGGAAGTGACAGTTGAAATCCGTGAAGTCTTCAAGAAAATTTGCGGGGAGATTGAGAGGATCAAACGACATTAGCCCTCATTAGACATGCGACTGGACAATCGAGATGCTACCCACACAACCGACTTGAGAGGGATAGTGATAAGAATCAGGGAGTGGTGTCAGCAACAATCTGCCATGCGTCTCGAACAAGTTCGTTACTTCAAGGCACTCTACAATAGGATGCTTGTTTAGAGTGCAGACAATGCTGACATGAAGCAGAGAATACAAGAGTACATTGAGAGGTTGCATGCCTCTCACAAAACCGAAATTGAGCTGCTACAGGAGTTTCAGAAGAAAGAAATTGTGCGACTTGAGGAGACTATGAATGCCAAATTTAGCCTCCTCATGGCTAAAATGAAACTGGTTACAGCTGAGTCGAAGGCCACCCATTCTGTAAGGTGCCTTTGACGTTGGTGCTGCTCCTGGCACCAGGTCAATCGTGAACTCCACTTGTCGATCTGGTGGCATTCCAGGTAAATCCTCTGGAAAAACATCAAGGTACTCTCGGGCGATCGGGATATCAACAATTGTTCTCTCTTCATTCGGGGTAACCATTACATTCACCAAGAATGCTTGGCATTCTCCTCTCCTTAGCATCTTCACAACTTTCATTGCTGTTATAACTCGTGGCGAAACACCCGACCTAGTCCCATGGAAAGTGAACTTCTCTTTTCCTGGCACATGGAAATCTATTTCCCTCTCGTGACATCGGATGTTTGCGCGGTTCTGACTTAACCAATCCATTCCTAGGATTACGTCAAAGTCCTTCATCTTTATATCATACGAGTTCGCTTCTAGAGTTCTCCCCTCTATGTTCAGTTGTACCTCGTTTACTCTATGATCAACCACTATAGTTTTACCCGAAGGTATACTAACCCCCAAAGGTTCCACAGACTCACATATCACATTATTTAATCTCTCAATGAATTTTGCAGATATGAAAGAATGCGTAGCACCAATATCAAAAAGTACAAGAACAGGTATATTAAAAACTCGTAACATACCCGTCATTGTCTCAGGCTCCTCTTGTGCATCCTATTCGGTCATGGCATACATTCTGGGTTTCCCTCCTGTGGGCCTCTCTGTTCCTCTCTGCGCTGATTGGAATATTTCTTACAGTCCCAACCCTGATGCCCTGGCTGATGGCATTGGTAACACACATCTTTTCCCAGCAGGCACTCGCCATGATGATGTTTCCCGCAATTCTGGCATTGTGGCTTCGTCTGCTGACCTAGCTGATTAGGAGCACCACCGACTCTTTGTTGTTTGTTATTAACAAACTTCCCAGTGTTTGGACCCTCCCATTTTCTTTTGGGAACCTCAAAAACCTTTTTACTACCTCCTTCCAATCTCATATTGGAGGCAACCGCTCGAGCTCCTTCCACAACAGCAGAATATGATGCTTTCCCCAGTATGCTCACTACACCACCCAACTGAGGGCGTAAACCAGACACAAGTCTCTTAGCCTTCTTACCTTCTGTGTCCGTCAAGTGAATAGCATACCTCGCTAACTGGTTGAACTTTCGCTCATACTCGAGCACCGTCATTGTCCTTGTTGTAGGTTTAGGAATTCTCTTTCTTTTTATCTCTGTCAGATCAGGAAAAAATTTGCATGACTAATTCCTTGAAACCGATCCATTGCATATCGATTCGTTCTTTGGTCGGTGAGGGTTCGACGGTGTGAATCCCACCAATACCTAGCATCTTGTTTGAGCTGATAAATCGCACATGACACCCTTTGTGCATCAGTGCACTCGATCAATTCAAATATGCCCTCCAATTCTGCTATCCATTCTTCCACAGTGTGCGGCTCTTCTTGCCCCGTGAGAGTCGGAGGTCTATAGCGGTGAAACTGTTCCACCACATGTGAAGTGTTATTTGTGGGAGCCGACTGGTTCTGTTGGTTCAAAGCACCCCCTTGAGTTAGACCCTCAACGATTGTGGCTAGGCGCGGCACTACGTCTCCCAAATTTTCTAGTGTTGAATTTGTGGCAGTCCCGGTTTTAGGGGCTCTAGGATTCATATTATAACCATGAATATAAAATTAAGTCAGTTTCCGATTGGAAGATTTTTAAACTCAATATATAAAAAATTTAACAGCAAATGTTAAACAAGTACTCAAGGCAAATTTTAAAAAGAATGATCATCCATTAATCTCATAATTTTTTTTTATTACATCAAATTCGACGATGAAAGAAACAACTGCTAGTTTGAAAAATTAAAGACATAAACTAAAATACTAGTGAAAGGAAAATATAAAATCCAAACATCGTCTACGAAAATAAATAAAATAAAAGTCTGGCTAATCAACATCTTCTTCAGGTCTTCCTCCCAGGATCTTCCTCGGGTCTTCATCGTCACTAGAATCGGGTGGAGGGCATCATCATGTATGTCTTGCTCTTCGGGCCGAAGTCGAAATGTCCATAGTGAGTTGTACATGGTCCAACCACCACCGTTTAATACCGAAACGAAATTCTCATAGCTAACCCGCTGATGAACTCCCTGGACATCATCTACCATTTGATTGTATATCTCTCTTGCTCTTCGCAGGGTAGCTCGATAAGGTATTAATAAATCTAAGTATGCCCTGTAGATCGAATCTACGAGTGACGACATATCTAGCCTCTACCCATAATCCAAACATTGCATTAAGATGTGCCCCAAGGTTATAGTTAGGTTCCATTGATATTGTTCATATCTCTATCCTTGCTCTCCTAGTAGCGCTAACAATATCGGACTTTCGTGTTGTATACCTTCTACGAGCCATCTATATAGCATAAAAATAATTAAATTCTCTAAGTTCTTTCTATTGTCCATAAAGTTCACAATTAACATAATATCTCAATAGTTCAATGACATTTTATCGTGCTATGCATCCAAGAAAACTTAGCATATTCTTTCATTTTTCTCTTTGCAATAGGAATTGTAAAATTCATTGTGAGATTAAAACACTTTATCAATAGCATTTGACAAATGCAAAGCGAAAGAAAGCGAAATCCTTTAAAAAAAATCTGTACCTTGGCTTCGGAGTTGGCGTGGCATAGCGGTGGTGGATACGTAGACTCTTTCCATTTTATTAAAAAAAATTCTAATTCATTTATCAGAGTACACACACGAAATTTACACATATTTTTTTTAATTTGCAAGTCTACAGAAAGGTAGACCCACTCTGGTACCACCTGTAACGCCCTGGAATTTCTTTAATAAAATGAACGAGCATACACTTAATTCCAACGATGAAAAAAGACATGAATAATTTAAAAATAAAATTTAACTAAGTCAATTGTAGTGGAAGCAAAATATTTCTTAAATAAAATTCTAACCAACGTCTCATTATATCAATTTCAAATAAACTGGAAATAAAAACTAATAACTTAAAAGAAGTAGATAGTTCGACCTTTTTTTTAAACATAAACTAAACATTCGTAAATAAATCCTTAGGCCTTGTCATATGCACCGCTCTTAGCCAGCGCCATCTCCTTCACCTGAAAAGTTTGTTATATGTGGGGTGAGCGACACAACTCAGTGGAGTATAAATTGTCCAAGCTAAATACACATATATCTCACATAGGCATGCAAATACAATCCAATAGGACATAACATAGATCATTTGAAAAGCGTAGACATATACAATAGTTGCACTGCAGGGTTCCACTGAGGATACATCGACCAGGACCTCTTAAGTCCCGGCTCAATAGTCTAAGAATCGTACTTACATATTCATGCAAAATAATCTAAGCATTTAACAAGGACAATAAAGTTTAGAAAACAAACCCCACCTTGAACGTAGCTTGAAAATTTAGTAGAGCCTAGGAGTGTCGGATGCAAGCACGCCTAATCCTCGCTTGATAAATCGCCTAATCAATAGAAAATAATACTAGTTAAAATCCTCGAATATTCTAAACTTAATCTAAAAATAATAATCTAAAAATCCTAATTTAGGGGCATAATAAAATAAAAAAAAAATAGAATTGGAGGTTGAATTGGAATCAAAATAGAAATTGGGAATTAGAGGCAAATTTGAATGGTTTAGGGGTTGAGGGCAATTCTATCATTGGTTTATGGGGACCACATCCCCAAAATCCTCATCCCCCTTTTCTTCCATATCATACGTACTCTTCCCTCAACTCTCCCTCTCTCTCTTCTTTCTTTTTTTCTTTTCTTTTTCTTTTTTCCTTTTCTTTTTCTTTTCTCTTTTCTTTCATACTTTTCCTACTTTTTCCCTTCTTTTCGGTCAACCCTCCCACTCAATCCCTCTTTTTTTTCTTTTTTCTTCAACAGTAATCTCACCCCCCCAAATTTCCTATTTTTGTTTCCTTATTCCCTAACTCCATCTCTGCTACGTCAAACATCATCTTCTTCCTTTTTTTTTTCCTTTTCTTCTTCTAATTCTCCTCTTCTTTGTAGATTTCTTATCCCTCCGTTATTTCTCCAACAACGACCGTCACCAGCACCCTCATCTTCTTCTTCTTTTTTTTCCTAAAATCTGGCCTACGCGAAAACCAGTGGCACGTGATGCGATGGTGACGATGGGCAGATGGAGTTCGGGATTAGGCTTTTGGTTTTGGGCTGAATCGGAGAAGTGCGAGTCAGTTTCGGGCTGGTTCAGGAAATTTTCTGGCGTGGCTGAATTTAGTTTTTTTTTTGGGCGGCAACGAACTGGGTTTCTGGTTGTTTTTCTTTCTTTTTTTTATTTTCGGCAGGGGCTAGTTGTGGCTTGGGATGGAAATTTCGAGATGTTTGGGTTTAGGGCTGATTATTGGGGGATCGTGTGTTGTGGCTGGACATGGTTTAGCCGGAGCCATAGGGTTGATCTGGATGGGAAAAAGCAACGTTAAATATTGCAGAGACAAAATAAGGATTACCTTTGCTTGAATGGAATACCTTTTCTTGAATGGGATACGTGAGGAAAAATAAAATTAATAATATATGATTGTATTTATAGGATTGACTAGGGTTAGGGTTAAGAGAATAAGAGTCTTAATCCCACAGGATTTCAAAAACAATCTGGTAAAGATATAACAAGATTCGATATATTTGGAAATTTGAAATTGGTATCTTGATATTCTAGAATACTATTGGAATTGGACTTTTTAATGGGCTAAATTGATAAGGAATCATATAAAATGGGCTTGTTTAAACTAGGACCTGGACAATTGAACATTGGATTTGAAAGATTGGGCTTGAATTATAAAATAATAATTAGCCCCTAAATAAAAATAAACTAACTAAAAAAAATCTAAAACTCATCATTCTTAATAAAAGCCCAAAATAAAATTCCAGGTATTACAAGCCGACTGGACTTCATGCTTGCTGGGATGTTTCCAGGGGTTTCTCTCTCCTTTGATGATGCCAAAAAGGGGGAAGAGGAATACCTGAAGAGTTTGAAGGAGACAACTGTTGTAGAGAAGAAAGATGCAGCTGTTGAGAAGAGAAAAGAAAAAGGAAACGTTGTTGAGGGGGAAAGGTCAAAGGATGTGACCTTAATGCTTGCTGAAACCCCTCAGCAAGGTCATGTCACAGCCAGCATAATCAGCAAACTTCCTGTAACTCTGCCGCTCTATCACTCTGTTGTGCCTATGTCTCATAAGAAGAAGATTGTAGAAGTAGAGGTGGAGGATTTCGACAAAAGAACGGATGTCCGTGTTGAAGAGATGTTGAAACAATTTGGAGGCATTCCGGCAGGTAAAGATACAGATGCCATTCCAGATGACGGACAAGAGCAAGATCTGTTGAAGAATTCAAAACGCTCGAGTTCGAAGGATATTTCAAAAACATGTCCATAGCCCGAGCACGGGACTGTCTTGGGAGAAAGGTATGAAGATGTGGAAGAAGGCGATAAAGGGCGAGACTGCGATCGCTCTGTTTGGTAAGAAGAAGACTCAGTACAATATACGCCCGAAAAGAAGGAAGAAGTGGTGGAGGTGGAGGTTTTATAAGACCTCTACCCAAAAATATTGAATATGTAGATCCGCAAGAAAAAGAAGGATACGATATGATGTTATAGCCAATCCGGAAGTGGAAAGAAAAATGCGAGTGAAGATGAGAAAATAAAGAGGATGTGGCAAGAAAGACGAGGAAAGAAAAAGAAAATATGAAGACAAAAGAGCTACGAAAAGAAGAAAGCGGTGAAGATGAGAATAAGAGAAAGAGAGAGTTTGAGAAGAAGAAGAAGAAAGAAAGAAGGCAAGAAAGCGATGAAGTGTTTTCGCCAACCCCTTCATGTATTTTACTTTTGTAAATACATATGTATGTAAGTCTTACGTACATTTAATGAAACATCGTATTTTGCGTAGATATAGTATATGCTCCGATTGCTCGATACACATTGTAAATAGGCGTGTAGAGAACAAGAATGATATGATCAATAAACGATCTATTCAACACATACATTCTTTGTTTCAAAGATTATGCGTATGTATATGTGTTGTTTACATTTTACTTAATTTTGTTAAGTTTTGGCATCATCAAAACGGGGAAATTGTTGGGAAATTTATTGTTTAGATTTTGATGAATGCCACGTAAAACTTAGGACTAGAAAGTTGGCACCCCATTTTCCTTGTAATTTTATTGTAATAGATACGGTTGTATAAAGTTTGAGTCAAGTCATCTATGCCTGGAAATACAAGAAGTCAATCAAGATGTGAAGTGAAGACTCCGTGAGGAACAAATGAGTATGGCCAAGAGAAGACTAAGGACTCGATGAAGGAGTATCTACTGTGAGACAGGCAATTTGTGAGAAGAGTCGATTAAGTCAACCCAAGAAGCCAAGTCAAGTTGAAGTGACAGATGAGTCTTTCAATCATTGGAGCAGACTCAAGTCACCTAGGGAAAAGGCAGTTGCAAAGAGGAGTTAACTGAAAAGAATCCGTTGCACAAAAGTCAAGAACATTACCTAAATAAGTAATACTTCCATGCTTCCATGTCTTAAAGTGCTCAGTCCCAGAAGCGTGCAAAAAGAATAAACCAATAGGAAGACCGCACTCAGGTCGAGCACGAAAAGTTGGACATTCATTTAATACGAGGAAAGGTCTACATCTCAAGATTAAAGACCAAGAAAAGACAAGCCAACGAACACAAGTGACTTTTGAAAATCAGCCTATCTCTTCAACGGGCAGATTTTTGAAAAGTTCACTATAAAAGGCTGAGGAATCACTTTGAGAAAAGGTTACCTTGCATACTTGAGATAACAAGCATTATTCATACTGTAACCTGCAAAATATTCTCAAGTTATTCAAGCAAAATCCTCAAGCCAAAATCTCGAAGGAAATCAATCCAACACTAAGCTGTGAAGGAAAGACAACTTCAAACTATTGAAGAGGAAACATTTGAAGAATCAAAAGGGGTCTACTTTCCAAGGAGGATTGTAGGAAGGTTCAAGGTCGAACCAATCTCAAGTTATTGGAGGGCTTCGTGATCAAATCCAAGAAGCTTGAGAAAGTAAGTGAAGTAACAAAGCGAACCGCCCTGTGAAGAAGCTCGAGTTGGACGAGATGCCGGTGAGTGATCAAGGCATCTCCGTGATCGAGTCCCAAAGAGCAAGCAAGTTGTGTGATCAAGACTTGTAGACGGGATGATAACCACTTTGTAAACCGATCATTACTTAGTGGATTCCTCCAGGAGTTGGAGAAGAGAGGAGTAGAAGAATTACCCCATCTTCGAACCTCTATAAAAATTATTGTGTCATTTTTATTTCAGCATTTTATTTCTGCATATCACTTTATATCTGCTGATAATTTGCTATCCAACTGATAATTAACAAAGTGCTAAAATCAAGTGTTAAAACAAACTTAAATCAAATTCAAGGGTGTTAAGTCTTCCGCTGAAAATCTCATCACAACCAAGTTAAGGTTTAGTCTAAACAACTGAGTTATTCTATCAACAGCTCTTTCGAGTATGTTGAGTGACTAACTCTGCTGATTAACTAACTTAGCTGTCCATCAAGGACTTAGCTGTGTAATTAACTCTGTAATACTTTAAAAAGACTAAAATCGAAAAGTTGGTAAGGTTTATTCAACCCCCCTCCCTTCTAAACCTTACTCACACCCCTTGGGACCTACAGAATTGTAGTTAAGTTGATTCGATTCAATTAAAAACTCATTTTTAATTGAAAAAAATATATCTCAAAAGTATTACATTATGTATATTACATATATCTATACATAACATTATATATATTTATGTACTTAAGATGAAATTAACTTTTTATTTATATGAAATTATATTTATAATACTATTTATATATAGAAAATTATTTTTTATATTTATTAACACACTTTTCATGTTAATATAAATTATTTTTTATACTTATCAATATATTTGGTTATTTAACTTTCAGAGTTGTGATCTTCACACTTATTAAGGATCTAAACATGACTAAAAAGCCTTTGAGCGATGAATTTGGGCCTTGTGCGGTTTTATGAAAAACCAGCTTTCAAAAATTGAATACAAAATACATTGTGTTTAATGTAAGACAACCCCTTACCGTGAGACTGTGGTGACTAATCACAACTATCCATCACAACTAATAAACGGTTCAGATTGGGATTAAAATTATGGTATTAACTAATTAATTTAAACACGATAAGGATAATATAGAAAAGCATTAATTTGGTGCAACAATCATTCCATAATAACCGCTGCTACACAAACAATTATTAAAGAAATATATCAATCACATTCTATAACAAAAAATCACACAAAATCAAGGTTCTTATCTCTCTCTTCTCTGCAAACGAAAGTCAAAACAGAGAAATCTGCAGACGAAGAACTATTTTACGAAGGTGAACAACATACAAAATGAAGATACATATCAAACACCGCATTAGAATTCAGTGGACGCGATAGATAAAACCTGTGAATATGAGCAGATCGATTATGGTACTTACATTGGCTTCAAAAATAAATCAATATTAATTCGTGTTGGATATGATGCATAATAGCTAGTATAGTATACATGAGTTTTCTTCGAATTATGATTATACCTATTTACAATCACACGGTCTTTATTTGTACCTATATGCGTCTATGGATTATGAAATGAAATAGTGCATGGTTAGTGTATATCTGTTGCATATCTCATAATAATGATGCATTATTCGTTTAATTTGCAAACTTATGCACAGTAGCAATAGAGACAAAGTAATTATGTAATCTTAATGCATATATTATTTATATATGATGCATAATTATATGAATACTAATGCATACATACATGTCATTTATATTTATAATCATAATAATGCGTTTTTTACTGTAATTTCTACATTATATACAATCTAAAATACGAAATAAGCTTACTGCACTTGTAATGCATGTATTATAAAAGCATGGTGCTTTCTAAGAATGATTATGGAGCATATTTACACTAATAAATATATCATGATTGCATTGAATGAATACTAATTATTTTTTGTATAATTAATACAAATTAGCATACAAAATGATGCATACTTATGCTAATTCTGCTGCAACTTTATGCTTATAACAGTGCATATTTACTTGATGCAGGCCACCAACATAATGAAGTACAAGATCCCATTGTCATATCCCCATGTTCTGCAAAATATTGGATCCCTGAAAATGAGCAAGAACATATGCCATGAATAGACATGCAATTTACTACCTTGGAAGAGGGTATACAGTTTTGTAGGGATTACAGATCAAGCTGTGGATTTGACATAAGAAAAACAACTCACGACGATTTAAAAACCATGAAATCTGTGTGCAATATATTGTATCTAACGATATCAGTGCAACCACTGACGTTACAATCAATTAGATCATGATTGTTGTAAACGATTGCATTATAGTAACGCTATCAGTGCACCACTTATAATCTAAATATGCACTACAACAAAGTTAACTCCTCATCATGATACAATATGCATTATAAAAATATTACATGTGCATCATGTCAAGTCTAACTATGCACTAAAATCACGTTAACTATGCATAACCATTAACCGATATAGTGCACCACAACTGATTTAGGTGTGCACCACAATATCATTAGTTTTGCATCATGTCTAGCGTAAGTATACACCACAATACCATTAACACGCTACAACCACATCACATGAAATCTAAATATATACACAATTGCCATTAGCTATGCACTAACACCATTACACCACTATAATTAATACAAAATGCATACTTATCTGAGATTTATTACATATATAATAATTAGATACCATACTTGTAGGTCCTAAGGGGTGTAAGTGTAAGGTTTAGAAGGGGGGGTTGAATAAACCTTACCAAATTTTCGATTTAGTCCTTTTAAATATACAGAGTTGATACTACACAGTTGTGTCTTGATGGGATCAATTTAGTCAATCAAGAGAGTTAGTCTCTCAAAGACTCAACCGAGCGAAATTTGTTGATGGAATAACTCATTTGTTGGCTTTAAATTAACTGTTGTGGTTTTGTTTTTTGGAAGACTTAACACCCTTAAGTTTGATTAGCAAGGATTTAGTGCTTGATTTAGTACTTATAGATTATCAAGTGGATAGCAAATATGTCGTGAGAATTAAACAATTAAGATGCGAGAAATTAAAAAATCTTGAAATGTAAATGACAATGAAATTTTTATAGAGGTTCGAAGATGGGGTAATTCTTCTACTCCTCTCTTCTCCAACTCTGGAGGAATCCACTAGGTAATGATCAAGTATACAAAGTGGTAAGTCCGGATACAAGTCTTGATCACCACTAACTTGATCCTTTGGGACTCGATGCTGAGACGCCTTGATCACTCGGTGGCTTCTCGTGACGACTCGGCTTCTTCACAGGGCGGCTTTGCTTTACTACTCTGACTCACTTGCTTAAGCTCTTTGGATTTGATCACGAAGCCCTCCAAAACCTTAAGACTTGGTTCGACCTTGAACCTTCCTACAATCCTTCGTGGAATGTAGACCCCTTGTTTTTTAGTATGTTCATCTTCAACTCGATTGAAGTTATCTTTCCTTCACGAGGTAAGTGTTGGATTGATGTTCTTCGTAGTTTAGGCTTGAGAATTGAGAATGTTTGAGACTTTCTAATAATTGCTTGAACGTCTTTAGTTCAGAATTTGTGTCACACTTGTGTCTCACTTGTGTCTCACTTGTGTCTCACTTGTGTCTCACATTCTCGATAAACTCCTCGATCTTTTATAGTGATCTTTCAAAAATTTGCCCGTTGAAGAGATAGGCTTATTTTTGAAAGTCACTTGCGTCGTTGGCTTGTCTTGTTGCGATCCTTGGAATTGCCATTTCCTCGTATGAATTGTTCTTTCACCTTTTCGAGTTCGACACGGTGTAGTGCTTCCCATTGGTTCATTCCTTTTGCACGCTCGACCGGGGTGAGCACTCGAGAAAGGTGATATGGAGATATTACTTGTTTAAGTAATTCTCTTGATTTCTATGCAACGGATCTTTTACGATTATCTCGACTTGACCGCATTTCTTTGCTTTCCCAGGTGACATAGAGTCGACTTCCGATCATTGGATGACTCTTCGTCACTTCAACTTGAGACTTGGCTTTTCTCGAGTTGACTTGATCGATACTCCACTCAGTGCATCTCACCGCTTCTTGATAGAGTTCCGTCTACTCTTCTTTGCCATACTCAATTTGTCTCGCAATGAGTCTTCCTTCTAGTCTTGGTTGTCTTCTTGCATGTTAGGCGTAGGCGACTTAACTCGGCTTGGCTAGCTATTTATTTATTACAATGCATTTTACAACAAAATTGAATTGGGGTGCCAACTTCCTATTCTAAGTTTTACATGGCATTCATCAAAATCTAAACAATAAATTTCCTAACAATTTCCCCCTTTTTGATGATGCCAAAACTTAAACCATTCAAAAATGCAAATAGCAAAGATACATACAGATAGTGTATTGACATAGAATGTATGCATGAGAATCAATTCTTTTATTGATCATAACATTCTTGTTCTTTTACTGTTTGTTTACAAGGTGTATCAAAGCACATATTTGTCTACACAGAAAATAAAGAATTTATAGCTTTATTTCAGAAGACTTACATTGTATGTATTTACATAATAAAATACACGAAGGGGTGGACAACAACACTTCATCTCCTTCGTTGTCTCCTTCTTTCATCTTGTTCAGCATCTTCTTCTCTTCTTCTCTTTTTCTCATCGTCAGCTGCCTTCTTTTTCTTTTCATATGCCTTTTCTCGGCGCCTTCATCTCTTCTTAATCTTTCCTGTCTTTCCTCCCATAGCTGAGTTTGTCTCTTGTTTTCTTCTTCTATTCTTTTTGCATACTCAGCGTTACTTTTAGCCACTTGCAAATTTGCTACTTGGTCAAGACCAGCCCAGTAGATCCCTCCTTTCTTGCCTGGATCTACGTATTCGATGTTTTTGGGCGGAGGCCTGGTCCAAGCTTCTTCCTCCACCACCGCTTCTTCCTCTACCTCGGGGCGTGTCTTGTCGGGGTCTTCTTCTTTCGGTGAGTGACAGCGGAGTGACCAGCAGAGTGATCAGGTAGAGTAGCCGCTTGTCGCCTTCTTCACATAACATGAGACCCTTTTCCCAAGTACAAGTCCCAAGCTTGAGCCATAGACATATTTGCAAAGTATCCTTCGGATTCGAGCGTTTTAAATTCATCAACGATCGTGGCTCTGTCCCAACATCCGAGATGGCATAAGTATCTCTGTCTCTTGGAATGCCTCCATGTTGTTTCAAGATGTTCATAACCGGGCATCCATTCTTTCTTCCACTTCCTTCATCCCCGCTTCAATTGTTTTTCTCTTTTCGGCCATGGATATAGCAGAGTGTTGGAGTGGCAGAGTCACGGGGAGTTTCTTTGCGATAATGTCATTTGTGACAGACCTGTTGGGGGTTTGTGCAATCATCAAGGTCACATCTTTCGATCCTTCCCCCTAAGCGATTTTCCTTTCTTTTGTTTTTAACTTCCTCAATGTCTTTCCCTTCACATTTGCATCCTCTTTTTGGATCTTTTCGTGCTTTAAGGTATTCCTCTTCCCCTTTTTGGCATCATCAAAAAGAGAGGACACTGGAAACATCTTGTGCAAGCGGGAAGTCGAGCCTGCGATGGTAGAGTTCTGTCTCGAGTCTGCTGCAGAGTATGCAACACGAAATTTGGATCGAGTAGCGTTGGACTCTTTGAAATCACTTCATCTCGGCCATGAGAAGGCTGAATTTTGTATTCATGGTTTCTTCCAAACGTTGTAGATCACTCTTGTTTTGCTCACGCAGCAGACTTTATCTCGGCAATGTGAGCTTCATGCATGTGCTCAATATGTTCTTTCGGCTTCGTTTTTGCATCGGCATTTTCAGCTCTCCATACCAAAGCAACTTGTTGAACAATGTCTGAAGTATCTAACTAGTTCCACACGCATTGTTTTCTTCTTTGTTGCCACCATTCCCGATCCCGATTGTTATGCCTCTTAAATCGCCAGATAAGATTGGCATCTCTGTTGTCGCCGCATGTCCATAGAGGCACGATGCCTCTCCATCCGTTCAATCTCGGCGAATAATGCCTTGAACACTTCGCGGACTTGGTGATTCCTCCGTTGCGGTGATGGCCATGCGGCGTCAAAATCATAATCATTTGGAACAATGGTGCACGATGGAAAAACGGAGCCGGGTGCGTGGTAGCGTGCGCGTTCGTTCTCGACTCTTCATGGAGGTCGGGTACCTCGGGAAAAAGGAAAAGATTCTATAAAGGATTCATCACCGCCAATCGGGATTTGTTCGATGATGAGCGGTGAAGTTCTTTTTGGAATCGACCTGCTGCGGACTTGAGGAGCTGCGCAGTGGACTCGGGTTGGTGGGGTTTGTTGTGAAGTGGACCCGGCTTGCCGAGCCTCATTTGTCTCAACAACCGTTGGTCTCGATTGATTTCTCTAATTGAGTAGAGGCGGTCCTCGGCCTTATCGAAGCATCATCGGACGATAATGAGATTTCCATTGGTGGCTCATCATCAAAATTAAAGGTTTGACGAGTAGTCTTGGGATCGACTTGCTCGTGCTTGGAACATCTTGGTGAGTCTTTTGGATCGTCACCGGGGATGACTCACCTTCTTCTTCGCGCCCGATCCCATAAAGGTTACATCGGGATTATCCTGGGAATCATGAAGTGCGCTTATCTCATTTTCGGATGGGTCGATGATAGCGGGAGGGATGTTCTCTACTTGACTTCTTTACCCCGGGAAGTCTCAACCTCCCGTGGGCCTTCATTACCTCTGCAGTCTCAAGCGCAAGCGAGGCCTGGACCTCCTTTCGGCGGTGTCGGTTTGTCTTAGGGTCTTTCGTGGTGGCATCCATTGGAGTCTCAACCCCATGGATTTCACTTTCATCGCCTAGAGTGTTAACTCCCAGTACATTCCTTCATGTGCCTCGATCGCATCGCGGCGTCATTAGCCTTCGAGCGAGTTGACACCTCGGTGAGATAGTCTCAATGCCTCCGAGCTTCGTTGATGGCAACTTGTTGTTCGTTTGGTGGTTGTACTTTCTCCACTTCGCCTCCTTGATTCATTGTGGAGTCATCTGCAGCATTCTCCGACCTTGCTGCGGTGGGAGGAGTTTCCCTCACCGGCGGCGCACCGGTGAGTGACTTGGAATGGGGTCACTCGTCTCCAAACTCGGCTGTTGCTATTGAAAGTTCAGCCGTTGGGGAAGGTGGTAAGACACCTTCAATAGGGGTTGGCTCATTTGGGGTCCCCACTATCCCGGTTTCATCGCCAAGTCCCTTATTGCCTTCTTTTCGAGTGAGTAGGGGAGGTGGTGGCAGCAACAACGGATGGCGATTTCTTTGAACCACTCCCATTGGATCAATTTCTAGGCGTGTTCGGAGGACTCTCCTGGTCCCTCCATCAATCTTTGCTCGTGAAGGATTCCGGATTCGTGCAATGCTTCTTTGCATTGCAACTCTTACGTGGCGGAGCGTTCTGCGGATCCTCATCATCAGCATCGAGAGAAGACATCAAGGAGAGGATGTGTGTGTTACGTGGGTGCGGGAGATAGGGCGGATGTTGGCCTTCTCACGTGCCTCGATTTCCTACCTGTCTTTCCTTCTCCTTGTCCTTGAATATCTGCAGGATGTCCATGCGATTGTCTTCATCGATCTTTGGGATTACGGTGGTTAGTCAAGGAAATTTAACAGATTCTTCTTCTTCTTCTATAAACTCGGGCCGTTGAACTGTTCCCTTGATTTACTCAATTTCCATTTCCTCCACTCACGCAGACGATTTTGGATGTCCGGGTAAGGTGGAGATAGGATCATCACATCACTATCGGCTCTATCGCCTTCTTTCTTGTGTTTCATTTGTATGGACTACAAGCTGTGTCTTGAGTTGCCTCATTTGATCGCCTTGACGAGACTTTTTGTTTCATCAATTACATCCGGAGACTCTACTTCTCCGGCCGATCTCCGTGTCTGCTCCAACCGAGTGGTGACTCGGCCCGGTTTCTCAAGCTCGGAGTGCTTGATGATTCTTCTTCGTCTCTAGTTTGTACCGGAGGATTTCGGTTCGAGACGGTTTCTCCGAGTCTTGGCGGCGGGGGGCGTGGTGGTGTCTTTTCTCGAGGAGCCGCCGCCGTCTTGGCTTGTCGTTCTCCTCTTTTTGACGATCGGAGAAGGTATTTGAGTGTCTTTCTCGACCGCTGCTTCTTTGGGCGGGAGACACACGGCCGCAAGGGGGTGACTTACTGCGGGGGGGAGCAAGTTTGACTTTCTTTTTTGCGGGAGCAGTGATCTTCTTACTTGTTGTAGGGGCGACTTTCTTCTTAGGTGGAGAGGAAACAACTATATCTTGTGGTGGTGATTCCCCCTCACTCGTGTCGGTTCTCTTGGCGTAGGCTCTCTTCGTGCGCCGAGAGAGGTTTGCTCGAACATCCTCTTGTTAACATGGAATGCCTTCCCATGTCTAAGAGGGACTCCTTTCACCTCCATCACGTAGGCCAATCACCAGGCCATATCCTAGGATCCTCCAAATGTGCCATCTTCCTTAAAGGATTTGTTCCTACGTTCGCGCGAGTCTGCTTTGTAGACAAACTCGGCCCGATTTATTTTCTTTTCTTCGATGATCGCGGCCATTATGATCGGCTTGGCTTTTGATGATTGGTCAAAGCCGCCAAATTTGATGTCAATACATTTGGCAACTATGTCCAACGACTTGTGATAATCCTCCGGTGATCTCTTGTTTTCTTTTGTGTATACATTTTATCAAAGATAGTCGGGCTTGGCTATTTCTTTCCAAGCATCGGCCAAGTTTACATCACCGTTCGTTAATTTACTCGAGGCTCCTTGGTTGGTAGTGGCGATGTTCACCAAATCCTTGGCGAGAGATAGTCACCGCTTTCCGTGAGCAGATGACTTTATTCCTTCATCGTGAATCTCGGCATTCACGTAGAATTGTGCGACCTCTCCACATAGGTCATCGGATATTCTAACGTCGAAATGGTTTCAGCCGGTCGTTTCTAATTTCTCAAAGCAATTTTCTTCACTAGGGTGTCGTCGGACCTTTGTTTCACCATGCCGTCGAAATCCCATGAGACCCGGTGTGGATTTGCTTTCCTAACTTGGTAAAATCATAGGTTGGTGCCATTTTTCAGGATTTTATCAAAGAAAAACTTAGAGATTGATTTGCGAGATAGATAGGGTTTCAAGAGAATTTTTGCCTTTGCTTTTTGAGAGAAGGAAAATGAACAGTTTTGGTAGTGTGAGAGAGAAACGGACGGAAATGGTTTAAGTATGGTTTATGAAAGGGCGTGCGGTGGTTTTGAAATGTGATCGAAATCAACGGCTTAGATTTTGCACGCCTATTTAGCATTTAATGTCTCGTATTTAATGCGGCAAAGCATTTATATCCAATCATAAGCTTGGTGTGCGGCTTTTTATGTCCGTACACATCATCATTATCTTTGACGTATTCCTTAAAAACATTCCCGCTTAGTCAAACGATTGCGTTTTTGTCACTTTGCTCATAAGTGACTCAGCTTATCCTTTAGCCGATTTAACTCTTCTTCTTACAGTTCTCTTAGTGACTCGGCTAATAAATTGGTGACTTGGTATATTTGTCTTTCCGTCTGACTAATTTACTTATTGATTTGTGAGTTCGACTCTTTTCCTTTTTGTGTTCCATTTCTTTTCATTGATTCTTCCGAGTGTCACTCAGCTCAATTAACCCCAACTCATGTTTGAGTTCTTCAAATCTTGACTCACATAATGGTTTTGTGAAGATGTCACCAATTGTTTATCGGTTGAGATATATTCCAAGATGATGTCCTTCTTTTCAACATGATCTCTTATGAAGTGATATCGACATCGATATGCTTTGTTCTTGAGTGCAACACACGGATTTTGAGTAATGGCAATTGCACTTGTGTTATCACACATGATTGGAATTTCTTTTTCCTCAACTTCATAGTCTCTCATTTCTTTGTCTCATCCATAGGACTTGGGCACAACATCGCCCGCAACTATGTATTATGCTTGGTTTGTAGAGGTGGCTATTGAATTTTGCTTCTTGCTAAACCAGGAAATCACTGTTTCTAGCATTTGACATGTGCCTGAAGTGCTTTTTCATCAACTCGCATCCAAAGATAGTCGTAGTCCGAATAGCCGATTAGCTTGAATCCACCTTCCTTTGGATACCATAAGCCAACTTCTTGGCTTCCTTTCAAGTATCTCAATATTCTCTTTCTTCTTTGTCATATGACTCTCTTTTGGAGCAGATTGAAATCTTGCACATACACCTACAACAAAGGTGATGTCCGGCCGCTTCTTTGTGAGATAGAGCAATGATCCAATAAGTGCTCAGTATCTTGTTTGATCTCAGGCTTGCCATCTGCATCCATGTCCATTTTGTGATGTATTCATTGGTATTTGCACGAAGACTTCTCCTCCATACCAAACTTCTTCATTAAATCTCTGGTGTATTTTGTTTGACTTATGAAGGTTCCATCCTTCAGCTGTTTCACTTGGAGTCCAAGGAAGAATGTCAGCTCTCCCATCATGTGTAAGTCCAAGCGGCTACGATAATCTAGAGGGGGGGTGAATAGATTATCTCCATCTTTTTAATTTCGCCCTCTTTTTGCAATCGAATGCTCAAAGACAATAATAAAGGTGCGGAATGTAAATAACACACGTCGATTTAAAGAGGTTCAACCCACCTAGGGCCTAATCCTCTACCACCCCAGTATATCCGGGATGGATTTCGAAAAGAAAAAGAATTTTATTAATTAGCAAAATTAATACAAATTCAACTTACAACAACTTGAAGAGTACCACACTCTTCTTCGACACCACCTTTGGAGATTACCACAATCTCCTTTGAAGATTACCACAATCTTCCTTCAACGGCACCTTGTGAAAATTACCACAATCTTCAACCTTGAAGAATACCAAATTCTTCAACACCTCAATAAGAAGATTACCACAATCTTCTTCACCTATCACCTAGATCATCCAAGTATGTTCTTACCACAAGAACACTCACAAGGATATCTTGTGTTTGAATGATAACCAAAAATCAAGATTACAACTCAATAATGAATAATACAATTTGAGTGCGAAGTGTAATCAAGAAAAGCCTAGACCTCAAAGATGTGAAAGTGATAAGCTAGGCAATTTTACAACAAGAATAATAACAATGAAAGACCAAGTGTTTGCTTGAAGTGTATCTTGTTGTGTTGTATCTCAATTCTTGTTAAGGTTGCTCCAAAACTTCCTCTATTTATAGGAGATGATTGATCAAGCATAGGCTCCTCTTGGGGATTGAAAATCTACAGAAAAATACAATTAAGATCAAGAATATGGCTGTTAGAAATCAATCCCACAATTTAAGGAAAAGTGTCTTTGTCAAACGGTCGGAAATTTCTTTGTTAAAAGATAGGCGACCGGTCGCGCACGAGAAATAGACATTAGAAGAATACACAACAAAATAACAGGCGCCGGTCGACGTATACCTCGACCGGTCGACCATCACCCCAACCGGTCCCCTCATGGATTTTGCAAAGATCAAGTGTTACATTTGAAACACACTTGCAGGCAGTCGCCGCACGGGCGACGGCCGCGTCCGACGGTCGACGCCAGCGGACCGGTCGACCTGCCCTTTTACACTCCAGGTTCAACTTTTGGGTTCAACGTACTCTTGTGCGGGTTGCCCAATAGGGCGACCGGTTGGCCTCAAAACCAAAGTGTTGTCCAATATTTAATCGAAGATAAACAACAAGAAATACTCAGAAAAATAGTAAAAACATTTTAGACCGATCGGGAGTATTAGGACAACATTTAGAAACATCTTTTGAGAGTGAAAACCCAATAACGTAAAATCATTAAAAGCGTTGTCCAATTTAGACGAAAATAAACTTGAAGAAATACTCAGGAAAATATTAAAACCATTTTAAATCATTTAGGAGTATTTGGACAACAATAAAAAACATTGTTTTGGTGCAAACAAAATCATCAAAATTAAGATAAAAACATGTATCAAACAATCTCCCCCTTTTTGATGATTACAAACCAAAACAATTTTAACACAAACTAAAGAGAGCAATGATTTTTAGGAAAAAAACATTTGACCGTTTGGAAGCAACCAAAATTCCCAAAAATATTAAAGCAACCAAGTAGGGAGTAGATATTTTCAATAATAAGCACAAGCTCCCCTATCAACAAGCATATCAAGAATATTGTAAAAGCAATTTTCCATAAGCTAAAAGCTTTTAGCTTTTACAATTTGTTCAAGAGCTTATAAGCTCCCCTGTCACAAAACATCATTATATAAGTCCATCAAGCAACAATTGGACTAAAAATAAATCACAACTTATGGCTTTTATGAGCCATAGCTTATAGCTTTTATTTCGAGCTTTTTATTAGCTTCTTTGAGCTAACGAGCCATTTTTCCTGTTTCTCCCCTTTGGAATCATCAAAAAGAATGTTAGGATGATAAAAACATCATACAAGTATATCAAAGTGCGCCAAAGAGACAATTTATCAACCATTCGAGGAGATAAACTTATAATCCGAAAAAAATGGGAGAAATGTATCATTTGATATCCATAAGCTCGTTTAAGTGTCAAGACATGATCTCAATGAGTATATAAGACATATGAAAGCATAAGAGTAAAAGTCGAACAATTCATTGCGACAATTCATCGAACACCTTGAGTGCATAAAAAATAAAAGAGGTTGTATATAGTCCTTGTAAAAGGTTCAAGCCAAAAATTATCATCAACAATCAACCTCATTCCAAAGCTCAATAAGATCATATGCAACATACGCAACATTTGTTCATCAAATAAGAAGCTCAAAGTAGATTTTCAAGGGTTCAACCCAATTGAGATAAGCTAAGAAGGATCAAGGCATTACAAATGCCAAAAAATAGAGCAACCACCAAGTAATATAAGTCATGCCTTAAACAATACATGTATGATATATCAAATGTCCCAATGCATATGCAACTAAGCATAATGATCAAAGCATTAAGAGAAGCACTTTTACCATCAAGTACTTCATACCAATTATCAAACAATGCTTTAGAGTATTTTTACCATCAAATACTCCATCAAAGTCAAGATCATCCACAAGTCATTATCAACTTGCAATTTTAACCCTTTTAAGAAAGACAAGCAAATATCATTAGTACAAATGAGTTTTACAAAAGTTTATCAAAATACAAAGCAACATTAATGAAAATGCTAGAAAGTAAAGGGGGTGGGGACATCAATCTTCATCCGAGGAGAAGCAAGATCCGGGAATTAAGTCCTTGATGAATTTCTTTAACTTGCCGATAGACTTTTGCATTTTGGAGGTCTTTTGCTCCAAAGCCTCATACCTCGTCTCATGAAAAGCCCTCATCTCATCAAATTCGGCTTGAGTATACCTCCTAGGCGGTTGAGCACCGGTATTACCCTCCGGATTGCTCGGTTCGCCCTCTTCCGCCAATCTTGCGGCCTCGATGTCATCAAAGAAGTCATTAGGATCGGGAGACTCTTGACCTCTTCCTCTCGCCATTTTGGTTGGTCGGATTTCCATGTTCTTGCGCATAGTGACCATTTGGGCGATGTTATCAATGTCAAAGTCGTTTTGAAATACCTCCGAGTTACACTCCGACGAAGGTAGTCCCGATTGAATAAGAAGTTTACAAATCCAATTTCCCATAACCAACTTCTTATTACCTTGAGTAATGGACTCGATAAGACATTGAATAAGTATGGCACCAAAGTTAAGTGGTTCCCTCCTAGCAATCTTATAAGTCAAAAAATAATCCATATTGCTAGGCATCTTTCCCGACTTACCACAAATGCAATATGCGACAATGACCGATAAAATACGATGCTCAAGTGTCATTGCCAACAAAGAATACTTTGGTCATACTCCCAAATACGTCTTAACTTCTTTCATCGACACCCCCAACATTTCATCATTCCAAGTCCCACAAGAGAAATAATCCCAACCACCTTCTCTAACATGTAAAAGCCGGCAAATATCATTGGGAGTCCATCTAAAATGACGACCCTTTATAAGCGAATTAACGGCAATCGGCTTTCTTTCATTATCATATTCGACCCACATATTGGCATAAAAGAGTTGGATAATATCATCATCATACAACACATAAGCATGCTCCCATAAATACATCCAACCTTGCTCCTCAAAAATCCTCTTATAGTAGGATACTCATTTGTAAATGAACTAAAACGACACATTTTAGTCCGAGCAATAGATTTACCTCCCATCCCCCGAATCCTCATAGTACCATTCCGCATACTTATTGATGAAATTAATAGCATTGCGGGAATTAGGAGCTTGAGTAACAAAAGATTTTTTACCTTTCGCCCAACGGCAATTTTCGAGCAAAATTGTTCGCGGAGCTCGGTGATTTGGACCCGAGAGAGAATGGGATTTTGAACATCATCACCTTCTTGAGCCACGTTTCTTTGAGCGGCTCGAATATCCCTTTGTTCGGCCGTCTCGCCGATTTCTCAAGTACCCTCTCCACCCTTTCTTCTCTTAGAAGTGGGATTTTGATCGGTTGAATTTCTAGGAGGAGCCATATATGTAAGATTGTAGTGAAAATAAGAAAATTAGCAACAAGAATCGTGAAAAATGATGAAGAATTGAAGATTCTAGAGAAAAGGGGATGATTTACGCGCAGCAAGGGTTTGGGGGAATTTTCTTCGTCTGTTTTGAAATGAAGAACAGAACGTTTAAAACCTGAAAAAAATGGCCTGGGCGACCGGTCGAGGTATGGGGCGACCGGTCGATGTGCAGGGCGACCGGTCGCCCCTGCTTTGACCGTCCCAGGTGATTTTTCTTTCTCCCAGAGTTTTCCAAAATTCGATTTTTCACCCCAAAAGTTTTAAAACTTTGCAAAAATATAAGTTTGGACTATATCCAACAAATATGGGTTTTGGGAAAACATATAAACAATAAAATCGAGACTAAACACGTAGTGCCTTTTAAAAGAAAATATTTGCAAGAACAATTAGGGGCACTTAAGGGATCAAAATGAAATATCTTGAAAGATATGTGCATAAGCATAAAATCGAGTTTAAAGAAAAATACGAGTAGACATACCTCGATGGTTTAAGAAACTTGATGACATAATAGCCAATGAGTATGAAATATGTATCCTACACAATTCTTAGACAACATTTGCATAGAAAATACAAGTGTAGGCAAGTAATATGAGATATCAAAGAGAGCTTATGCTATAAGATTTCATAAGAGATAATAAGCCATATAAGTCTAATAAAATGCTCAAGAGTTTTAGAAAATCATGCAAGGTCTCTTTTAAAGTTTTGAAACTCATAAATATATATGAGACCTATATTAAAAATAAATACTTGAAGATTCATTTTGCAATTAAGACACAATTAAAAGTATGCATAGATTTAAAAATAAAATACATATACAAATGGGGAGATACGGTTTACCAATTACGCCGTTTCCATGGGTTGTGTCTTTCCCATTGTTGATGATATCTTCCCATTGAGAAGTCACTTTGTTGATGATGACTTCTCCATTTCCAAGATTGGTTACCTTCCCATGGTTGATGGTTTCTTCTTCTTTGAAAATCATCTTGTTGATGATGTCTTTGCCATTTCCAAGGATTGTGTTCTTCCCATTTTTGATTATACGCTCTTCTTAGAAATTGGCTTTGTTGAGAGTAGTTTCTCCTTCTTTGATCAAATGAAACGTTCATTTGATGTTTTCTTGGTGGCATGAATTTTCTCCGATTTTTGCTTTGTCGGGTACCTAATAGCACATTGTTTTGTGGTACCCTCATGTGTTGGGTCCTTTAAGATTAGCTTTGAGACTTTTAGGTCTCCAACAATATTTAGAGCTATTTCTAGCCCGACAAGAATTAGCCGTATGACCCTTTTTGCCACAATAAAAATAAGTAATAATTCTAGGAGCATAATGACCAATATGCATAGTGATTTGATCCTTTTTCATATGATTAACAACATTAGGCTTATGATCAAGTCCTTTATCACAATTATGAATATCAACAATATTGAACATTTTATTGGTACTCAAGTTGGATTTTAATAAATCCTTTTTCATGCAATCAATATTCTCAACAAGAGTACTATTTTCTTTTTCAAGGCTTCTAACCTTGTCAAGTGTGGTGGTGTGAGCACATGATAGTGATTCATAAGAAGTAAATAAACTATCCTTATCATTTTTCAAAATATTGAATTCCTTTTTCAAATTTTTGTATCTAACAAGTAAGCTTTGGAATTCATTTTGAAGTTCATCATAATCATTTTGTAAATCACTATAATCATTTTGAATGACAATATCATAGGAAGTAGGGGGTTTAAGACATACCTCATTTTCTTCATTGATGCCCATAAAACAATATTCAACTTCTTCATAATTGGAAGTTGTAGGAGGCTTATTCCTTAGATTTGAGCTTGTATGATCTTGAGAAGTAGATGCTTTTGTTTGACTCCTTTCATTTGCAAATACTCCATAGATGGCTTCTAATTTTTCCATACTTCATGTGCCGACTTTATTCCTACAATATGTTCATATTCTAAATTAGTAAATGAACAATACAAAATATTTAAAGCCTTACCATTTAAGGAGATGATTTTCTTTTCTTCATCATTGAGCTTTTTGAAGCCTTTTGAGGTGTATGGTGTATCTTTCGTCGGAATGGATTCTCCATTAATGACGGTGTTACAAATGTCAAACCCGCAACCTTGTAGATAGCATTCCATTCTTTCTTTCCAAAAATTAAAATTCTTGGAATCAAATAGTGGTGGCTTGGTGGTGGAGGTGCTTGGGATAGATGAGCTTCGTTCGTAGCCGTCGATCGTTTCTCTTCACTCGCGATGTGAAACGAGCTTGCCAAAGAGTTTGGCTTTGATACCACTTGTAAGTCCAAGCGACTACGATAATCTAGAGGGGGGGTGAATAGATTATCTCCATCTTTTTAATTTCGCCCTCTTTTTGCAATCGAATGCTCAAAGACAATAATAAAGGTGCGGAATGTAAATAACACACGTCGATTTAAAGAGGTTCAACCCACCTAGGGCCTAATCCTCTACCACCCCAGTATATCCGGGATGGATTTCGAAAAGAAAAAGAATTTTATTAATTATCAAAATTAATACAAATTCAACTTACAACAACTTGAAGAGTACCACACTCTTCTTCGACACCACCTTTGGAGATTACCACAATCTCCCTTTGAAGATTACCACAATCTTCCTTCAACGGCACCTTGTGAAGATTACCACAATCTTCAACCTTGAAGAATACCAAATTCTTCAACACCTCAATAAGAAGATTACCACAATCTTCTTCACCTATCACCTAGATCATCCAAGTATGTTCTTACCACAAGAACACTCACAAGGATATCTTGTGTTTGAATGATAACCAAAAATCAAGATTACAACTCAATAATGAATAATACAATTTGAGTGCGAAGTGTAATCAAGAAAAGCCTAGACCTCAAAGATGTGAAAGTGATAAGCTAGGCAATTTTACAACAAGAATAATAACAATGAAAGACCAAGTGTTTGCTTGAAGTGTATCTTGTTGTGTTGTATCTCAATTCTTGTTAAGGTTGCTCCAAAACTTCCTCTATTTATAGGAGATGATTGATCAAGCATAGGCTCCTCTTGGGGATTGAAAATCTACAGAAAAATACAATTAAGATCAAGAATATAGCTGTTAGAAATCAATCCCACAATTTAAGGAAAAGTGTCTGCTGTCAAACGGTCAGAAATTTGCTGTCAAAAGATAGGGCGACCGGTCGCACAGAAATAGACGTTAGAAGAATACACAGCAAAATAACACAGGGCGACCGGTCGACGTATACCTCGACCGGTCGACCATCACCCCAACCGGTCCCCCTCATGGATTTTGCAAAGATCAAGTGTTCTGTTTCAGAAACACACTTGCAGGCACCGGTCGCACCCTGGGCGACCGGTCGTCCTGACCGGTCGACGCCCAGGGCGACCGGTCGACCTGCCCTTTTACACTCCAGGCTCAACTTTTGGGTTCAACGTACTCTTCAGGTACGGGTTGCCCAATAGGGCGACCGGTTGGCCTCAAAACCAAAGTGTTGTCCAATATTTAATCGAAGATAAACAACAAGAAATACTCCGAAAAATAGTAAAAATATTTTAGACCGATCGGGAGTATTAGGACAACATTTAGAAACATCTTTTGAGAGTTAAAACCCAATAACGTAAAATCATTAAAAGCGTTGTCCAATTTAGACGAAAATAAACTTGAAGAAATACTCCGGAAAATATTAAAACCATTTTAAATCATTTAGGAGTATTTGGACAACAATAAAAAACATTGTTTTGGTGCAAAACAAAATCATCAAAATTAAGATAAAAACATGTATCAAACATCATGCTCATTTCAAATTTACTTTGCATGAGGTTTGAAATTTTTTCACACAGCTTTTTGTTTGTAGATCCAAAAATGATGTCATCCACATATATTTGAACAGGCAGTATACTCTTTTTGTCTTGAATTCTGAAAAGTGTTATATCTACTTTTCCTTTTGTGAATCCATTTTCAGTTAGGAATTGTGACAAGGTATCATACCATGCTTTGGGTGCCTGTTTCAATCCATATAGAGCTTTCTTGAGTTTGTATACTTTATCTCCAAGAGTCTTCTGCTCAAATCATGGAGGTTGTTCAACATACACTTCTTCTTCCAATAAACCATTTAGAAATGCACTTTTTACATCCATCCGATATAAGTGAAATTCTTGTGAGTCGTAGGCAAGAAACATTCTTATAGCTTCCGGTCTTGCTACAGAGCAAATGTTTCATCAAAATCTATTCATTCTTCTTGGCAATATCCTTTGGCTACTAATCTTGCTTTGTTTCTTACCACAGAACCTTCATCGTTCATCTTATTTCGAACACCCATTTGGTGCCGATAACATTTTGATGTATGGGTCTTTGCACTAATTCCCATACTTTATTTCTTTCAACCGATTGACTCTTCTTGCATAGCTTGAATCCAATGTGCGTCGTCAATGCTTGTAACACATCTTTGGGCTCTATTTGCGAGATGAAGCATGTGAACATAGCTTCTTGTTGAGTTCGGATCTTGTTTTTACACCTTCTCTTATGTCTCCAATGACAAGTTACGTGGATGGTCTCTCGGCCATCTTACATCGAGTTGGAGTAAGTTAGTTGGATTAAGTCGACTTGTCTTGTACCGTGTGTTGGTGTGGTCGGCTCTCTCGTGATCACTTAGCTGCAAATTTTCCATTGTTTTTGAGATTCACTATCTCATCTTCTTCTCGAGTTTATAGTTCGGCTTGACTTGACATCAAAGGGACTCTTCGCATGGTTGGATGACTCGGCTTATTATCGGTGACTCTTCAATGTCTTCTCCATTTACATTTGGCTCATCGAATACCACATGAATGGATTCTTCCGCAACCATAGTCCTTTTGTTGAGTACTCTGTGAAGGCTTTGCTTTTGGTGAGTATCCTAAGAGGATACCTTCATCGACTTTAGCATCAAAAGCTTTTAGATTGTCTTTTCATTGTTGTGGATGAAGCATTTACATCCAAATATTCTCAAATATGCAACATTCGGTTTTCTTCGAGTCCAAATCTCATAGGAGTCTTTGTCGATGTCCATTTTATCATACATCTGTTTTGAGTGTAGCAAGTTGTGTTGATTGCTTCACCCAAAATCTTTTTGGTAACCCTGCTTGACTAACATGGTCCTTGCCGCTTCTTTGAGTGTTACATTCTTCTTTCTCGCAACTCCATTCTCTTTGTGGAGTCCTTGCTGCCGATAGTTCATGACCAATACCATTTTCAATACAATATCGAGTTATTATTCCATTGATAAACTCGGTTCCTACATCCGATCTTATTTTGATAATGGTTTGGCTCTTCTCGTTTTGAATCCTCTTCATCGGTGTGGTAGTTTTTGTAGAGTTTCTTTCTTCTTACACATGAATATTGTCCATGTATATCTTGAGTAGTCATCTACTACCACCAAGGTGTATTTCTTTCCACTTATCTTTGGATGGTTCCACTTTGGGCCAAATATATCCATATGTAGCGATGCAATATTCTTGTTGAAGATGGGCATGTCTTTTCTTTGAATGATGACTTGATTTGTTTTCCCTTCGACATGCGTCACATATACTCTCCTTTTTGTATCGAGTCCGGAAGTCCTTCCACAAAATTACTTCTTGCAAGCTTGTTAATCGTTTTGAAATTTAGGTGACTCGGCTTTTTTGTGCCACACCAACTTGATTCATTTTGTGCTCTTTGCTAATAGACAAAGTCTTTGGGTGTTGCGGTTGACCAATCCACGACATACATATTCTTCTGTCTACATCCTTGCAAAGACAACTTTATTTGATTCAATATCCTTGATTTGGCATATACCCATGTTAAATCCAACGTTATAACCCTTGTCACGAGTTGGATCGATGCTTAGCAGAGTTGAAGTTGAGTCCTTCAACATATGCAACATCTGTGATTTCTAATCCATTCCTCTTGATGGATCCAATGCCCCTTATTTTACCGAAGCTTCATTTCTCCAAATATGACTTTTGCTCCTTTTACTTCCTTGAATTTTGACAGATTTTTCTTGTTTCTGTCATGTGTGGAAGCAGACCACTATCCATGTACCAGGTTCCTTGGCACTCACTGTTCCTTGAACGAAATCAAGGAAATTAAATTTTAGGTACCCACACTTGCGGGTCCTGAGGGGTTAGAATTGTAAGATGATCCAACCAACTTATAGCCAAATGATTTGACTCTAAGGGGTTGCCATCTATCAGTGCCATAATCATAATTAATCCTGGCAAATTGCTTGGGGATTCTAGGTTCATACAAATTGTCTCTTTTTGTCCGTATGCTGTGTATATTTTTAGCAATCGCCTTCTTTGGGTAATTGTGGTGTCTTTGAGTGTAGTGTCTAGGTGCATATGTGTCTTTGATGAAAGCTCTTATACTTTTGGAATGGCCTTTCTTTGAGTTCTAGGCCTTTGCCATTTGGGCTTATATTCCATTAGTCTATCTTTGATAGTTTACATTATTCCAATCGGCTTGGCTTGGATATTTTCTACCATTCCCATCATATGTATTTCTTTTATGGATTTTCTGGGGGTTTTGGTAGCTCGCTTCTTCTTTTCCGAGTATTTTCTATTTGGAGTTTCTTTGAGGAACTCGGTGAATCTCTTCTCATTTGTCCTTTCAGCCGCACTCAATCGGTCATTTTCCTTTTCTTTTATAACCAAGGCCAGTTTGCTTGTTATGGTGCTTTGGAGTGAATGTGTGTGCAACATTTAGAGTTTTGGATTTTTCAGACTCTTCATGGCTTGAAGATCCTTTTTCCAAAATTACTTTTGAGGTTTGACATAGCACGAGAGGAATTAAATCCTAAGCCTGTCTTGTCTCCACATTCTCTTTGACTCATAATAAGATCATCCAATGATTTAGATGCCTTAGTGAATGAGGTAATAACATTTTTGAGGTCATTCTCCCTCTTCTCTATAGCAACAATTTCTGCTATTAATTTAGCATTCTCAGCCTTTAAACTTTCATTCTCATCCTATTTGACTTAGAGTACTCAACTCCTTAGTCGACTTTGAGTTTTGACTCTTGAGTAGGTTGTTTTCCTCATTTAATAGTGTGTGTGAGGATTTAATGTGTTCAAAATCTTTCATCATTTTGCCTAATGAATCATAAAGATCGAGTGGGTGATGAAGTGTGTGTGTCACGATCACTATCACTAGAGTCCGAGTTTGATGAGTTAGAGTGTACCTCATCTTCTTGGTCGGAGTTGATCTTGTTCTTTGGCCATCAAGCGGATCAGGGCTTCTTCTTTAGAGTCACTTGAGGTAGTCACTTCATCTTTGCTGCTCTCTCAATCACTGTGTCTCTCTTGACTTGGCTGTTTTCAAGTGATCTCTGCGACCATCATTGCCTTTTTCTTTTCTTGTCTTCTTTCTCTCAAGACCTTTCTTTCTTCTTCATTCCTGTATTTGTTAACTACAGGATATGAGCGATCAATGGCATAGTGACCTGGTTGTCTATAGTTCCAAAGATAGATATTCAACCTTTTGATCGACTCTTTCCATTCTTGGATTGTCCCTTGATACTCAACTTTCGATGATTTGTTCTCTTGGTTGGCCTATCTTCCCTTGATTTGGAGGGAGTGAGTGTCTTACGGAAGATTCGCCCTTTCCTCTCTTGTAGTTCTTATTGAAGAACTTGTTGAATCTTTTGACCATCGGGGCTATTTCTTCCGGATCAATGACTTTGACCTCATCTCTCTTCCCATCTTTAACAATTAGAGCAATTGTTTTGGGTACAACTGTCTCTTCCTGGTCTTTTCTTCTCGGCTCAAACTCGTAGGCTTTGAGGTCCGAGAATAATTCATGGTTGGATGTCTTTGATAGGTCCATGGAATGTCTCGGTGCCATGACCTTCATTTCCCATTCATTTGGAAGACTTTTAGGATCTTCATACACATTTCTTCTGTGTATATTCCTTTCCAAGTGCGAGATAACTCGTTGGTGATTTACGTGAATCGAGCATCCAGTTGATCCAGGTTTTCCGAGATCATTTTGAAGTTCTCAAATTTCGTCATGACCACCGATAATTTGTTTTCTTTGATTTGCTCGAGCCTTCACAAATCAATGTGAGCTTGTCCCATTTCTTTGGCCGTTTTGCATGATTTGACTTTATTGAACATGGCTTTGTCAAGGTTTTGTAAAGGATGTCCTTGGCTACATTGTCCAGGTTGTATCTTTTTTTGTCATCATTTGTCCACTCGAGTTCTTGGTTTTTCAACCATGACTGGTGCGGGAGCAACATCCTCTTCTCCTTCACCGCAGACTCTTCTTACATTTGTGTTCACCTTTAAGATTTGCAGTGGCCCATCTTCTATCACTATCCACATCTCATCATGTAATCTTTGATAGATGAGCCTCGCATACGAATTTTCCAATCATCAAATTCGTCAATTGTGAACATAGGGATGATTGTCAAATTTGCTTCCATGATAATAATTTCTAATGATAGAAAGAGTTTTGAGAGTTTAAGTACTAAAGCGAGACTTTGAAAAGTTTGGAGATCTAGTTCAAGAACCGGTGCGGAGGGTTCAATGAACCAACCGCTCGATACCACTTGTAGGTCCCAAGGGGTGTAAGTGTAAGTTTAGAAGGGGGTTGAATAAACCTTACCAAATTTTCGATTTAGTCCTTTTAAATATACGAGTTGATACTACAGTTGTGTCTTGATGGGATCAATTTAGTCAATCAAGTAGAGTTAGTCTCTCAAGACTCAACGATTTGTTGATGGAATAACTCATTTGTTGGCTTTAAATTAACTCAATTGTGGTTTTGTTTTTAGCGAAGACTTAACACCCTTAAGTTTGATTAGCAAGGATTTAGTGCTTGATTTAGTACTTATAGATTATCAAGTGGATAGCAAATATGTCGTGAGAATTAAACAATTAAGATGAGAAATTAAAAAATCTTGAAATGTAAATGACACAATGAAATTTTTATAGAGGTTCGAAGATGGGGTAATTCTTCTACTCCTTTCTTCTCCAACTCCGGAGGAATCCACTAGGTAATGATCGTATACAAAGTGGTAACAGTCCGGATACAAGTCTTGATCACACACGGTGACTTGATCCTTTGGGACTCGATCGGAGACGCCTTGATCACTCGGTGGCTTCTCGTGCGACTCAGCTTCTTCACAGGTTTGCGCTTGCTACTCTGACTCACTTGCTTAAGCTCTTTGGATTTGATCACGAAGCCCTCCAAAACCTTAAGACTTGGTTCGACCTTGAACCTTCCTACAATCCTTCGTGGAATGTAGACCCTTGTTTTTTAGTATGTTCCTCTTCAATCGATTGAAGTTATCTTTCCTTCACGGGTAAGTGTTGGATTGATGTTCTTCGTAGTTTAGGCATGAGAATTGAGAATGTTTCGGACTTTCTAATAATTGCTTGAACGTCTTTAGTTGGTCTCAGAACTTGTGTCACACTTGTGTCTCACTTGTGTCTCACATTCTCGAGATAAACTCCTCGGCCTTTTATAGTGATCTTTCAAAAATTTGCCCGTTGAAGAGATAGGCTTATTTTTGAAAGTCACTTGCGATCGTTGGCTTGTCTTGTTGCGATCCTTGGAATTGCCATTTCCTCGTATGAATTGTTCTTTCACCTTTTTGAGTTCGACACGGTGTAGTGCTTCCCATTGGTTCATTCCTTTTGCACGCTCTCGGGGTGAGCACTCGAGAAAGGTGATATGGAGATATTACTTGTTTAAGTAATTCTCTTGATTTACGTGCAACGGATCTTTTACTGATTATCTCGACTTGATTGCATTTCTTTGCTTTCCCTAGGTGACTTAGAGTCAGCTTCCGATCATTGGATGACTCTTGTCACTTCAACTTGAGACTTGGCTTTTCTCGAGTTGACTTGACCGATACTCCACTCATTGCATCTCACCGCTTCTTCTTGATAGAGTTCCGTCTACTCTTCTTTGCCATACTCATTTGTCTCTCGCATGAGTCTTCCTTCTAGTCTTCAGTTGTCTTCTTGCATGTTAGGGCGTAGCTGACTTAACTCAGCTTGGCTAGCTCTATTTATTACAATGCATTTTACAACAAGAATTGGGGTGCCAACTTCCTATTCTAAGTTTTACATGGCATTCATCAAAATCTAAACAATAAATTTCCTAACAATACTCATTCATTGTTGCATATGTATTGTAAAAACAAAAATGCATGCTTAATTTCATTTGAAACGTTAAAATTATTAGAGACAAAATGATAGTTTTCACCATTCATATCAGATGAATAATAATGTAACATACGACATTGTAACTGTTTTCACCATTAATAACATATAAAAACCCATCAACAAAATAAAAAAATGCATCAACATTGTAACTAGACCTACACTAGCATTGTAAGACCCAAAAACAAAAACAAATACTAATCAGTATTCACGTACAACATTATCCTATAGAAATCCAACGTCTAATGCTACACTTTCTTCTTTCCAGTAAAAATTTTCTTGGCTGAACTAGAATATTTTCCCTTTATTCATTCAAATCATCAGCTATAATTGCATGACAATACAGAGTCCTCATGCATAAATAGAGTAACATCAGCCTTGTCGAAACCATCATCCCACTTCTTCTATGTTCCACCCATGTAGGTCTCCATATGCCGCATCGCATAAACTCCACAATCAATCTTGTTATCAGAATCCTTCAACGCCATCGCAAGCCTAACCGGAGAGCATTTCTCTACAATACACAATGTTTGATAACATCTACGCACAAGCAAATACCGAGAAAATACGTTCAACTGTACCCATAGAAAATACGCATTTAGAAAACCAAAAAATAGTTTTAAAAAATAAAATACATCACATTATGCATATAAAAATAAACCTTAATGTGAGACTATACTATACTAGACACAAAATAAGTGCATATGAAAAGAAAAAACATATCCCCTATATTTATTAATAATGTATTAAATCACATCTGCATGTGCACAATACCATTACTAACTGTGTAACACTGTAACATTAATTGATTTATATAAAAATATTAAAACCAAAAACTAAGTATGCACCATAACCCCCACCTATCAATATATTAAAAACACTGATAACTATTTATTTCAACCATCGTATGTGCACCAAACATAAACTGAAAATGCATAATTATATCCAAAACTATACATCAACAATTGTTAAATGTGCACCTCTCAATAGCACAACATGGGCAATATATTTTACATAACAAATATAGTATCAAAATATCATTACACAACTAATATTGCATCACATATACATAAATATGCATCGATCTCCAAACTGTGCAAAAACAAAACTACACATACACATACCCCTAAAAAATTATGCCCAAAAACATAAATAAAAACACATCGTTTAAACCCTATTGGTGCCCAAAAATCATCACATAAAAACCCTAACAAAAAACAAAACTTCCAGTTGATATGTTCATCTTCCTCAACAGGCTAACAAAAATTAACATGTCATATACTAAACAAAAACCTTCAAAATCAATATAATAAATCCTAAAACTCCCAAAATAAAAAAAAAGATTTGCGCACTCAAACCTCCGTGGTTGAGAAGATAAAGGCATTGCCAAATTTAACGAAAATAATTACATACCAAAAACACCCAATAACAGAACAACCAAAAATTCAATTAAAAAGGAGAAACGAACTATTAACACGAGAGAACTTATCGAATGCTAAAGTTGTTCACATAAAACACGAACTCAATGTACGGATACCCGAAACCAGTCTTTCAAAATTGCATAAAAATGGACGAAACTCTTCTTTACTGTTCAAATTCACTTGCAGAGTAACCCTAGGGAAACGTTTTGAGAAAAAAGAAAAAAAAGATGATGTTAATAGCGAGAATCAAGTTAATCATAAATCCCTTCAAAACTGCTATAGAGAGTTAGTTACCAAAAAAAACAAAATCCCTACTTAAAATGACTAAAACACACTTACTAAATGAGAATAAGAAAAAAAATTCTCAACCATTAGATTTGACAAATAAATGACAGGGATTGGTCCACACTATCTTACGTGGAGACCCCTGCCACATTTGATCCAATATATATATATATATATATATATATATATATATTAAAATTGTATAGTGTCTAAAATTTGTATAGTGGGGTTACGTTCGTGTATATATATACATTAATTTATTTATATATCAAATGGATAGTTTATATATTATCGTGAGTTTACTTTATTATAAGTGTTTGGATATATATAGTTCTCACTTATATATATATATATATATATATATATATATATATAGAGAGAGAGAGAGAGAGAGAGAGAGAGAGAGAGAGAATTTGGATCTTATTATGAGTCCACCCATTTGGGGTGAGTCCATAGGAATAAATCCTAATCGTTCATCACATTTTTTCAATGGTCTAGATTAGAAGATGGAATTCAATTTTTTATTTTTATTTTCAGTAATTAAAAAGATAATCTAGGTCATTTTATATTTTAAAAGAGTTCATTAAGATTTGATTAGATTTATCTAATCCTTTTACTTTACAGTTAATTAGATGTTTCTATAGATTTGATTCACAACTTTTTGGACTCTTCATGTTTACACTTCGTCACTTTTTTTGTTCCTGTTTTCGTCTCCTCTCTTTCGCGCTTTTTTTTTTTGGTTTCATCGTGTTGGTTCATTTCGACGATTCAAACTTCTAGTTTTCTACAGAGAACAACAGATGCTTGTGAAGGTATGGTTTTGCGACTTAGTTTTTTTTTTGTTGTTGTTGATTGAGTTGGCAATTTTTCAGGTTATGAATTACAATGTTGTTATTGTTCCTTTTTTTTTTTACTTCCTAACTGTTCATTGTTTATTTTCAAGCACTAGTTTGGGTGGTTTGTTCAATTTCGGATTGTAACGAGCCAATATGTTGTCTTGGTGTATATTTTTTATGATTTTGTTTGGTGATTTGCACTTCTTTCATTGATATGTTGGATAAGTTTTCACAGTGTTGTAATGATGTGTATGTTGGTGGAGTTAGTACGTGTTTGCAGTTTGTTGTATTATACCTTTCTATTTTATATGCTTATGTACAAGATTATTGTTGCTTGTTAAGTACATGCATGTTGCTTGTGAAATGTTTATTGTCTTGGCTTCGTTGCAAAGTTGGTTTTTTGTATGACCATCATTTATTATACTTGTGTAAGTGGACAAAGTGTTGCTTGTATATGTATTCAAGGTTGCTTATGAAATATTATTCATATTGAGTTTTTAATTATGACTGGTATTTACTATGCTTGTGCTCATTGATAATCTTGCTTGTGACGATATTGAATAGTGCTTATGTAATATTAGATTAATGCATATTAAGCAAAACACTGTCATAGTTGATAGAGTATTATGTTTGTTGCTTTTTATATTGTGGGGTATTGAAATTATATTGTGGTTTTATAGCGTCAGATGTTTTCTCGGTATATATTGCCGAAAGACTGCATGTTAACAATGTGTTTTATTCACAATTATTCAGTTATCGACTGTCCATGCCGTGGAGGGACAACGAGAATAAAGTAGACTATGCAATTTTCGCAATGCATCATATGGATACATACATGGGCGGAGGTATAAGAAATTGGGACATGAGTAGGAGAAGAAAAATATTGCATAATTATCCACGATGCAGGCGAAGTATTATGACGCGATTGCTCTAATTGGCATGAATGAACACAAGTAGAGGAATTTGGAGGAGGCAAATAAATTTTGTGGGACGGCAAAATAGTGGTCTATGGGTGGCAGATGGTTTTTTTTTTGTTGTTAATGTAATTTGTATGTTGAACAAGATAATGTATTGCATTTTTTATCTTCAGATTTGTTTTGGAATTATTTTGACAAAATCTTAGGTAGGAACATACATTTCAGGGTATAAGTTACATTGAATGTTTTATTGTTAGAAGTTTGGTTTTCTTGTGTGTCTAGTAAGTTTTTCAGTTGTAAAAGATATACATGTAATGATAATGTAGACATCTTGTGATGCATTTGTTGATATCAAATGTTGCTTATTCAGTAGCGAATTACATGCAATGCTAATATAGACATCTTCTAATGCATTCGTAGATATCAAATGTTGCTTATTCAGTAGTGAATTAGTTAGTGAGAACTTATGAAGAATGTATTTGATGCATATGTGGAAAAAAATGAGTGGTTATTAAGGATAACAATCGTGCAATTTCAAATGTATCGGTTTGCAAATCTGCTTAAAAATAGATTTGTATCTTTGTCAAATTGTAATACACAAACAACCACCACTCGTTATATATGTAATGCCAATGTAGGCAAATTGTACAACATTTTTAGAGATCAAAACTTTCTAATACAATATTGATTAGTTAGAGAGTTCGCATAATTTTTAAATTGTTCATATGCTTATGAAGAATATATTTCATGTATATCTAGAATAAGTTTAAGCAGTAATATAGTATAACTTTGTTGGTTAGCATGCATTTATCCATCAATAGTTGTATAAATGGTTGCATTATATAATTGTAGCAACATTGTATGCCTACATATGCATAGCTAGGATTGTCAATTTGGGTAGAATCCGGGTTCGCGGGTCAAGGTTCGTGGCTTCACGAGTCAGAATAAGTCAACCCAAACCCGACCCATTTAATTATTCATTTCAGAATCTTGAATCCAGGCCCAACCTGTTTTCCATAGTAACTCGAACCCAACCTGTTTAACCCGTTTAATAAAATTATTTTTATGTACATTTAATAGTTTCAACTGAATAAATTTAATTTTTTTAAAATCAACCACAATAACAATCTATTCAATCAATAAAAAATATTACAATTCACAACATACAAAAATAATAACATAATTGTATAAATAACATAACATAATAATCCTATTTTGAGGACAACATGCAACATAATAACAACATATGTAGTTAAGGAGGTTATAAGCATTTAAGTTTTAAAGACATTTTTTTTTCTTACAGTTAATTATTTACTTAGATTTCTTTTAAATTCACAAACGGGTTAGACGGGTTAAATGAGTCATAGAAAGTTGACCCGAACCCAACCTGTTTAATTGGTGGGTTATCCAATTCTGAGCCGATTCTGACCCAACAGACCCATGAAGCCTGGACTCATACACATTAATTTCGTGTTAGATTTGTGTCGGATTTGCGTGTACGGTCCAAAATTGACACCGATATGCACAACTATTGTATTACACATGCACTATATATATTAATAAATATCATCTTTTTTTTTCTAGGAGCAGTCATGGTATCCATAAGCATTAGAACAATACTACATAAGCACCACATCATGTCTTCTTATGCGCATTTGTAGAGCTTGTTGTTTCGTCCAAAGTTAATATAATATATAATATATAATGCATAATGTTCTCATATAATTGGTGTTGTACCTAACGCTACAAATGAACTAAGCCGGTCGTGAGCTATTCAGAGTTTGACTCGATAAAAGCTAGTTTGCATTCATTAAATGAGGCTTGTTAAAATAAAATAATATGTTTTAATAGAAATATTATGCGTTTTAGAAATATATTGTTTTACTTTTGTAATAAATTGAAGAATAATTTAATTTATAATTAATATTTACCATGCACGTTTAGGCTCAAAAAAGTGTGTATGCCATCGATATAGTAGATAAATTCAAGCTCGAATTCGACTCGATAATAAACGAGTCAAACTTAAACTTTCAATTAGTCCATGCATGTTGTATAGTGTATAAATATAATGTATAAATATATAATGTATATTGTATAATATGAAGTATCAATATATGAAACAGATTTTCTTTAAACAAAGCAACAAAAATAAACTATATAATTATAATTTTACATATTCTCTTCAACTTTAGAGTTTGATTTAATATATATATATATATAAATATAGGGAGGGGGTTATATGAGACCACCTCATAGGGTAAGTCCATAGGGACCAATCCTAGCCACATATCTAGTATTTTTAATGGTTGTGATTTTAGATTGAAAACCTGCAAATTAACACGCTGAGGGGCAAATTTGTAATCCCACAAAATTCCCCAACAAATCGGATACATTACCATTATAATCATGATCTTCTCCAATCCCAGCAAAATCAGCGTGACTTCTTCTTCTCTTCTTCTTCTCTTCCTTCTTTCTTCTCGTGGAATAAGTTTGAACCAAAGATCGCTAGCTTGAGTAGACACAATTTTTCTTTGCGTAATTTTGTGGAGAATCAATCGCGTAGCATGATGCATGCGAAGAGATGAACAACATATTTGAAGAAGGATTTCTTACATCGCTTAGAGAAGGTATGTATGATATTGATCATATTATGTAGATATAAATCAATATCGCAATATGATGCTAGCTAATTTGCAACGCATTCATAATTCTAGAAAAACTCTCAACAAAACTCGTAGTTGTATATTTGCATATGAATGCACCTTTGTATGCTTACGTAGTATCATTATCTTGCTTATGAAGAGCATTACTTCGTTAGAGTGTTAAAAGCGCAAAAATTATCATGAAAACGTGCTCTCAAAAATCATGCATGTGAATAATTGATGTGTTGCTTATGAAGGAAATCATTTTCGCTTATGTAGTATTGATATGTTGCTTGTAAACACAAGTGTGTTTCATGATATTATGATTGCTTATGAAGATACTATGATTACTTATGAAGACATTTGAGTATTGCATATTAACAAGCAAAAACGCTAAAATAACTTATTGTCACCTATATGCCAGGGAGCAAAGACATGAATATACCTCGAGAACGACTTGAAATATCGGGTGACTCTACGAAGTACTGGATACCTGAATGTGAACAACAAATCAAACCTAAACAATCAATGGTCTTTGATAATTTGGCTGAGGGGGTGCAATTCTACAGAAAATATGGCCAAAGTGTTGGTTTTGATGTTCGAATAAGTACAACAAAACGCTTCCGGAGTGAAATAATACGCGTGCAATACATTGTATGCAACAAAGAGGGGTTCAAGCATGTTGCAAAATCACAGAGAGAGGATAACAGCAAATCTAGCGACACCGGTGAAAGTTCTGAACCCAGACATAGAACCTCAGGACGAGTCGGATGCAATGCTCATTGTATATTCGAATTTGTTGAAAACGGGAGATACAAGGTAAAACACTTTGAGGAGCGGCACACACACAGTCTCATACCAGATAAGTTCCAGAAATTTTTGAAGGTTAACAGAAACCTCAATTTTGGACACCAGCAATTCATCATAAACTGTGCGAAAGCAAATATTGGGAATGCGAAATCTCATCGATTGTATACACAAATGGTTGGGGGGTACTCTAACACAGGTGCCTTGCAAATTGATTTTAAGAATTTCAGAAGAGAGTTGAAAGCATATATTAGCGGCGCCGATGCACAACTAGTCATAGATAGGTTTCTCAAGAAGATGGAAGTCAGTCCCGGTATGGCATTCAACTATGACGTCGACGAAAATGAACAATTGACCAGACTATTTTGGGTTGATCCAATATGCAGGATAAACTACGCCGCATTCGGAGATGTCATTTCATTCGATGCAACATACAACACTAATAGGTAGCTAGGCCTAACCAATGCATTCATTCTATTTCGTCTTGCTTGTATAGTGTTGACATGCAGATATGAAGAACATAATTTATGCATACATCATAATATCACTTGCTTGTGTAGTGTTAACATAATGCTTGTAAAGAACATGTTTTCTGCTTGTATAGGTACAAAATGGTGTTTGCTCCATTTATGGCATTGATAATCATAAAAGATGTGTAACTTTTGCATCGGGGCTACTGAAAGAAGATGAAGAATCCTACGTATGGTTATTCCAAAAGTTTATGGAAGCAATGGGACGTGAGCCAATATACATTGTAACGGACCAAGACCTGCGATGAAGAATGCGATAAGAAGGGTTTTCAAAAACACGATACATCGCTTGTGTATGTGGCACATTATGGAGAAGGTGATTTGTGAAGCTTGGGCACGCATTATTCAACAATGAATGTTTCATGAAAAGACGAAAGACCTAGTGCGGAATAATTGCATCGAACGAGAATATTTTGAAGAAAAATGGAACGAGCTAATGATGAATACAATTTGACTTCCATGCATGGTTGAGGAATATTTTTGAGATTAGACGATCGTGGATTCCAACATATTTTAAAAATGTTGAGTTGGGTGGACTACTCCGAACCACATCAAGATCTCGAGAGTGCTAACAGATTGGTTTGGCGTTTCACGAACCCCAAGTCAACTTGGTTGAATTTTTTATGCACTATGAAAGTGCAATGGAGGCTCAAAGACATGCAAATGAGCGGATAAATTGACCAATGAGACAGACACAAGTGTTCGAAATGCAAGACACCATTGGCAATTGAAAAGCACGCAGTCGTCGGTGTATACCAGGACGATGTTTTCCGTTATGAGTTCGAAATAATGGCATCGTGTTATAATCGTCTAATGTTAAATGTCGAAGATGCTACTGAGATAACCGTACTTACCATATCAAAGACATTGGCATCGGGATGTTTTCTTGTTGTTTTTCGATAAAAACAGGACTTCATGCTTATCAATCGCAATATGTTGACAGATTGGTGATATGCCGTCACATCTTGATGTTGTTCAAGGAACTTGACAAAATTCAGGAAAATACATACTCAATCGATGGATAAAAAATGCATCGGCTTCTCAGACTTTAAACATCGAATCACTTTGTCACTACACAAATGGGCGTGAAGTCGATACAACGTTGCAAAAAATATGGTCCGATTTCCATTGTTGTGCAAGGATTGCAAAAGGCAACAAAGAACAGCTGGAATCTCTGGGAAAAATCATTCAAGACCATAAGCGGTTGTTACTCATGCAACAAGGGATTAATCCAGGTATGTTGAACAAGCAAACGTTGCTAGAGGACTTTGGTGGGACTACATCACAAGTTCAAGTTTTGCCACCAAAACAGGCAAAGAACAAGGGTAGTGGCAGCCATGTTAAAAGCCGAATACAAAGCCAAAAAGAGAAAGCAATCAAGGCAAGCAAAAAGCTAAAGAGACATTGCGGGAAGTGTGGAGAAATTGGGAGCCACAATAGCCGAACCTGCACCAAGAAAGCGTAGCACAATACTCTATAATCATTTTCATTACTTTATTTCTTTAGATATCATACATGGATATTTTGTTACAGACAATGTTTTTACGCATGCTGTGGTGATAAACTTCATATGCCATGAACTTCAATTACATAAGCAATGAATGACCGTTTCGTATGCAAAGACACATACATTTTGCTTAAAATCCAAGAAAGCTAATACATAAGCGTCCCCCCATATATTACATATGCAACAAATGTGTACTACATAAGCAATGAATGAACGTTTTATGCAAAGACAAATACATTTTGCTTAAAATCCAAGAAAGCTAATACATAAGCGTCCCCCATATATTACATATGCAACAAATATGTACTATATAAGCAAGAATTGCACATATCTTGATGATATAGGAAAAATTGTTTGCAAATTAACAGTTATCTCTTTGTAAGCACGAACATACTTCTTCACATGCAGACAAATTATGATTCACAAGCAACATATCTATTTAATAAATACTGTATTGCACATCTACACATGCATCAAACTAGATGGTATTTACACAAAAACATTGTATCTACAATTGTTTAATCTGAACCTGCAATGCTAATGTAGACTTTACACAAAAACATCGTACATACCCAGAAAACAGAAAATGTACGATCCTACGTACATGTTTATCAAAACATTTGCAACATGAAAGCATAAAGAAATACATAAAGGTATCTTGTTCGAAATAGAGTTGCAATATCACATTCAAATTCCTACAACTACTTCATCCAGCTGTGCTTTTTGCCTTGAGCAAATTCTTCGCCTTGAGTTTGTTCATGTCAAAGCAAAGCAATAGCGGCGCGATTCGCCCATGACATGGATAATCGTGCAGGATTTTTCTTCATCAAACCACTATCCGATTTCTCATGCCTCCGCCCATGTATGTTTCCATGTGGCGCATGGCAAAAACAATAATAATCCACCTTATTATCATTGTCTCTCCAGTCCATGGCCAGCCTCAACACTTTAGAGTTACGTATATAACGTGCGACCAACGCTTGAGAACCTTTGGACAAAAAGATGCGCGCAAATATCTGGCGATGCAAAGGTCACATCACATGGGCATCAAAATAACTTCATATGCACAATGTTTCACCTACATAAGCGAGTTAATAAACACTACGGATGCAATAGATCTATATTATTATACAAGCAAGCATTGCAATATACATATGAAGTTTAGTACACAAGCGAGAAATGTTATACTACACATGCACAACAATTATCATACATAAGCAATGTCATTGTATTGCATGAACATATATAAAAATAATATTCAAAAAGGCGGGAGAAAAGGTGCTCATACCAATTTTTCGGGAGGCGTTCGACTTGTTAAGTTTCGTACCCCCTCCATGAAGAATTGTCCAAAATGTGGCATTGCTTATTCTTGACATCGAAGCACACAACGAAGAAATGCTCACTTTTACAAATTGGAAAGAAGAATCGATAACAATACACATAAAAATAAATTAAAAATACAAAACACCAAAATGTAAATAATAATACGAGAAAAAAAAAATCTAAATACCAAATCAAATGTATCCAGTCTTTTCGAGCTTGTGTCGCCAAATTCCGCATCAAAGCTGGTTGTGAATAACTTCACCGCATCATTCGTATCCAATCCGACCCTCGGCATCACAAATGTGAAAAATTGCCGCAATGTTTTGTAGGCGGTTACATTCAACTAAGCATGAAAAGAAAAGTGGCTAATAATAAATACAAATGCAACGTCTTTGTTGAGTATGTTGTTGCGAAAAATCTTCGTGGCGAACTCTTGCTCTTTAGGGCCTCCTTGTGATTAAGGATCCTGGACCATATGTCTATAACGGCCGAGCACACATACTCCCCTCCTTCAACGATGCAACATAATCTCTCACCAACTCGACGTCCCCATTCTTAAAAATTACTTCATACCTATTGAGTTAAAAAAACAGAATGACACGACAATACACAATATTCTTCTAAAAATTATAAAGAATAGAACAAGTATAAAACACATACTCATCTCATGACCTCATTTTCCAACAACCACTTGAAACTAACAACTCATTTTTGTTCAACTTTGATTTCAAATCAATCGCCTCACAAGAAATGGAGAAATTAGAGGGCAAGATTTTTGGGAATTCTCTTCGTTGTATAATCAATCTCACTTAACCATCTCATTGACATCCACGCCTCCTCCACCTCTTCATCCCCATTATTGCCTCTAACACCACCGCTCCCGCTTGCAACATCCCCTACATTACAACAAAAAATAGGATAAATATATTACACATTCAAGATTCCATACATTCACCACAAAACTAATTTCAAATATAAGAAAAATAAATTTTCACCTGTTTAATCTCTGGACCTCTTTAATGTTCAACAATAGTTTCTGGCATGTCGCGGATAATTTCACGAGATATATTAACAACATTGCCCCATTCATCATTCCGTTCATCCTGACTAACCCCGAGACTAAAACTGGGCATATCCTCAATCATTTTTTTATACTGGTCTCTCCTACCCAGTGCACGCTCGATATTTTCAATCGCCGTGATAGTCTCAGAGCTATTCCAAAAAAGTTCATTCTCTTGAGTCTCACTCATCTGAGCGTTATCAGTCGCCTCCACGCTATCCTGCCTGCTCGTGAAACCAATCAGCTTCCTTGTCGCTTCTTGAATTTTGTTAAACTGTGCAACCCCAGAAAATTCTTTTGGCGCATTCTCCAAAAATGTTATCATGTCAACAACATCTGTTGCAAGACACGACAACTTCTCCAACATCCTCACAGCATATTCCTAAAATCATATGCACACAAAACTTAAAAATTGCAGCCAACAGACATAAACAATTATTCTGAACTACACATGCAATAAGATTGTACTACACAAGCAACATGATAACTTAACATAAGCAAAGACTTTAAAAGGGTCATATGCAACAAAATAGTACTATATAAGCAACAAATATGAACTCCACATGCATCTCAAAAAAACAATGTTGAGTTAAATTAAACAATCGAACCAACTTGTGTACATAAGCAATAATTCACAACTACATATGCACCAAGATTGTACTACACAAGCAACAATTTGCATTACACAAGCAACATGCCAACCTTGAATAATCAAGCATTAAAAGTTACATGCAACAAACTTGGGTTACACAAGCAATAAATCTGAACTACACATGCATGACAAAACATTTTTAACATCAACATGAAACAAACTTGTACTTCATTAGCAGTAAATATAAACTATAAAAGCAAAACAGAATAACTAAATAAGCAATCATTGATTACCTCATTACTCAAACTACCGGATGGTAGCTTGGCCTTGAATGAAGGTGTCTCCGTAATACACGGTAGATCCCGGGATGGACCCTCAACCTGACCCTCCAGTTGCAAGGGTTGGTCAACAAAACCCTTTCCCAAACAACCTCTATCTAACTCCCTCATTTGTTCTATCCTCAATATCTCTCGTAGTCCAAAAACAAACACTCCTGACCTCCTAGGAACATCACTACTGTAAAAATAACTCTGTCCATATAAAGAACCTGCAATGAAAGGAGGAAAACAATTAAAACCACACATACAACTATAAAAATAACTATTAACTGAAACTTAACTTACAGAAAGAAAGAGCAATGGGCCGTTGAAATATTTTTTTTTCTCACTGATTTCCCATTTATCCTTGCTGGCAATCAGAGTATCCAGTGTATACTCACACCAATTCAATTTACCGATGCTACTGACATCCTCCAGGCTTTTAATTATAAGTGGATTTGCGTATCCACAAGGATTGTTCCCGATCACCAGACAATCAACCAAGACAGCAAAATGTCTCTTAAACCATACCCCACCGTCTTTTCAAGCTCTCATCTGCTGGCATACTTCACCGGGTGTAATGTTATTATTCTCCTTCGCAAAAAAACCTTGCCCTTTGTTTGAGTAGTAGTGGCACTCATCATCGATCTCTTTTTTCGGATTTTGATAGGGCCATTTGGGAAACCAAGAACGCGATGTACATCACTCACATCAATGTGGATCGATTTCCCATCCGCCCATCTCAACTCGCAACTAGGTGCATCAAAGTGTTCCGCCAACCAATAAGTTAGTTCAGGTGGGAAATCTTTGATTCTCATCTTGTAGCAATCCCCCAAATCCCATCTCAACAATGGCAGCCGTCTGAGCGGGTTCCAAATTTACCATGGCTTCGACTAAACACTTCGATTTTGATCTTGTCCCACATCTTGGATGTTCAGACTTCTTACTCTTGCCTTTAGTCTCATCCTCTTTAGTCTCATCCTCTGTACTTTTTAGCCTCTTTCCGCCGGCATGTTCATCTTGCGGACCCTCAATAAGTTCATCTTGTTGAACCTCAACAGTTCATCTTGTTGAACCTCGGTAGGAACAAGTTCACTACTCAACACTTTCTTTTGCCTTTAGCCATTGTCTTGAAAATTTAAAATCACACCTACAATAAAAATATACTAAAGCATCACAAAATATTCTTGTATACAATACATATATTCAAGTTGTATTTTTATAAGCATGCTTTTAAAGGATCATAAGCAAACCTATCAATTTACACAAGCAACATGCAAAAACTAACCAAGCAAATCTTGGCAAAATGCATAACCATATAAAAAATAGTAGAAATATGGTGTTAACGAACGCATACGGCATATAAAAACAACCAAATGATGCCTGTCACAAAAATCTAAAACTTCACAAGCACATATTAATAACTTCATAAGCGAGGTTTACACAATTACATAAGCAGAGATATAAAATTACATAAGCATCATAAACATTCCAACAAAAATCAAACATAAATAATAGAATTGCGATATATTCTGAATTAACTTAACAAGGAACCCTAACATCTACCAAAAGCAAATGAAAAAAGACCACAAACATATTTCTCAACAAAAAAAAACATCAATGTGCAAACTTATATTAAAAACACGCAACATCAACCGAGAAAATCATCCCCAGCAACAAAAACCTAGATTGAAGTTGCGAAAATCAAAAAGAGAAACCGCGAATAAAACTTTGTAAACCCTATACAATCGGAACTACCTACAAATCAAAGCTTCAAACACAAAAACCGAACGACATTACGCTTACCTTCAAACGAACCGCAAAAAGCGCCCGAGAAGAACTTCGAAACCTTCGCGAGAGACGTGAAGAGTGGGTAGACTGGTCGAAGGGAATGGAAAGGTGTTTTGAAATATGAAACTGAAACGTCGTTGAAAAGAGAGGGAATGTATCGTGAAGAGTGGGTAGACTAGGCGTGAGGAGGAATAAAATCTTAAAAGCGATTCGAATTGTTAAATTACCATCATACCCTTATTAAAGGCTGAAACAAAAAATAAATATAAAAAGACCTTAAAAATCTGGACCACTCAAATTTCTTGATCTATGGTTAGGATGTGTCCCCATGGACTCACCCCAAGTAGGAGGACCTATTTGATCCATATCCTATAAATATATATATATATATATATATATATATGTGTGTGTGTGTGTGTGTGTATTGTGAATGCATATGTATGTTTTAATAATCTAGGAACTGGCATACATTATTCTTCGGCTGCGCATTAAGTGAACTCATTGGACTTGATGCAATAGCCTGCAAACTAGACCATCCAGGTAAATCGCACTATAGGCAAATATGTGCAATAGACTCAACCAAATGGTGCAAAGGTAGAGATTCAAACTTGAGATTTTTGTCCATCAAGAATCAACCATACTCTATCAGATAAGTAGAAGTGTCAAAATGGGCACAGTTTGATGGGCCGACCCGATCGCCTCAGTGAAAAGACCATACCAGACTATAATTTTGGGGCCCAAGGAGGGGTCGGGCATGTTTGGATCAAAAACTCGAACCAACACGGTCACTTCATGTTTATTTTTATGGATAGTACTGGGTTTGAGCCTCAAAAATAGAGACCGATGGAATTACGGGCTGACTCGAATTTTCCTTTAGCTTTAACAGACCAGCACCGGGCCGACCCATTTTACAACTCTACTACTTGGCCACCACATGAGGGGCATACATATATATTATTATTTATTACATTTGTGTAATATAGAAAATATAATAGATGTTGAACTATAACCGAATTCGGATCAATATATGAATTCGAATCACTATTCAAATCAATTTTACTCAAATTTCACCTCGAGTTACGGTACTCAAATCAAATTTAAAAAAAACCTCCAATTTATTATTCAACTGGAATATATATTAATATATATACTCAAAATTCGCGTTGATTACCTAATTCGAAATTGAATTCTAAATTCGAGTATTATACAATTCGGAATCTATTTGAAAAATGAACACCCTCCAAGTAATAAATTTGAGGTCTCAAAGGTTTAGAAGTCTCTTTCGAATGGCGTATGTATGTTAACAGCTGCATATTTTAATAGCAGTTTATACTAAATTACTAATAATTGTTGAATGTAGATTGTAGACTGCTAATTAATATTTTGTAACAAACATTCACCAGTACATTTCAAGTTGTACGACTAGAGTAATATTCATGTTAAATTAATAAAGATCAGATCATATCTCCTAAACCATAATGAGAGTCAAATTAGATTACCTGGTACAGTGATACATGGAAACAAAATCACATATCTTTCGAAGAGATGATTAATCAAACAATAGAATTTCGAAATATATTTAGATTTTCTTATTGCGTGGATTAATAACAAGATTAACATAGTTAAGGTTTTCATCCAAACACTTGTGTTTTTTATACAAATATTGGATTTTTTTATCACAACCGATAGGAAAGAGATGAATCATACTAATTAGTCTGTACCAAAACGGTGTGGGTCTAACACATTATATTCTTCTTCAATTCTGAGCCATCCAGTCGGGTTGATCCATCATCCATGGTCCTAACGGGACAAGATTTCCCGAGCCTGACCCAACCCAGATTGTTTGGCCGGTGGTTAGTTAAGGTAGCTTTCTTGGTAAACTCATAATAATTCTCAGTTTACATAACCTGATAGTTGTGTAAATCTTAGAGAAGTGACTTCGAACTAATCGGTCATGGCATCATACACCGACGGATACTGTGAGGTTTATTTTTTCCACATGGATATGAAATCTTTCCAAGCACTGATCATTTTGATCTATTTTTCAAGGCACAAATCAAACAAGGAAATAGTGTAGTTGATGATAACTTCTTGCTTTTGAAATAGGACTACTTCCATGATAACAAATCAAGCCACATCATCAACTTCTTGCTTTTGCAATAGGAGTACTTCCACGATAACAAATCAAGCCACCAGTTCTGATGAGAATCCGTGGACAAGAGATTCGGAAGCAGTGCCAGTTGACGAGTTACAAGATCCAGGACCAAGAGTCTTAAAAATGCACTCAGCGGGATGATTCAACCTGTGCATAGTGAAGTTGAGAGTGCAATTCCGATTGATGGAGACATTTGTGTGGTTCAGCTGATTCGCATTGTCAACAACCAAAAGTCAGCCTCAGACTGATCAAGCAAGGAATGTGTTTTCAATAGTATTGATATTTAGGGTTTTGAGTTTAGAAGTCCACCAATGTTATGACTTCTTTCTTTCTTAGGATTTGATTTCTTTTCCTTTTCTACTTGTGATTTGATTTCTTTTCCTTTTAGGATTTGTTTTGAGTCGCATATATAACGCAAACACACTTGTCATTTTCAAGCATCAATTGAATTTGAAATTTTCTCACAAAATTTTAAGTGATTTTCAAAGTGCTTCAAGATTCAGTTATTCTTGTTGCAATTACCGACTTATCAGACAAACATCCATAATTGCTTGTAGCGTCTTCGCATACCAAAGTTCTTGCTTCGCTAAACAGGTCGAGGTTTTCTACCATCTCTAACCAAACTAGTCAAAATCTTGAGTTATTCAATGTATTGTTAAGTGTTGTATGCACATCGTTGCAATATTTCACATCAGCTCTTTCATAAAGATATAGGGATATTTACAATCTGGCTTTAGATTTAAAGTAATTACAAATAAATCAAATTATCTTTCAAAATTACAGATACCTTTGACATTTGTTTCCATTTAGTAAGTAAACACAAACCCCAAGGGTGTATTTGTACACATTAGAGAGTTATTGTAATTTTAAAAGATAACCATTAGTCTTTTTGTAATTAGGCTAAATCTCAAGGGTGGTTTTTGTACTTATCCCTAAAGATAGATCCTATACTTGCATCTTAAATAACAAACAGAACCTCCATTTTTTCCAATTCCAAATCTGAGAATTCATTAGCTTACAAAACTTTGAATTCTTGCTTCATCAAAAACAAAGAAAATAGAAGCTCACTTAAGTCATCCAACCCCCCACCCCTCCCCCAAAAAAATTCCCATTTCCCCTTAAAAAAAATGGTAAGGCATCCAACAAATTGAAACAGAAAAGAATCAATAGAAAATGACTGGCACACTGCAAATAAACACTCAGTAACCATGACATAGCTAACCACCAAGTTTAAGAAAAAAGTACAAATTTTCAGCAGCAATTTGGGGCTCAAATACGATGTTAATACCCAATTAAACTGGTGACTGATATCTAGAAACGGATGTGTAAAAAGAAGTCAAGAAGACTGATTTATATTACACTTCCAAGGCCTTTCCATGATCCCCCATTAAGCAGTTGTTCCTCCAGTTTGGTGCAGCATTGCATCTATCTCATCACCATCCTCCATTTCCAGCTGTAAAAAGTACAATTCCAGATTAATCCAGTTAAATTTGCTGAGATAAGTGTATATCTGAAGAGATACAGAGATAGTGAAAGAGGTGACCTCATCTGGAGTTTGCTCCGCTCGAAGGCGACGTCCATCAAACAGAAAAGCAATAGAATTGAAATCCACCGATTGCCGGTCACAATAGGCATTCATAAGTTTCTTCAGTTGTGTGCTTCTCTTAATCCTGAAAAACACTTCGTTTCCTTCCTACAAGAGGCAATCACAATAGGAAGTTATTTTACGGCTTTCAAACATCCAAAATTAACACAGAATCACGTAATACGTGTCTTACCAGGAGCTTAAAATATCAAAGACAATAAAACCAATTGGACAAAGTAAAACGTATAACCTTTTAATGATACAAACAAATCTGGCAATACAGGATCACCCTTCCACAGGAAATGAATTAAGAATATTAAAAAAAAAAAAAAAGAGGACAAACTATACATTTATCAGCTTAAACCCAATATATGGAACCATTCAACTCGTATTCCACGCTCATGCATAAAACAAGCACAATGTAACGAGAGAAGCATTCTTCATTTTCTGGTTGCACATCCAGCCAGTCATCGCTAATCGACCCAGAAGACCAACTTAAAAGCATCATGTTTATGTGAAACTATAACACGTCTAAGCTATGCATGATCCGAGTGATAAATAATAATGCCACAAACTTTCAAGTTACCGACTTTATAGATTTTAGGGATAATTACAAAAAACACTCTTGAAGTTCGGGCTAATTACAAAAAAATCCAAAGACTTGAGAAAATTGCAAATACCCCATTGAGGTTTGATTTGTCTTACATTTTCCCACTTCATAAGAAAAAGGTTTTTCAAACCCCCCCCCTAACATTTATAAAAATATTGCAATTATCCCCCTAAATTTAGAACATAATCAAAAGTTTTTTTTTTTTTTTTGTAATTTTGAAACATCTCTAGGCTTTTTTGCAAATAACCCAAACCTCAGGGGTGCTTCGTAATTATTCCTAGATTTTATATCAGAAAGTGATTCTGACATACAAAGTCCATGATTCTTCAAACACCAACCACATAATTCAACAGAATAAACAAGTTCAAAAAGAAACAGAAAAAAAGCATAAATACCACATAGAAATTAATCAGTGTAGTTTAATCTAAATGAAGTTCCACTTGCATCCACAACCCCATATAAACGCACGCCATAAATCCTTTAAAACTCGTAAATCAGTATACAACTTACTGAGCCAATTCAAAACACAAACAGTTAGTAGCATAACCAATCAAATACCTGCAAGTAAAAACCAAGAACTATGTTCTCAAAATGTTATGTTAACTTTATTTCTTTGTATGTGGTGTGGGGAGGGGGTGTGCATATCCTAGCAGGTGTTGCAAAATTGCACTAGAAGAGCAACAGAGATGTAATTCTGTTGATTTTCAGAAAAAAGAAATATTGCTCAGCCCAACTCTACAATGGAAAGGCTATCCCATATTAAACCATTCCATAAATCCTTCATCCAGCTATCAATTAGTAAATTTTCAGAGAAGTTCTCATCATACCCTAATAGTCGCAAAATCAACCAAACTGGGCAAGAAGATGGAAGTGTGTATATATATATATATATATATATATATATATATATAAACAGTTGCTGTACACAAAACAACAGATATTCAACATTCCAAAACCATAGAAACACGTTCCCGCTATCAGCACGCCATAAGCATCACAAGCACACGTAAAAAACATAAACATATGTGCTGGTACTACAAATCGAAAGGGAAGGAGAATTAGGGGGACTGAGACCTGGCCTTTGACTTTGAGATTGATATGTGCCGATCCATCGGCGGGTTTCTTGTCTTCCTCTTGCCCCGACATGTTCTCACACGCCGATTAATCGTTTCTGTTTTTCTCTTTGCCCTTTTATGGTTTTTTCCAATTTCAACCGAAGAATTGCTATTGATCTCACGCGAAATACAAGTCTTGCCCCTCTCTACTACCCAACTTTTATTTGGGATAAACCTTAGACCTAGAAAAATGCGCTGCGTAATTTCTAAGCTATCTTTTCTATGGGTGGGGAGGCGAGTAGTCCCTGAGTATGGAATATTTGGATTTTATCCCCAAATTATATTATATTATATTATTTTATATTCTAGTGAAAAGTGGCAACAAGTATATCGAAACTGATAACTGACTCGACGTCCATTTTGAACTCCTAGTTAAAGTTGTCAATGGGTTAGGTTTGACCCGGCCGGTCCGAGCTAAGTGTGTAAAAGGATCGAATTGGTCGAATATCAAAATTATTCGGCTCATTTAGAGAAATTATTATCCGTGTTCTTTTAATGTTTGAATAAAAAACTAATTTTTATTCAAATACTTACGAATCAATTACAACATTCATATTCAAAATCCAAACTTATCTTTATCTTTTTCCCCTACAATATCTGATTATATTGCAATAACAATTAGAATCTAAATAATAATTTTGGATCATGAAATTGTTAAATGCATCAGTAATATATTAATCAGAAAATACATGAACAAACAAAAAGGTTGATGCCGTCAGCCGAGTTCATCAAAAATATACTAGAAGAATATAATTATATATGTGCTTATTATTTTAGACTTTTATAAGTGAATACAAGGTTTATTATATATTAATAATCTACAGACATAACTATATACTTATATGTATAAAGATTACATATAAGTAATTTGTACAAATATGAATATAATTATATATATAATATTATTAGAATATTCTTTCAAACACTTGAATCGAATATAATGATATTCATATTCGTATTCGTATAATATGTGAAATAGAATAAATATTCACATTTGGAATCATATTCTAATTTTTCGAATGTGAATATCAATATGAATTCGAATATCGAATCGAATAAAAAGATTCGCTTCTTTTACACCCCCATGACTCCTAGCCCAGCACACCAATTGCAAAATCGGGCCTTGTCAGACCTATCTGAAATTTCATCGGGCCATATTTCTTATGGTCCAGCCCAGCCAACAAGTATATTTTTGATCGAGTCATTTAGGTTTGTTGGGTTTCGGGCCGAGTCAAAGTAGGTCGAGTCCTTTTCGGACAGCAAAAAGTGAAGCCAAGGCTAGCTCTATATGCAAGCTAGTCGAGTCGGGTTAGTTTTGCCAACTCTACTCCTAGTTGTTGATGTGAAACATCAAATTTTCGGCCTTTAATGTTAGAAATTTTGGTTTTGATGATTGGGTTTTTACTCGTATTTAACTAAATGGTTAAATGAATTCCACTAATAAAAAATATAAATAAATAAGATAAGATATTTAATCTACGTCGCGAGTAGATGGTATAGCATATGAAATTTCTCAAAATAAAAAATTTTGGATAAATGAGAAATAAATGCACAAATATAACTAATTAAAATATTTGAATTTTACGTTAAAAGTGAGATGTTGGATTAAACACCATCTCACATAGAAAAATAAACTAAAGGTAGTGCACTTTATTTAGAACAAATGAGAGCATTAGATTTGGGCCTTAGAGCACCCCAAGCTTTTGGAAAGGGGGAGACCTAAGTACTAGTAGTTTAGTCTTTTTTTTTTGTTGTTGTTGTAAAATTTAATTTTTTTTCACCCTAAGAGATCGCTCTCTTCTGGAATGCTCGCTCGGATGTGACCAGTTGCTTGAAAACCAAGTTGAGCGGTTGCCCAGATTGCTACGTTGAAACCAAGTCTCAATGTTGTCGTTTGGCTGCAAAACGATCGCTTGACCGGTCGCTCACATGTGCATCAGAAGCGTCGAACAATAATCCAGATGTTAAGAAACACTCGAGTGTGCGACAAAAGCCGAGCGATCCTAGGGAGTAGAACGATCGCTCAGGTGCGCAACAAAAGCACCAGTTCATCCAGAAAGGTACTTGTTGGTTATTGAATCCAGCCAGAATTCATCTTTTGGACTTTGGAACCTCAAGAAAATTACCAAAGTGTCTTTAGAACACAATCGTTAAAATTTTATAATTAGGATCTCCCATATGTAGCATTAATCACTCCACACTTGCAAACATTTCAGTATTTGTAATTCTTGTTTTTCTATATTGAAAGTTTCTAACATAGTTTGTTCGTTGGTACTCTAAATTTTTAATATTGCTATCTTGAGTAAGAGTCTAATCTTGGAGACAACTGTCTAGACAGTGAAGCACTTATACGAGGATATTTTGTCTTGTGGAGACAAAATCTAATTCGTGTCTCAACTAAAAAATTATGTCATGTTTCTTTGTGATTACGAGAAACAACATTGCTTATTATAAAAAAATATTTAAAGGCATACAAATACATTATGAATATTCATTAAGTTAAAAATCACAGTAAAACAATAATGAAGCACTTATACGAGGAAATTTCGTCTTGCGGAGATAAAATATGTTCTTGTCTCAACTAAAACGTTGTGTTTTGTTTTTTTGTCTGTTCGAGAAACACCATTACTATTTATAAAACACATTTAAGGCATACAATGAATATTATTAAAAGTCACAGTAAAAAAATCGGTAAAGAATAGATGTACGACTCAAATTGGAATATAAAATAATTGTTCGGAAATAAAAAAAAAATATTTTATGTTATTTATAGGAAATACGGAAATATACGACCCTCCAAACTATGGTCATTTTTATACTTTTTGTATAAATAAATTATTTTGAGTTTCAAGTTTTTCTATTTTTTGCCCGATTTGGAGCCTCTTTTCGTTGTAACCTACAAAAATGACACAAATACCCTATGTGACACTCGACACTATAAATAATACGTAAAGCCACAAAAATATGCATAATCACACACAAAAGAAAACAAAAACACACAAAAATCATACTAAAAAACATGTAAAACAAATTGCTAATATCAATTGAATTAATATGATTCCTCTTATTTAATCTGTCACTTTAAAGAGTGTTCGATAAATATTTTTATCGTAATTTTGATGATTTCATATAATTGAGTTTTACACCAAAACAAGGACCCAAATGTTGTCCAAATACTTCAAAACAATTTAAAAGATTTTTACTAATATTTTGGAGTATTTTTTGAAGTTTATTTTTGACAAAAATCGGACAACAATTTTGTTTCGAGGCCAACCGGTCGCCCTAGAGCACAACCCGTGCTGGAAGATTGAAAGCTGAGGCAGAAACGAGATAGAAAAAAAAATAGGGGAGCTCGGTCGGTCGACCAGGAGGCCGACCGGTGGGCCGACCTGGTCGACCGATGTCTGAATGTGAGCAGAATTGTAAAATTTCTCTCTAACTCACAAATTGGCTTCGGTGACCGGTCCAGGGCTAGGGCGTCCGGTCTAACCCTAGGTCAATCAGTCCAACCCATTGATTTTCATGTGTTTTTCAATTTTAAATGTATTTTTCATACTAGAAGTGACCGGTCGACCTAAGGCTTTATCAGCATAAACTATCTGTTGCTGTAGACAACTTTTTATGAAATTGTGGGATTGATTTCTGAAAGCTATTTTCTCCATTTGATTTGTATTTTTTTTTACATTTTTCAATCTCCAAGGAGGAGCCTATTGTTGGGATTCAAATCCAAGAGCTCTCCTATAAATAGTTGAAGGCTTGAAGGATTAAAAAAAAAAAAACACAACACAACAACACTAGTAATACAAACAACAAGCAAACTTATTGTTCTTCACTTTCATATACTTGTTGTATTTAGCCTAAGTCTTGCACTTGCACATTTTGAGAATTAGGCTTCATTCTTGATTACACTTGCATTTCAAAGTTGTATACTTCATTTGAGTTGTAATCTTGAATTGGTTTAAATCATCCAAAACGAGATATCCTTGTTAGTGTTCTTATGGTAAGAACACACTTGGTTTATTGTTGTAAAAAGATTGTGGTAATATTAATAAGTGGTGTTGTAAGAAGAGTGTGGTACTCTTCAAGGTAAAAGGTTGTCATAGTTTGGTATCCATTAATATACGTTTTCCCTTTCGAAATCCATTAGGACGTACCAGGCGGTAGAGCATTAGGCCCTAAGTGGGTTGAAGCTCTACAAATCATCGTGTGTTGTTTACATTTTCGCAGTTTATTTTGGTCATCATCTTCACATTCAAAAATGAGGGCATAAATCAAAAAAATCGGGAAAACCTACTCACCCCTGCCCCCTCTAGATATTCGTAGCCACTTGGACTAACAAGTGGTATCAGAGCCAAACTATTTGGCAAGCTCGTGTAGTCTTTGCGAGTAAAGAGGAGATCCATGGCTACGAGTGAAAGCTACCTCACTCTGGCGCCTCCACCAACAAGCCACCACTATTCGACGCTAACAACTATGCTTTTTGGAAAGACCGAATGGAGTGCTTTCTACAAGGTTGCCGTTTCAATATTTGGAATGCAATTATTGAAGGGATAGCTCAATCAACCAAGAAGTTAGAGGATGGAATCAGGGCCCTCAAAAGTTTCAAAGAATTTGGCGATAACGACAAGAAGTCATTCTCTCTAAACGGTAAGGCCTTGAATATTTTGCATTATTCTCTTACCGCCACCGAGTACAATCATATTAGAGGAATAAGATCCACACACGAAGTATGGGAAAAAATGGAAATTACCTATGAAGGTACAAAGAAAGTAAAGCAAGCAAGAAAAATCATACTTGTTAAAGATTTTGAAAACTTCATTATGCTTGAGGGTGAAGATATTTCAAAAATTGTGGAAAGGCTAGACAACATAGTCAATATGCTTTTGGAGCTCAGAAAGGTTATCTCCAAGGAAGATAAGGTAACCAAAGTTTTAAATGCTCTTCCCGGATCATGGTCCAAAAAGGTGACAACTATTACGGAAGCACAAAACCTGGAGACTCTCAAGTTCGATGAACTCATTGGAAATCTTCTCATCTACGAAGTTTATCTCAAGGAAAGAAAGAACTTCAAACCATCCACCTCACAATCGGGTATGCAATCTACTCCTAAAGGTCTTACTTCTAATAATTCCTATTATGATAGTGATGAGGATGATGAGGAGATGGCCATCATTGTTTGGAAATTTGCCAAGTTTGTAAATGAAAATAAGGCAACAAAGTCTAGAGACAACTCGTGCTTTAAATGCGGGAAACCCGAGCACTATATAGCCGATTGCCCAAAATTAGCAGAGAATGAGCAAAAGTAGAAAGAGTCTTTTTTCTAAAAAAGAAAGCTCTAAATGTGGAAGCCAAAACATGGATGAGCTTCTTGCATCCGACGAAGAAGAAACCGAACATGGTCTCATAGCTATAGACGATGAAAACAACGAGGTACGATCTAACTCTTCATCTTCTTCTTTAATTGATGAACTTCAATGTGATTATGATGATTTACAAAATGAGTTTAGAGATATAATTTGTAAACAAAACTTTGAAAAATGATATAAAGAGCTTAAATTAGAAAAAATGATAGATTATTTACTTCCTTTGAATCACTTGATCATTTTCATTCTATTACTCTTGCAAAAGTTTGTAGTCTCCATTCCGCAAAATAATTCCTCACAAAAGAAATTAAAAATTGAAAAAGGATGTGCAACATTTTAATTTGAGCACGAATAAAGTTACAAAAATTCTTGGTGCACAAAGAAGTGAGCATTTCAAACTAGGACTTGGTTACAAATATTTTCAAACCGTTTCTAAGAAAAATAACCAAGCTCCGACTTTCATACGTGCTAGTAGTCATAACATTATTACTTATTTTTATTGTGGTAAAAATTGACATTTTGCCAATGATTGTAAACTTAAAATTAGTTGTAGTCATTTTTGGAAACCCAAAGGTCTCAAGACTAACCCCCACGGACTCCAAGGTTTTAGGGTACTTAAAAATAATTTATTTGTAGGTGCTAGGGGCTATAACAATTCTGGAAGATTCAAAATGACTCTTGGACAGCGGGTGTTCACGCCATATGACCGGAAAGAGAGAACTCTTTACCAACATCAAGCTCCAAGAAGAAGGCAAGGTCATGTTCGAGAATGGCAAAGGAACAATTATTGGCAATTGAGATATTGGTAACTCCTCTTTCTCTCTTAGTAATGTTTTATCAGTAGAAGGGCTAAAGTTCAATTTGATAAGTGTAAGCCAACTTTGTGATTCTAATTATGATGTTGTTTTTAATAAAGAAAAAAATCTTATTCTCAAAAATAATAAAATTATTTGTGAAGCTAGTAAAAAGGTAATCTTTACAATATTTACACAAGTGATTTGGTTAGTCAAAATATTTCTTGTCTTATCGCCAATAATAATTTAACAAGTTTATGGCATAGGCGACTTGGACATATTGGATACAAAAATTTGCAAAAAGATTTACAAAAACCAACATGTCAAAGGACTACCCAAATTAAATTTTAAAAACATTGGCTTATGTGACCCTTGTCAGAAGAACATTAGTTAAAAGTAGTTTAAGCCCAACAATGAAATTTCCACAACCAAACATCTACAATTCCTTCATCTTGATTTGTGTGGGGATATTGACACCGAAAGTCTAAGTGGAAAACATTACACATTTTTTATTGTTGATGATTTCTCTAGATACACTTGGGCTATTTTTCTTACAAATAAAAGTGATGCCGCTAATGAGTTTGCTAAGTTGTGTAGACTCATAGAGAATGAAAAAGAAGATACAATTAAGTCTATAAGGAGTGAACGAGGAGGAGAATTTGATGGTGATTTTAGAATATTGTGTGAAACCAAGAGATATGCACATAATTTTTCGGCTCTGAGAACTAAACAAAAAAGTGGTGTTGCCAAAAGAAAAAATCGAACTCTTCAAGTAATATGTCGGTCCATGCTCAATGAATTCTAACTTCCAAAATTTGTTTGGGCCAAAGCCGTTAACACCGCTTGCTATATCATAAACTGGGTATATCTTCGTCCCAAGTTAAATAAAACACATTATGGGCTTTGGAAAGGAAGAAATCCAAATATTAATTATTTCAAAATATTTGGTTGCAAGTGTTTTATTTTGAATACCAAGGATCAATTAGACAAACTTGATCCTAAGGCCGATGAAGGAATTTTTATTGGGTATTCGACTAAGATAAAGCATATCGAATTTATAACAAAATGAGCATGGTGGTCGAGAGGACTATTCACGTTAAATTTAATGAAGGCTCCGGTGTTGAAAGAATACCCAATGATGAAAGTGATGAAGAATATGAAGTTGAACCAATTGTTCCAAGTGATCAACCTTCAACTTCCAATGTTCCACAAGAGGATAAAGGTGATAACTCGGATCTTCATGTGCATTAAAATTTAAAGGAGATCATCCAAAAGATATCATAATTGGGGATCCTCTAGACAAAGTTATGACTAGAAGAAAATTTGCCGAAAAAGCTCTTATATCACAAAAAGAGCCAAAAAATGCAAAGGAAGTCATTGAAGACGAAGATTGGTTTCTTGAAATGCAAGAAGGGTTGAACCAATTTGAAAGGAATGATGTTTGGGAATTGGTACCTTGTCCTCCATCATAAACTATTATTGGCACAAAATGGGTATTCCGTAATAAACTCGATGACTAAGGCAACATCATTCGAAACAAGGCAAGGTTAGTGGCTCAAGGGTATTGTCAAGAAGAAGGTAGTGACTATGATGAAACTTTTGCACCCGTAGCACGTTTAGAAGCAATTCGAATTTTACTTGCCTATTCATGTTTTAAAATTTTCAAACTTTACCAAATGGATGTTAAATCCGCCCTTTTAAATGGTTTTATTTAAGAAGAAGTCTATGTAAAACAACATCCGGGGTTTGAAAATTTTTCGAGGACAAATGATGTTTACAAACTTAAAAAGGCCTTATATGGTTTTAAACAAGCACCCCGAGCATGGTATGATAGACTTAGCTCTTTTCTTTTGCAAAATGAATTTTCAAGAGGTGAAGTTGATACTACTCTATTTGTTTTTGAAAAGGGGCAAAATTCCTTATTAGTACAAATTTATGTTGATGATATTATCTTTGATGCTACGAATGAGTCTTTTTGTAAGAATTTTTCTAAGCTCATGCAAGATGATTTGAAATGAGCATGATATGAGAGCTCAACTTCTTTCTTGGACTTCAAATAAAACAATACTAAGAAGGCATCTATATATCCCAATCCAAGTATACCAAAGAACTTCTAAAGAAGTTCGGAATTGAATAAGGAAGGACCATTGCTACTCCAATGGCAACTAATATTAAGCTTGACAAAGATGAAAAAGGCAAGTCGGTTGATGAATCAAAATATCGAGGTATGATTGGTAGTTTACTTTATTTAACTGCAAGTAGACCCAATATTCTTCATGTTGTGTGCCTATATGATCGATTTCAAAGCAATCCCAAAGAATCTCATATGAGTACCGTTAAAATAATTTTTCGATATTTGAAAGACACTATTTCATATGGCTTGTTTTATCCAAAGAATGAATTTTTTTTTCTAAAAGGATATAGTGATTCAGACTATGCGGAAAATATTGATGATCGCAAAAGTACTTCCGGATCATATCAATTTTTAGGCGGTTTCCTAGTATCTTAGTTTTCAAATAAGCAAAATTGTGTATCCTTATCTACGACGGAAGCCGAATACGTTTTTGCGGCCTTTTGTTGTACTCAACTCTTTGGATGAAACAAACCTTAACGGACTACAAATGTTCTTTTAAAAATATTTCTATCTTTTGTGACAATACGTCCGCTATAAACATTGCTCAAAATCTAGTTCATCATAACTGAACAAAACATATTGAGGTTCGACACCATTTTCTAAGTGATTTTGCTTCTAAATGAAAAATCAAGATGTGATTTGTTCCATCTCAAGATCAACTCGCGGATATTTTCACTAAATCTTTAGTCGCCGAGTCTTTTACTTCAATTCGAGCTCATTTAGGCATAATGCATATCGAATAAGGTCTATGATTGCATTTTGTGCTTTTTATAATTTAGGAGTGAAAAATCGTATTTTTAACTCAAAATTCGGACATAAACTTGGTTGCAATACATGTACCAGTCGACCAAGGTGGTCGACCGGTTGACCAGTCCTTGGACCGTTCGGACACTTGGCCAATCGGTCGACCATGGCATTTTCAGAAATAAATTATTTCTGTCCTTTCATTTCCGTTTATTCGCCTTATTTTTTCAATTTCACACCCCTTCGCCCATTTCACATACAAATCACTCAAAATGTTTTTTCTCTTACAAATTCTACTATATTGGGCTTGTATAATGTTTATATATTCCATTTTATTCATCTTCTCCAATTAATTGGTAAGTTTAATTCCCTCTCTAATCTCAATTGAGTTGAACTCTTGAGAATGTGGTTATACTTGATGAATTGGTGCAATTCTTGTATATTTGTGATGGGAATTATGTATGTTAATGGATTATGCTTGTAGAATTAGGATTGGTGTTGAAATTTTTGGGTATGATTACATTTACAAGTGTTATATATAACTTTGATTTTATCCTATGCATGCCAAGTGTTCGATAAAATGCCTCAGTGAAAATTTCATCTTTTGCATGAATCTCTTGATTAAATTGTCTTATATCTTTATGAAGATCATGTTTTGTCCATTAAATGAGCTTCTATACTTTCTCCTATAAATTTCTCTTACTATTTGGAATTCTAAGTTTTCTATTCAAAAGCATGATAATTTGATTTGATGCGCACTCTGATATATATTTTGATGTTTTTATCGTGCTAATAGTCTTTTTGATGATTCCAAAGGGGAAGAAAAATGGAATAAGCTCATAAACTTATGTTTAGATCAATGGAGTTAGAAAAATCTCGCCAAAAAAGCTATAAGCTGTGAATGAAATTTGGTCCAATGGATGCATAAAGGACTTTGATTTGTGACTAATGAATTCTTGTGTGGGAAGCTTTTAAGCTCTTGAACTTCAAGCTATACTTGTAAAAGCTGAGGTTTTTAGCTTTTAATTGATTGATTATATGCCTATTTTTATTTAGCATGTTGATAGGGGAAGCTTCTATAAAATGTTTTGAAAATCTTTGTTCCTATCCTTATGATTCTAATCATGAAAAGTGTCGTCGAAAATGGATAGTTGTTTTTTACAGGAAAAACTTACTTCATTTTTAAAATCGACCTCCTAAAATTATTTTGGTTTGTAATCATCAAAAAGGGGGAGTTTGTTAGATAAATATTTTTATCGTAATTTTGATGATTTCATATAACTGAGTTCTACACCAAAACAATGACCACAAATGTTGTCCAGATACTTCAAAATGATTTATAAATTTTACTAATTTTTTGGAGTATTTTTTGAAGTTTATTTTTGACAAAAATCAGATAACACTCCTATTTCGAGGCCAACCGGCAACCCTAGAGGGCAACCCATGCCTGAAGATTGAAAACTAAGACAGAAACGAAACAAAAGAAAAAATAGGGGAGCTCGATCGGTCGACCAGGAGGTGGTCGGCCGGTGTCTGAATATGAGCAAAATTGTAAAATTTCTCTCTGACTCACAAATTGGCTTGGGTGACCAGTCCAGGGCTAGGGCCACCAGTCGAACCCAAGGTCGACCGGTCCAACCCCCCTGGACCCATCCAACCCCTTGATTTTAATGTATTTTCAATTTTAAATGTATTTTTCATATTAGAGGTCGATCGATTATGCAACTTTTCATGAAATTGTTATTTTCTCCATTTGATTTGCAATTTTTTACAGATTTCAATCTCCAAGGAGGAGCATATTGATGGGATTCAAATCCAAGAGCTCTCATATAAATAGTTTAAGTCTTGAAGGATAAAAAAAACCACAATGCAACAACACAAGCAATGCAAATAACAAGCAATCTTCTCGTTCTTCACTTTCATATACTTGTTGTATTTAGTCTAAGACTTACACTTGTATATTTTGAGAATTAAGCTTCATTCTTGATTACACTTGCATTTCAAAGTTGTATACTTCCTTTCGAAATCCATTCGGACATACTGGGTGGTAGAACATTAGGCCCTATGTGGGTTGAAGATTTATAAATCATCTTGTGTTGTTTATATTTTTGCACTTTTAGTTTGGTCATCATCTTGACATTCTAAAAAGAGGGCATAAATCAGAAAATCAGGAAAATCTATTCACACATTCCCCTCTAGATTTTCGTGGCCACTTGGACTAACAAAGAGTTTATCCTAATTCAATTTGAAAAAGACGTAAATTATATTGTTGGAAAGAAACTGGAGTAAACACTAATAATGTTAATGCACTTAGTATACATTTCTGCTTGTATTTTAACTATTTGACTTGGCCTTCGGGCAAGTAATACATCTTCTGACCAAAAACTTGCTAACGGATTGAGTCTATTGCGGTATGGGTGGGTTAGACAATGGATCGAACATGTTACATGTTGCCCCTATTTGGCATTTTCTGGTCGGGCCAGAAACGACGGCAGAAGATGGGTCGTAGAATGGTATATTCATGAATATGAAGATCTCTGGGCAAAAGACCACATATAAAGAGACGTCGAGCCAACTGGGAGGGATAAGGTGACTAGGCTTCGACTAAATATTGTTTGAGAGTTATAAGAAAAACGGATGGGTTATGTGCCTGATCAACATTGACCCTATGTTTATTGTCTCGAGACTAATTGACTGTCTGTTTTTAAATGGGGTATCGATTGTCTGTTTCCAAAATTGAAATATAAACTTTATGTTTTAAAAAACCAAAACTTTCTATTTTACTTGATTGATTGTTGCACTAGTGTGTGATGCATTATTACTCGCACTACAAATGTATTTTCATTTTGGAATTTAATTTGATAATGTTACTATGTTATTAAAACAAATAAATGAATATGTTTGTGCATGAAAAATGATTTTTCATACCAATTAATTTTCTCATGAAGAATAAAATAATTTAAGTTTTTTATAAATAACTATGGTGTTCCTCTTCCCCACCCACTGAGCTCGTTTAGCTCACTCTACTAGTTTCTAAAACATTTCAGAGACTGACGAGTACATCGACAAACTCATTGGAGGGGAGCATTTAGATTAGGAATGATGCTTGAATAATGTTGAAATGACATGATGTCGTACAAGGATATGTAGGGTGTAATTTTGTATTAGTATTGTCACGAATTTAATTTTGTGTTGATTTGCAATAGAGAGTTTATAGGCACGATATTTTGGGTTACTTTTTCTACTGTATAGACTTACGTTCGGTATATAAGTTCAGTTTCATCGTGTATTTCTATATAGTTGGTTAATAGCTTTTATCAAGGTTAAGTTATACACCATCAAATATTGTTATGTTTTATTGGTTTATTGAAATTGGGGTGTGACACCTACACATAATTCTAACAGACCATTTGACATTAAAATAATTTGAATGATCACGTAAATATATTTATTTCATAAGAGAAATTGGCATATAAACATAATTCAATCAAAACTCAAAAGCAACAGCGAAAACAAGTTATGAAGTATTGAATATATAAATATTTATTTATTTGTAACAAATTCGCACATTTACTAATTTATCAAAATATCCCTTTAAGTCTATTTACAAAAAAATAAATCTTTTAAAAAAAGCATAGTAATTCGACATTTATCATCTCAGATCAAAAATTTGTAGAAGTTGAAGATTTATTCTCAATATCAATAAATTATCATACTAAGTCTAGCATCGTAAACAATTTCTTATTCAATTGCAAAAACAACATTTAAATGTATAGACATTACTCTAGTAATTTCATAAGCCATCTATTATCCATCCTAAGTCTAGTATCATAGATAAATACTTAGATTTTCATAATTCGTATAAAAATTTCTTATGTAATTAAAAACAATGTTTAAAAATAAAGACATTACTCAAGTAGTTTCATAGACCATCCATTATCCACCACCAATAACCATCGTCGACTCCTTAACCTAAAAAGTTGGATTATAATTGGGGTGAGCGTCGCAACTCAGTGGGTTTAACATTGTCCAAGATAAATACACAGTAATTCACAGTAACATGCAACAGCAATCCAATAGAACATAACAGTAACATTTGAAAACCATAGACATAGACATAGCTCGACTACGGAGGTTTCACCCGAGGGATACATCGACCCAGACCTCTTGAGTCCCTAGAGACAGTAGGCGTCTAGAAAAATTGTACAACACATTATGCAAAGTACTAAGTATTTAACAAGGACAATAGAGAGTTCAGAAAACAAAACACACCTCGAAACTTTGTTTGAAAATAGTGGAATTTTGATGCAATATTCCTAATTGAACTTCAGGGCTCGCCTAACATGGATATATATCTATATATTTACATCATAGTTCCTAGAAGTAAAAACATAAGTATTAGCCTCGATCTTGGAAGCACTAAGATAGTTGATTTTCTAACACTCTTAGAAGCTTACTGTATTTTCCTAAGGTCCAGGGTTCAACTTGGTTGGTTTGGAACGATACTAAATCCCTCCGTAGTTAAGGTTGAAATTTATTTTCTCATAAACCATACACTGGAATTATTTAATATTTTTACAGTAGATAATAGACTCAAAAATAGATATTATGTAAAACTTTAAAGAAGATTTGAAATGTTTAGCTATGGGTTTTGAATTTGTGAAACTGAAATTAATGTAACATTAAATCCTACACAACTATGGAAGAAAATTCATATTTAAATAAATATAATACTATATGATTTGAAAATTTGACAGCATATAACATACATACCATAGTATAACATTACCAAAAATTATAGCATTTGGAATTTGTTAACTTTAGGTTTTGAATTTCAAAAATTGAAACTTTGCTCATAGCTAAAAGTGTAACATATTTTGAACTAGGTAATATTTAAATAATTATAAGTTGGAATAATATAATATTTTACCACATAGTTGTATACATTATAGTATATAATATATCAAATGTTAAGATATTTTGAAGGTCTCCATACATGGTTTCTTGAATTTATAATTCAGAAACATAGTATATTCAAAATTTGAAAAACGTGAATGAAAATTCCATATAAACAAAATACAATTAAAAAATATATGAAATTTTAGTTAAACATTATTTACATAATATAACATAACATAGTAAAATTTCATGAAATTTTGATATGCATAAGTAGGGTTTTTGGATTTTCTAAAACAAAAATAGGGAATACCATAAATTTTGGCATCTTAGTTTGAAAATTCAATTACAAAAGTATTCATAGGATTAGTATGAAATTTTAACTGTACGATAAAAACTTTATGAAATAACATAGTAATATTTCTGAAAATTTGGATTAGTGTATATTGGGTTTCGAAATATTAGAAAGAATTTACCTTCGTAATTGTGAATGATAGAGGAAAAACAATGGAGGGGTCATGGCATTGAAGAAAAATTCGTTGTTGTTGTGTAGTAGATTATAGAGGATGTGATGGCGCAGAGAGATAGAGAGTTGGGATTTTTTTTTCTTTTTTTGTCCTATCTAATGTGGTATAGTAAAACCCTAATAACGAAAGACTTATAATATAATTACCCTAGCTAGTTTCTCAAATGCCTTAGAATTTCTCATGGGCCACGTAATTGGATAATTAATACAATAACAATAATAATGCACTAATGGGCTATTTAACTAATTTAATACACATTTTTTTCAGGATGTTACAGTTGGGTTGGAGAAGACTTTTGGTATATTTGGTGTGATGGTGTGGGGTCTGAAGTTGGGTTGAAGATGATCCGAGAGGGATAGCAAGCGGACGACAAACTACTTCAAGACTTTTCTTCCAAAATCGAAATATGACACAAAAATAAACCAATTAGCAACCCAACAAACAAGTAACTATGAAATTGACAGTGGAGATGCTCAAAATCGTGAGCAGCGAGAGGGAAGAAATCAAACTGTTCTTTTTCATTTTTTCTTCCAAACTTAACTCATTTTCCACAGTCCAAAATACTACCTAGTGAATTTGCTACAAGATTGGGGGATTAATTACAAGAAGTCGTGAGCTAGGGAAAGCAAATCAGAGGACCAAACCTTGTTGGATTTCACATGTAAAAATGGTATTTGGAACACCGATCTCGTGTAGTTCATAAGTGAGAAAGTTGATGATGAATTTTCTAAAAACAATAGGAAAATTGCAAGGAGTTTTCTGGGTTGGAAACTTGAGATCGTTGTTGGGTTTTATTGTAGAAAACCTTGAAAGCTTGGGTAAAGAATTTGTTGGGGGAATTTGTGATCAGAGTGAAGATGAGTAATAGTTTCTAATTGTTTACCAAGTGGGTTTGATTAAATTTGCTTGAAATTCTATTTATTTTAAAATTGGATTGAGCATGTTGACTTTGAATAAATTGTTTGGTGATCTCGAGTGTTTTGATGTTCTATGCGTTATTATCTACTTTTACTGCTTGTCATTGTGTCAAGATCAACATATAGTTGATCAAACAGTAAAATCAATTATAGAGTAGTTAAGTTTGTTAAGTTAGTTAGCTTTTATATTCTCTATATATTGATCTTAGATGATAGATTTCAAGTTAAGTGATCATATAATTTTGTATACAGAATTCCTCTAAAGTTCATTCAAGAAAGTGTTTTCTTCTTCCATCAATCTATATTGATCGTTTATCCATTCTGCAAGATGAATTCCAAGATGAATTCAATGATTTAACATGGTATCAGTTTTCATCTCTACTCAATCTGTTGCTTCTCTGATTTTGGAAGTTCGAATTCTTCAAGAAATCTCTCAGTCTTGATATTCATCACACTTTTGTTGTTGTCATATCTCAAGAAATCTTCTCCTATCTGTCATGACTTTCAAGAACCTTTCCAGACTAATGGCAATGGTGTTCCTCCCCACCGTATTCCAATTCCAAATCCACTGGACGATTTTTCTTCTCCTTATTACCTTCACCCTAGTGATAATCCAGGGGATGTAATCGTGTATGAGCCATTCACAAGAGAAAACTACATTTCTTGGAGCCGTGCAATATCAATGGCCTTAAATGTAAAGAACAAAAGTGCCTTTATTGATGGCACACTACTGAAGGTGCACGGGAAATGGAGTTCTTGAAATGGGAATACTTGGGTTCCTCTCCATCTTCTCCAATTATTTATTCTTGTTGGCAAAGAGCCAACAACTTAGTCTGTCTTGGATTCTAAACTCAATTTCAAAGGAAATCAGACAAAGCCTCTTGTATTTCACAACAGCAAAAGATGTTTGGGATGAATTAAAAGTGCGCTATGATAAAAGTGATGGTCCAAGAGTCTTTCAATTGAACAAATCTTTGAGTTCTATATCTCAGGGCACTCAGTCCATCACATCTTACTATAATCATTTCAAGGCAATCTGGGATGAGTATATCAACTACAGGCCAATCATCAAATGCACATGTGGAAATTATTCTTGCAATATATCTGTCATCTTGATAGATTTACAACAAAATGATTCAGTAATCAAGTTTTTAGTAGGGCTTCATGAGTCTTATGCATCAATTAGAAGCCAGTTGCTTTTGAGTTCTCCTCTTCCTTCCTTAGCCAAGGTCTATGCTCTTTTGTTGCAAGAAGAGACTCAAAGAGGACTCACAAATAACTTTGTTCCTAGCATAGATGCTTCTATGGCAATGCTAGCGAAGAATCCTAAATTTCAGTACAACAAAGATAAAAAGAAGCCTAAGTGTACACATTGTGGCTACTCTGGTCATACCATTGATAAATGCTTCTAGTTGGTAGGCTATCCTCCTGGTTGGAAAGGTCCAAAAGGCCCTAGACACACTCAAGATTCTACTGCAGCCAATGCTACCATCTCCTCTCCACAAAAGTCTGACTCAAATGTTGATTCAGATTCTCTATTCTCTAATGTAATGGTAGAAAAGTTTTTAGCCTTTGCCAAACATCAACAATCAGCTAAGGTTGTCAACTCTGCCATTTCCCATCCTCCTATATCTGTTGCTGATTCAGGTAACCACTCTGCTTATGCTTTAGCTGTCAATTCTCCTAAATGGATATTAGATATCGGAACCACTGAGAATAATTTGATCATATGATATATGATACATCATTTTACTCCAAAGCTCCAAAACAAGTTTCAATCCCTATCCATTTACCTAATGGTCATATTGCATATGCCACACATATTGGTGAAGTACAAGTTTCACCTGATTTGATTCTTCATAATGTCTTATGTGTTCCTTCATTTACTTACAATCTACACTCTATTTCTAATCTAACAAAATCCTCAAACTGCATAGTACATTTCTTGACTTCACACTGTATATTACAGGATATGAAAAGTTTGAGGATGATTGGTTCTGCTAAGGAGACCAATGGACTGTAATTTGACACAACATTCAGCTGCCTGTACCATTACAAAAGACTCTGATCTTTGGCACTCAAGATTAGGCCACTTATCAGCAACTAGACTAGCATTAATTCATGATTTACAAATATCTTGTAAAGATTTTTCCTCATGTGATATCTGTCACTTTGCAAAACAAAGGAAGTTGTCATTTCCTATTAGAACAAATGTATCTACTCAGATTTTTGATCTAATCCATTGTGATTTATGGGGACCATTTTCTACTACCTCTCATAATGGTTTCAAATACTTTCTTACTATTGTTGATGACTTTTCAAGGTGCACATGGATATACATGATGAAAAACAAATCTGACACTAGACAACATTTACTCAGTTTTTATATTTTCATCCTTACTCAATTCAATGTTAAACTCAAAGCATTAAGGTCAGATAATGGACTTGAGTTTAACCTTCAGGATTTTTATAAGAATTATGGCATACTACACCAAACCAGTTGTGTGGAAACACCACAGCAAAATGGATTGGTTGAAAGAAAACACCAACACCTCTTGCAGGTAGCAAGGGCTCTTATGTTTCAATCTAAAGTGCCTTTATCATTTTGGGATGAATGTGTTCAAACTGCAGCACACATTATCAACAGAGTTCCCAGTTCAATGCTTAATAATAAATCTCCTTATGAATTACTTTTCAAGAAATTACCAGATTACTCACATTTGAGGGTGTTTGGATGCTTAGCCTATGCTTCTACTTTATGTGCTGTAATAAATATTTCTATGAAAGTAAGTTCAAGAACAAAGTTTGATCCTAGAGCTGTTAAATGTGTTTTCATTGGGTATCCCTTTGGTACAAAAGGATACAAATTGTATGATATTGCTAATAGCAAAGTGTTTATCTCTAGAAATGTCCAATTTTGTGAACACATATTTCTTTTCCAGGTTGATTCTCAAGATCAACATATAGTTGATCCACTCATTCAGGATTTTAACATAGAACAAGGCAATTTTTATCATACTCTCCCTGTTCTTAACACTCCTATATTTGCTCCTGCTGTTACTAATGACACTAATGATATCCCTCCCAATGATACTTATGATACAACTGCAGATAACTTATCTAATGATACTAGTTTGCCTGCAGATACTAGTTTGCCTGCAGATATGGTTGAAGAGAGCCTACATAATGATGTGGCATCTCTACAACAAGACAATGTTACATCTGAGCAACATAACATTACTCATGATGATTCTTTAATAGAAAATCCAAGAAGGTCTAATAGAAGAGTAACTTTTGTTTGTATCAAGAAAGAAATATACCCTCTTACCTTCAAATATATGATTGCGCTTTACCTCCATCTCTTAATAGCACACACTCGGTTCTATATCCAACAATGTTGCAAGAAAACAATATAGCATTGCAGATTTTCTTTCAGTTACCCAATTGTCTGATAGCCATAAAGCCTTCACAACATCTATCAGCCATATAACTGAACCAAGAACATACAAACAAGCTAGTCAAAATCCTGAATGGCAGAAGGCAATGACAACTGAATTAAATGCATTAGAAAAGAACAACACTTGGATTCTGACAGAGTTTCCTTCAAATAAGCATTGTATTGGATGCAAATGGGTATACAAGGTCAAGTACAAAGCAGATGGTACTATAGAAAGATACAAAGCCAGATTAGTAGCAAAATGCTACACACAAGAAGAAGGATTAGACTACTTTGATACATTTTCCCCTGTAACAAAAATAACAACTGTTCGTTTGGTTTTAGCTCTTGCACCTGCCAAAAATTTGTTTTTGCATCAACTAGATGTCAACAATGCATTTTTACATGGAGACTTGGATCAGGAAGTCTACATGACACCTCCCCCAGGTTATTGTACAGATAATAGAGTATGCAAACTAACCAAGAGTCTCTACGGGTCAATCTAAAAAGTGCCTTTATCAAGCGAGCTTCCAGACAATGGTTTCAGAAATTGACTCCATGTCTTTTGACATATGGTTTTACTCAATCAAGGTCAGATAGTTTCTTTTTTATTAAAGCCTCATCTTCCTCAATAACAGTATTATGTGTTTATGTAGATGATATCATTCTAGCTGGTGATAATCTTCAAGAAATTCAAAAGATCAAGAACCATCTAGATGCAGTTTTTACAATAAAGGATCTTGGAACATTGAAGTACATACTAGGCATTGAAGTAGCAAGAAGGGTATTACTCTTTGTCAAAGAAAATATGCACTAGACATATTGACAGACACAGGCTACATTGGATGCAAACCATGTTCCACTCCCATGGATTCAAAGGCTGAACTCAAAGCAAAGGACAACACTCAATTGACAGATGCTTCAGAATATAGAAGATTAATTGGAAGATTGTTATATCTAACAATCACAAGCCAAATTTGTCATACAGCATACACATATTATCACAGTTTATGTCCAATCCAACCACCACTCATTTATCTGAGGATTTTTATTATAATTTTCACTCATAGAATCCTCGGATACTTAAAATCAAGCCCTAGGAAAGGAATTTTCGTCAAAGCAAATTCAATCATTCAAACCAAGGGATATGGTTGATGCGATTTTATTAAAGGGAAGATGTTTAGACACAAGTCAGAAATTCAAAAGGAGTATCGGTGGTTATGCTATTTATTTAGGTGACTCTTTAATCTCATGGAAAGCTAAAGAAACAACCAATCGTGAGCAGGTCATCATCAACTCTTTTTGAATATAGAGCATTAGCAACAATAACTTGTGAAGTTGGTGGTAGATCTATTTGCTTCATGACATGCAACTCTCACACAACTACCCTGCTCTAGTCTACACTGATAGTAGATCAGCCTATTGCATAGCACATAATTCTTGTCATCATGAAAGAACAAAACATATCCAGATTGATTGTCACTTTGTGAGGGAAAAGATAGAAAATGGATTGATAAAGCTCATACATATACCATCAACACATCAGACAGCAGACATTCTAACCAAACCTCTCTCACCTCAACTATTCCAACATTTCCTTACCAAGTTAGGCATGATAAACATACATGCCCCACTTGCGGGGGGGTGTCAAGATCAACATATAGTTGATCAAACAGTAAAATCAGTTATAGAGTAGTTAAGTTTGTTAAGTTAGTTAGCTTTTATATTCTCTATATATTGATCTTAGATGATAGATTTCAAGTTAAGTGATCATATAATTTTGTATACTGTAATTCCTCTAAAGTTCATTCAAGAAAGTGTTTTTTCTTCCATCAATCTATATTGATCGTTTATCCATTCTGCAAGATGAATTCCAAGATGAATTCAATGATTTAACACATTGTTTGGGCATTTATGCAACAATCTATATTGTCTTACTTAATATACTTGGACTGGTGCGCCGTAACATTGTTTTAAAGAAAATAATTTTTGAATTGGCCTCTGACTTGTGAGCCATTTAAATGATTTTCTTAAAGTTCATTATCAAAATGAATTGACTTTTTATTTTAAACCTTATATGGTTGCATAGACCCCTACTATGGTGTGGGTGGGCCAGACAATAGATCAAACAAATCGTATGTGGCCATTGTTTGACTTCTATGGTCCTAATTCCAACACTGAAGGACGGAATATCCAATGAGCGATTGAGTCGTAGATATAGAATATGACAATCTCTGGGAAAAAAACCAACAAGTAAAGAGTTGTCGTGCCTACTGGCAAGAATAAGGTGACTAAACTTCGGTCAAATATGTTTGAGAGTTAAACGGAGAACGAATGGGTTGTGTCTGATCAACACCGACCCTACGTTTACTGTTTCAGGACTGAGTTGACTGACTGACTATCTGGTATTAAATGAGATATATCTACTGACAATTTCAAATTAGAAATATCGGGAGGAGATCCTGTGAGACCATAACTTTAGGTGAGAACGTAAGACCACATTTACACCATCCAAAAAAAATAATGGAAGGCCGGGATTTAGAAAAATTTTGTAGCATTAAAAAATAGGCAAAAAAACCGCCCAGGGGTATAATAGGTATAACATATTAGACCAAAAATAACTGCCAGCTAATTAATGCTAACAATAAGGGACGTTGCTATAATAATGTGAATCCTCTCTCCTGCATATATAATGATATTGCATATATGAAATGTGCTAATTGAATGTCCCTGTAAGCTAATTGAATGTGCTTTTAAATAGAAATATTACATATGTAGTTTTGTTATTATGTATACTTAGAACAAAACAAGTAAAATATTGAATTACATTACGCATTGATCCTTATAATATATATCCTGCATACTGCATATTTATGTTATGCATATATAGTGTTCTAATTTGTATATTTAGTATGAACAAAGTGTATTACATTAAAATTTAATAGCGTGCTTATTTAGAATAGTAATATTGCAAATATAGGTTTGTGATTGTGTATACTTAGAACAAAACAAGTAAAAATACTGAAATACATTAGGCATTGGTCCTTATAATTTATACTCTGCATACTGCATATTTATGTTCTGCATAAATAGTGTTCCAAATTTACATATTTAATATGAACAAAGTGTATTACATTAAATTTGAATAGCATGCTTATTTAGAATAGTAATATTCCATATATAGGTTTGTGATTGTGTATACTAGAACAAAACAAGTAAAATATTGAAATACATTAGGCATTGGTCTTTATAATTTATACTCTGCATACTGCATATTTATGTTCTGTATGTATAGTGTTCCAAATTTGCATATTTATTATGAACAAGGTGTAATACATTAAATTTTAATAGCGTGCTTATTTAGAATAGTAATATTGCATATATAGGTTTGTAATGGTGTATACTTAGAACAAAACAAGTAAAATATTGAAATACATTAGGCATTGGTCCTTATAATTTATACTCTGCATACTGCATATTTATGTTTTGTATATATAGTGTTCCAAATTTGCATATTTATTATGAACAAGGTGTAATACATTAAATTTTAATAGCGTGCTTATTTAGAATAGTAATATTGCATATATAGGTTTGTGATGGTGTATACTTCGAACAAAACAAGTAAAATATTGAAATACATTAGACATGTTAGTCCAAGTGTCTACGATAATCTAGATGGGGGTGAATAGATTATCCCGATTTTTCAGATTTTGCCCTCTTTTTTGAAAAACTCAAGCAAAGATGAAATGATAAGTGCGGAAAGTAAATAGCACACGTCGATTTATAGTAGTTCAACCCACCTAGGGCCTAATCTACTACCACCCCAGTATATTCGGGATGGATTTCAAAAAAAAAAAAAAGATTTTATTAATTTACCAAAAATTAATACAACACCTTGAGGATTACCACAACCCTCTTACACCACCTTGAGGATTACCACAATCCTCTTACAACACCTTTGAAGATTACCACAACCTTCAAACACCTATCACCTAGATCACCCAAGTGTATTCTTACCACAAGAATACTCACAAGGATGTCTTGTGTTGAATGATGACCAAAATCAAGATTACAACTCAATAAAGATTGATACAATATGAGTACAAGTGTAATCAAGAATTGAAAGCCTAGACCTCAAATTTGTGCAAGTGAAAGTGCTAAGGTTAATACAACAAGATATATGAAATTGTATGCTTGATTGCTCTTTGCTTGTATAGAGTGTTGTATCTTGTTGCTTGAATGAAGCCTCTATTTATAGGAGAGGACTTGGCTTTCATTTCCAGACATTGGCTCCTCTTTGGGGAGTGATTTGCTGCAAAAGAAACCATTTAAAATGATCAATATAGCTATTAGAAATCAATCCCACAAAATAGGGAAAAGTCATCAAAACGCAACGGATAGTTTTTGATAAACGGGGGTTCGACCGGTCGTCACATGCAGAGATAAGATTGAAATTGAATTCTGCGAATTTTTACACAGGGGACCGGTCGGAGGGGGTGCGGCGTGTCGCCCTTAGTCATGGACGGTTGGAGTTGAAGAAATTACGAAACAGAGAAGTCTCAACCAAGAGGGTGCTCCAGTGCACGGCCGCCTAGGGGGTCGACCGGCCGCCCTCACCGGTCGCCCACCTCGTCGACCGGCCGCTCTCCTTTTTTTTCTTACGCCCCATTTTTTGTTTCAAAACTCAACTCAGTACGGGTTGCCCTATAGGGGCGGCCGAGCCTGAAACAAATATGTTGTCCAATTTTTTATCGAAAATAAACTCCAAAAAATAGTAAAAACATTTTAAGACGATCGGAAGTATTTAGACAACATTTAGGGACATTGTTTTGGTTTAAAAACTTATTTGAACAAAATCGAACAGAATCATCAAAATCATGATAAAAACATTTATCTAACAAACTCCCCCTTTTTGATGATTACAAACCAAAACAATTTTCTCGAGGTCGATTTGAAAAACAAATAAATTTTCCGGTTTTACAAGTAAACTATCCGTTAAAGACATTCCATACAAAGCTCCCCCTATCTATGAGCATATCAACAAAAGATTATTATAAGTTAGAAGCACAAGCTATAACAAGCTTATATAAGGTGCATATAGATATCATGAGCTAAGAAGCTCCCCCTGTCACTATACTTATAATCATTTGCACTTGAGTCCATAATACAAGCCATGGACTAGGTATTCTTGGCTCTAGGAAGCCATAGTTTATAGCCTTTATTGCGAGCTTTAATAAGCTTCTTTTAGCTAACGAGTCAATTTCCTGTTTCTCCCCCTTTGGAATCATCAAAAAGAATGTTAGGATGATAAAAACATCATACAATTATATCAAAGTGCGCAAAAGAGTCGGCTTATCAACCGTTGAGCAATATAGCCTTAAAAATCCAAAACAAATGGGAGAAAAGTATCATGAAGAGTTCGTACGCTCGTTTTATTTGTCAAAGCATGATCTCAATAAGTAGAGAAGACTTTTGGAAGCAAGATAATCATGTAGAAGTTGAAATTTTCATTGCGACATTTTATCAAACACTTTGTGGGCGTGAAAATTAAAAGAGGTTGTATATAGCCCTTGTAAATGTTTCAAGCCAAAAAAATTCATCACCAATTCACATCAATCATCATACAATACAACATAATAAATAAGCTCATCAAGATCATATGCAAAGTATCAAGATATATACAAGAAGGTCATAAACTCAAGGGTTCAACCCAATTGAGCAAAGGAAGAGAAATTCTTACCATTTGATCGGAAAAGATGAGCCATGATGATGATAAACATGCTATATAATTGCCAAGTTGTGAATTGAATGCATGAAAACAAATTTTGAGTGAAATTTGTGTGAATTTGGCAAAGGGGACGAAAAATGGCAAAAATAAGGTAAAATGGCGAATCTTTCAAGACAGAACGTTTTAATCCAAAAATTGGCTTAGGCGGCCGGTCGTGGTTGAGGGCGACCGATCGGCGTTGAGGGCGACCGGTTGCCCTCAACCTGGTTATCCCACTGTTTTGACATTTTTGAAGAAATCCGAATTTTCAACCAAAAATCCGATGTTTCGCCCCTAAGTTTCAAAAATATGCAAAAGGCAAACGTAAGCCTCATTCAATATGCATTATGCCTAACCGAGCTCGTATCGATGCAAAATTCTCGGAAGATAGCGGTTCAGTAAAAATGTCCGCTAATTGATCTTGAGATGGTACAAAAGATATCTCAATTTTTCGTTTTGAAACACAATCCCTTAGAAAATGATGTTGAATCTCAATATGTTTAGTTTGGTTATGATGAACCGGGTTTTGAGCAATATTTATAGCGGATATATTATCACAAAAGATAGGTACATTTTCAAAAGAGCATTTGTAATCCGCTAAGGTTTGTTTCATGCAAAGAAGTTGAGTACAACAAAAAGCGGCGGAAATATATTCGGCTTCGGCCGTTGAAAGAGAAACACAGTTTTGTTTCTTTGAAAACCAAGAAACTAGGCAATCGCCTAAAAATTGACATGATTCGGAAGTACTTTTCCGATCATCAATATTTCCCGCATAATCCAAATCACTATAACCTTTAAGAGAAAAATTTTCGTTCTTTGGATAGAATAAACCATATTGAATAGTGCCTTTTAAATATCGAAAAATCCTTTTAACGACACTCATATGAGATTCTTTGGGATTGCTTTGAAAACGAGCACATAGGCATACGACATGAAGAATGTCCGGTCTACTAGCGGTTAAATAAAGTAAACTACCAATCATACCTCGATACTTTGATTCATCCACGGACTTGCCTTTTTCATCTTTGTCAATTTTGACATTTGTTGCCATGGGGGTGGAAACGGTTCTTCCTTCTTCAATACCGAACTTTTTCAAAAGTTCTTTTGTGTATTTTGATTGTGAGATGTATATGCCTTCTTGACATTGCTTAATTTGGAGTCCAAGAAAGAAATTGAGCTCCCCCATCATACTCATCTCAAATTCACCTTGCATTAACTTAGAAAATTTCTTGCACAAAGAATCATTAGTAGCACCAAAGATAATATCATCAACATAAATTTGCACAAGTAAACAATCTTGCCCTTTTTCAAAAACAAAGAGAGTTGTATCAACTTTACCTCTTATAAAACCATTTTGCAAAAGAAAAGAGCTAAGTCTATCATACCATGCACGGGGTGCTTGTTTTAAACCATACAAGGCCTTTTTAAGTTTATAAACATCATTAGGCCTAGAAAAATTTTCAAACCCCGGAGGTTGTTTTACATAGACTTCTTCTTGAATAATACCATTTAAGAAAGCGGATTTAATATCCATTTGGTAAAGTTTGAGAAATAAGAGCTTTCTCGGCAAAGTTTCTCCGGGTCATCACTTTGTCAAGGGGATCACCAATAATAAGATCTTTTCATCAAGGTGATCTCCTTAAATTTCAATACATCACTTTTAAATTGGAAGATCCTAAGAACCAAGGTCGAGAAGTCGATCTCCTCTATCTTCTTGAGGACCATTTGAAGTGGACGGTTGATCGTTTGATGTAGATGGTTGATCATCAACTTGAAACAATTTGTTCAATAATATCCTCTTTATCATGGTTATCATCATTGAACAATTTGTATCTTTTCAACACTATCATCATTAGGTATCTTTTCAAGCTTCATTAAATTTGACATGGATGGATTCTTCAACAACTCCACTAGTCTTCTTGTAAACCCGAGATGCTTTGCTTTTTGTTGAATATCCCATAAATATCCCTTCATCGGCCTTAGGATCAAGTTTGTCCAATTGATCCTTGGTATTCAAAATAAAGCATTTACAACCAAATATCTTGAAATAACTAATATTTGGAGTTCTACCTTTCCAAAGCTCATATGGAGTTTTATTCATTTTAGGACGAATATAAACTCGATTAATGACATAGCAAGTGGTACTTACGGCTTCGGCCCAAAAGTATTTTGGGAGTGAAAATTCATTGAGCATGGACCGACTCATCTCTTGTAATGTCTGATTTTTCCTTTCGGCTACTCCATTTTGTTGAGGTGTCCTTGGAGCCGAAAAATTATGAGCATATCCTTTGGTTTCACAAAATACTCTAAATTCACCATCAAATTCTCCACCTCGATCGTTTCGAATAGACTTAATAGTATCTTCCTTTTCATTTTCAATGAGTCTACACAACTTAACAAACTCATTAACGGCATCGCTTTTATTGGTAAGAAAAAGAGCCCAAGTATATCTAGAAAAATCATCGACAATAACGAAAGTGTAATGTTTTCCACTTAGACTTGTCGTACCAATATCCCCATACAAATCAAGGTGAAGCAATTGTAGGGGTTTGGTTGTGGAAATTTCATTTTTGGGCTTAAAACTACTTTTAACTAATTTGTTCTTTTGACAAGTGTCACATAAGCCAAGATTTTCAAAATTCAATTTGGGTAGTCCTTTCACATGTTGGTTTTTGTAAATATTTTTCAAATTCTTGTATCCAACATGTCCAAGTCGCTTATGCCATAAACTAGTTAAATCATTATTGGCGACTAAACAAGAAACATTTTGACTAACCAAATCACTTGTACAAATTTTGTAAAGATTGCCTTTTCTATATGCTTCACAAATAATTTCACCATTTTTAAGTATAAGGCATTTTTCTTTATTGAAGGAAACATCATAATTTGAATCACAAAGTTGGCTAACACTTATCAAATTAAACTTAAGCCCTTCTACTAAAAGAACATTACTAAGAGAGAAAGAAGAGTTACCAATTTCTCCATTTCCAAGAATTTTTCCTTTGCCATTGCCGAACATGACCATACCCTCTTCTTGGAGCTTGATGTTGGTAAAAAGTTCTCTCCTCCCGGTCATATGGCGTGAACATCCGCTGTTCACGAGCCATTTTGAATCTTCCATTGTTGTTATAACCCCTATTACCTACAAAAGAATTTCTTTTAGGTACCCTATAATTTTGGGGTCCATGGGGGTTAGTCTTGAGACCTTTGGGTCTCCAAACATGTCTTGAGCTATTTCTCAATTTGCAATTATTAGCATAATGTCCAACTTTGCCACAATAAAAACAAGTAGGAGTATTATAATTATTAGCACGTACAAAAGTCGGACCTTGGTTATTTTTCTTAAAAACACTTTGAAATGGCTTATAACCAAGTCCCAGTTTGGAATGCTCACCTCTTTGTGCATCTAAAATTTTTGTGACTTTATCCGTGCTTATGTTGAAACGATGCACATCATTTTTCAAACATTCAATATCTTTTGTGAGCGATTCCTTTTCGGTTTCAAGAGAGTGAACTCTAGTAAGAGTAAGAGCATGAGCTTTGTCTAGAGATTCATAAGAGGTAAATAATTTTTCTTTTTCAACCTTAAGCTCCTTATGCTCCTTTTTCAAATTTTCGTATTTAACAATTAAATTTTGAAACTCAATTTTCAATTCATCAAAATCACATTGCAAGTCATCAACTATGGAGAAAGTAGAAGAATTAGAGCGTACCTCATTGTTTTCATCGTCTATGGCCATGAGACCGTGTTCGGTTTCTCCTTCCTCATCGGTTGTTTAGAGTAGTTCATCCCACGTTTTGACCTCCACATTTAGAGCCTTCTTTTTTGTGAAAGGTTTCCTTTTCTTTTGCTCCTCTTCATCGAGCTTTGGGCAATCGGCAATGAAGTGCCCGGGTTTTCCGCATTTAAAGCAAGCATTATCTCTTGGTTTTCTTGCTTTATTTTTATTCACAAATTTTGCAAATTTTCGAACAAGTGCGGCCGTCTCCTCATCATCATCATCATTATCATAGTATGCATTATTAGAAGAAGAAGCAAGACCTTTAGGAATAATTTGCATACCCGATTGATTTATGGATGGTTTGGAATTTTTCCTCTTCTTGAGATAGACTTCATAGATGAGGAGGTTTCCAATAAGCTCGTCGAACTTGAGTGTCTCAAGGTTTTGTGCCTCCGTGATTGTCGTTACTTTTTTGGACCATGAGCCGGGAAGAGCATTCAATACCTTAGTCACCTTGTCTTCTTCGGAGATGACTTTACCGAGGGCCACAAGAGGATTGACAATATTATCAAGCCTTTCCACCATCTTGGAGATGCTTTCACCATCATGCATGTTAAAGTTTTCAAAGTCTTTAACAAGCATGGTCTTTCTTGCTTGCTTGACCTTCTTAGTCCCTTCATAAATTGTCTCCAATTTTTCCCAAACCTCATGTGCCGACCTTATGCCTCTTATGCGATTATACTCGATAGCCGTAAGAGAACAATGCAAAATATTTAAGGCCTTACCGTTTAGAGAGAAAGCCTTCTTGTCGTTTTCATCGAACTCCTTGAAAGGTTTAGGAGTCCAGGTGCCATCCTCCGATTTCTTGGTTGGTTGATCAACTCCTTCAATGACCACATTCCAAATGTCGAACCCGCACCCTTGTAGAAAGCACTCCATACGGTCTTTCCAAAATGCGTAGTTGTTGGCGTCGAATAGTGGCGGCTTGTTGGTGGAGGCGCCGGTGGTGAGATGAGCATCATATGTAGCCATGGATCTTTCCTCTTTACTCGGAACGAGCTAGCCAAAGAGTTTGGCTTTGATACCACTTGTTAGTCCAAGTGGCTAATATAATCTAGGGGGGTGAATAGATTATCCCAGTTTTTCAGATTTTGCCCTCTTTTTCGAAAAACTCAAGCAAAGACGAAATGCTAAGTGCGGAAAGTAAATAGCACACGTCGATTTATAGTAGTTCAACCCACCTAGGGCCTAATCTACTACCACCCCAGTATATCCGGGATGGATTTCAAAAAGAAAAAAAAGATTTTATTAATTTACCAAAAAATAATACAACACCTTGAGGATTACCACAACCCTCTTACACTACCTTGAGGATTACCACAATCCTCTTAAAACACCTTTGAAGATTACCACAACCTTCAAACACCTATCACCTAGATCACCCAAGTGTATTCTTACCACAAGAATACTCACAAGGATGTCTTGTGTTGAATGATGACCAAAATCAAGATTACAACTCAATAAATATTGATACAATATGAGTACAAGTGTAATCAAGAATTGAAAGCCTAGACCTCAAATTTGTGCAAGTGAAAGTGCTAAGGCTAATACAACAAGATATATGAAATTGTATGCTTGATTGCTCTTTGCTTGTACAGAGTGTTGTATCTTGTTGCTTGAATGAAGCCTCTATTTATAGGAGAGGACTTGGCTTTCATTTCCAGACATTGGCTCTCCTTGGGGAGTGATTTCTTTGCAAAAGAAACCATTTAAAATGATCAATATAGCTGTTAGAAATCAATCCCACAAAATAGGGAAAAGTCATCAAAACGCAATGAGATAGTTTGCCGATAAATGGGGGGTTCGACCGGGTCGTGCAGAGATAAGATTGAAATTGAATTCTGCGAATTTTTACACAGGGGACCGGTCGGAGGGAGTGCGACTGGCCGCCTTAGTCTGGACGGTTAGAGTTGAAGAAATTACGAAAGAGAAGTCTCGAACAAGAGGGTCGCTCCTGTGCACCGGTAGCGCAGGGTCGCCGGCCGCCCACCCGGTCGTCCGGCCGCCCTCCTCCTTTTTTTTCTTACGTCCCATTTTATGTTTCAAAACTCAACTCAGTCAGTGCGGGTTGCCTATAGGGCGACGGTTGAGCTGAAACAAATATGTTGTCCAATTTTTTATCAAAAATAAACTCCAAAAAATACTCCGAAAAATAGTAAAAACATTTTGTTAGGAATTTTATTGTTTAGATTTTGATGAATGCCATGTAAAACTTAGAATAGAAAGTTGGCACCCCAATTCTTGTTGTAAAATGCATTGTAATAAATAGAGTGGCCAAGCCGAGTTAAGTCGCCACGCCTAACATGCAAGAAGACAATCAAGATCGGAAGGAAAACTCTGCTGCGAGACAATTTGAGTATGGCAAAGAAGAGTAGACGGAACTCCCATGAAGAAGCGGTGAGATGCAATCTGAGTGGAGCATCGGTCAAGTCAACTCAAGAAAAGCCAAGTCTCAAGTTGAAGTGTGAAGAGTCATCCATGATTGGAAGTCGACTCTAAGTCACCTGGGGAAAGCAAGGAAATGCGGTCAAGTCGAGATAATCAGAAAAGAACCGTTGCCGTAAATCAAGAGATTTACTTAAACAAGTAATATCTCCATACCACCTTTCTTGGAGTGCTCGGTCCAGAAGCGTGCAAAAGGAATGAACCAATGGGAAGCACTACACCGTGTCGAACTCGAAAAGGTGAAAGAACAATTCATACGAGGAAACGGCAATTCCAAGAAGCGCAAGCCAACGACGCAAAGTGACTTTCAAAAATAAGCCTATCTCTTCAACGGGCAAATTTTTGAAAGTTCACTATAAAAGGCCGAGGAGTTTGTTTGAGATCTGAGGATGACACACACGTGAGATATACAAGCACATTAGAAAATCGAAACATTCTCAATCCTCAAGCCTACATTACGAAGTACATCAATCCAACACTCACCTGTGAAGGAAAGAGAACTTCAATCAATTGAAGAGGAAACTTTTGAAAACAAGGGTCTACATTCCGGGAAGGATTGTAGAAAGGTTCAAGGTTGAACCAAGTCTTAAGCTTTTGGAGGGCTTCGTGATCAAATCCAAAGAGCTTGAGCAAGTGAGTAGTAACAAAGCAGTGCCTGTGAAGAAGAAGTCGTCGAGTCGAACGCATTGGTGAGTGATCAAGGCGTCTCGATCGAGTCCCTAATGATCAAGTCGGCTGTTGTGATCAAGACTTGTATCCGGACTGTTACCACTTTGTAAATCGATCATTACTTAGTGGATTCCTCCAGGAGTTGGAGAAGAGAGGAGTAGAAGAATTACCCCATCTTCGAACCTCTATAAAAACTTTATTTGTGTCATTTACATTTCAAAGATTTAAATTCTCGCACTTTAATCGCTTATATATCTCACGATAAATTTGCTATCCATTTGATAATTTATAAGTACTAAATCAAGCTCTAAAATCTTGCTTAATCAAACTTAAGGGTGTTAAGTCTTCCGCTGAAAATAAAACCACAGTTGAGTTAAATTATAGCCAACAACGAGTTACTCCATCAACGGCTCAAATTTGAGTCTGTTGAGAGATTAACTCTCTTGAGTGACTAAATTCGACTGTCCATCAAGGACACAGTGTGTAGAATCAACTCAGAGATTTAAAAGGACTAAATCGAAAATTTGGTAAGGTTTATTCAACCCCCTTCTAAACCTTACACTTACACCCCTTGGGACCTACAAGTGGTATCAGAGCGGTTGGTTCATTGAACCCTCCGACCGGTTATCGGTTCTTGAACTAGATCTCCAAACTTTTCAAAGTCCGCTTTAGTACTTAAACCTTCAAATTTTTATTAAAAGTCATTATCATGGAAGCAAATTTGACACGCATCCCTATGTTCACTATCAAAGAATTTGATGATTGGAAAATTCGTATGCAGGCTCATCTATCGACATTACATGATGAGATGTGGATAGTGATAGAAGATGGGCCTCTGCAAATATTAAAGGTGAACACAAACATTTGTCACGAAGAGTTGCGGTGAAGGAGAAGATGATCTTTGCTCCTGCACGGTCATGGTTGAAAAACCAAGAATCGAGTGGACAAATGATGACAGAAAAATATACAACCTGGACAATGTAGCCAAGGACATCCTTTACAAAACTTTGGACAAAGCCATGTTCAATAAAGTCAAATCATGCAAAACGGCTAAAGAAATGGGGACAAGTCGACATTAATTTGTGAAGGCTCGAGCAAATCAAAGAAAACAAATTATCGGTGGCGGTACAAAAATTTGAAAACTTCAAAATGATCTCGGAGAGAACCTGGATCAACTAGACGCTCGGTTTACGTAAATCACAAATGAGTCAGTCTACACTTGGAAAGAAATATACACAGGATGAAATGTGTATGAAGATCCTAAAAAGTCTTCGGTGAATGGGAAATGAAGGTCATGGCATCGAGACACTCCATGGACCTATCAAAGACATCCAATCATGATTTATTCTCAAACCTCAAAGCCTACGAGTTTGAGCCGAGAAGAAAAGACCAGGAAGAGACAGTTGTACCCAAAAAAATTTGCTCTAATTGTCAAAGATGGGAAGAGAGTCGAGGTCAAAGAGGCAATTGACCCGGAAGAAATAGCCCCGATGGTTAAAAGATTTAACAAGTTCTTTAACAAGAACTACAAGAGAGGAAAGGGTGAATCTTCCGAGAAGACACTCGGCTCCCTCCAAATCAAGGAAGACAAGCCAACCAAGAGAACAGATCATCAAAAAGTTGAGTATCAAAGAGCCGACAACTCAAGAATAGAAAGAGAGCGATCAAAAAGTGAATATCTATGTTGAATCAGACAACCAGGTCACTATGCCATTGATTGCTCATATCCTGTAGTCAACAAGTACAGAGATGAAGAAGAAAGAAAGATCTTGAGAGAGAAAGAAGACAAGAGAGGAAAAAGGCAATGATGGCTGCGAGAGATCACAAAAAAGCTAAGTCAAGAGAGACGGTGATTCAGAGAGCAAAGAAGCCGACTACTCAAGTGACTCGAAGAAGAAGCCCCGACCGCTTGATGGCCAAAGAACAAGATCAAGAAGATGAGGTACAATCTAACTCAACAAACTCGGACACTAGTGATAGTGAGTGTGACACACACACTTCATCACCTATGATCTTTATGATTCATTAAGCAAAATGATGAAAGATTTTGAACACATTAAATCCTCACACACACTATTGAATGAGGAAAACAGCCTACTCAAAAGTCAAAACTCAAAGCCGACTAAGGAGCCGAGTACTCTAAGTCAAATAGTGTTGAGAATGAAAGTTTAAAAATTTGAAAATGCTAAATTAGTAGCGAAATTCTTTGCTATAGAAAAGAGGGAGAATGACCTCAAGAATGTTATTGCCTCATTCACTAAGGCATCTAAATCATTGGATGATCTTATTATGAGTCAAAGAGAATGTGGAGACAAGACATGCTTAGGATTTAATTCTCTGTGCCATGTCAAACCTCAAGAGTAATTTTGGAAAAAGGATCTTCAAGTCATGAAGAGTCCGAAAAATCCAAAACTCTAAATGTTGCACACACATTCACTCCAAAGCACAATACTAAGCAAACGGCCTTGGTTACAAAGGAAAAGGAAAAACAACGAGTTGAGTGTCTTTGAAAGGACGGTGAGAAGAGATTCACCGAGTCCTCAAAGAAACTCCTAACAGAAAATACTGTAAAAAGGAAGCAGAGCTACCGAAAATCCCAGAAAATTCATAAAAGAAATACATATGATGGGAATGGTAGAAAATATCCAAGCCAAGCTGATTGGAATAATGCGAACTATCAAAGATAGACTTATGGAATATAAGCCCAAATGGCAAAGGCCTAGAACTCAAAGAAAGGCCATTCCAAAAGCATAAGAGCTTTTATCAAAGACACATATGCACCTAGGCACTACACTCAAAGACACCACAATTACACAAAGAAGGCAATTGCTAAAAAACACACTTTCGGCATACTGACAAAAAAAGAGACAGCTTGTATGAACCTAGAATCCCCAAGCAATTTGCCAGGATTAATTATGATTATGGCATCGATAGATGGCAACCCCTTAGAGTCAAATCATTTGGCTATAGGTTGGTTGGATCATCTTACAATTCTAACCCCTCGGGACCAGGACAAGCATGGGTACCTAAAACTTAATTTCCTTGATTGCGGAGTTCAAGGAACAGTGAGTGCCAAGGAACCTGGTACATGGATAGTGGTGGTTTTCCGGACATATGACAGAAATAAGAGAAATCTGTCAAAATTCAAGGAAGTCAAAGGAGCAAAAGTCATATTTGGGGAAATGAAGCTCTGGTGAAATAAGAGGCATTGGATCCATCAAGAGGAATGGATTAGAAATCACAGATGTTGCATATGTTGAAGGACTCAACTTCAACTTAATGAGTAGTATTACCACCGTGACAAGGGCTACAATGTTGGATTCAACATGGGTATTTGCCAAATCAAAGAAATTGAATCAAATGAAGTGGTCTTTGCAAGGATGTAGAAGAGAAAAATATGTATGTATTGGATTGGTCAACTGCAACACCCAAAGACTGTCTCTACTAGCAAAGAGCACGGTGAATCAAGTTGGTTGTGGCACAAAAAGTGAGTCACCTGAATTTCAAAACAATTAACAAGTGGCAAGAAGTCATCTTGTAGAAGGACTTCGGACAAGATACAAGAAGGAGAGTATATGTGATTCATGTCGAAGGGAAAGCAAATCAAGTCGTCATTCAAAGAAAAGACATGCCCATCCTCAACAAGAATATTGCATCTACTTCATATGGATCTATTTGGCCCAAATGGAACCGGCCAAAGATAAGTGGAAAGAAATACACCTTGGTGGTGGTAGATGACTACTCAAGATATACATGGACAGTATTCATGTGCAAGAAGAAAGAAACTCTACAAAAACTACCCACGGTGATGAAGAGGATTCAAAATGAGAAGAGTCAAACCATTATCAAAATAAGATCGGATAGAGGAACCGAGTTTGTCAATGGAATAATAACTCGATTGTATTGAAAATGGTATTGGTCATGAACTATCAGCAGACAAGGACTCCACATCGAGAATGGAGTTGCGAGAAAGAAGGAAGAAAGAACCCTCAAACAAGCAAAGAAGGACCATGTTAGTCAAGCGGGGTTACCAAAAGATTTTGGGTCAAGCAATCAACACGACTTGCTACACCCAAAACAGATGTATGATAAACAAACAAAGTGACAAAGACTCCCTATGAGATCCGGACTGGAAGAAAACCAAGTGTTGCGTATTTGAGAATATTTGGATGTAAATGCTTCATCCACAACAATAGCAAAGACAACCTAAAGGCTTTTGATGCTAAAGCCGATGAGGGTATCTTCTTAGGATACTCGGTGAAAGCAAAGCCTACAGGATTCTCAACAAAAGAACTATGGTTACGAGAGAAATCCATTCATGTAGTATTCGATGAGCCAAATGTAAATGGAGAAGACATTGAAGAGTCGGTGATAATTTGAATCATCCAACCATACGTAAGAGTCCCTATGTCATCTTTGAAGAAAATTTGGAATCATCAATTGAGGAAGAAGATGAAATAGTGAATCTCAAAAAATTTGGAAAATTTGCGGCTAAGTGATAACGAAAGAGTCGACCACACCAACACAACACAAGTGCAAGTCTACTTAATCCAGCCTAACTTACTCCAACTGATGTAAGATGGCCGAGAGACCATCCACGAGAACTTGTCATTGGAGATATAAGAGAAGGTGTCAAAACAAGATCGAACTCAACAAGAAGCCATGTTCACATGCTTCATCTCGCAAATAGAGCCCAAAGATGTGTCACAAGCATTGGACGACACACATTGGATTCAAGCTATGCAAGAAGAGTCAATCGAGTTTGAAAGAAATAAAGTATGGGAATTAGTGCAAAGACCCATGCATCAAAATGTTATTGGCACCAAATGGGTATTCGAAAATAAAATGAACGAGGAAGGCTCGTGGTAAGAAACAAAGCAAGACTAGTAGCCAAAGGATATTTCAAGAAGAAGGGATAGATTTTGATGAAACATTTGCCCTCGTAGCAAGATTGGAAGCTATAAGGATGTTTCTTGCCTATGCACTCACAAGAATTTCATTGTATATCGATGGATGTAAAAAGTGCATTCCTAAATGGTTTATTGGAAGAAGAAGTGTATGTTGAACAACCTCCAGGATTTGAGCGAGAAGACTCTTGGAGACAAGGTATACAAACTCAAGAAAGCCCTGTATGGATTGAAACAGGCACCCAGAGAGCATGGTATGACACCTGTCACAATTCCTAATCGAAAATGGATTCACAAAAGGAAAAGTAGATAGAACACTCTTGAGAATTCAAGACAAGAAGAGTATATTGCTTGTTCAAATATATGTGGATGACATTATTTTTGGATCCACTAACAAAGAACTATGTGAAAAATTCTCAAACCTCATGCAAAGCAAATTTGAAATGAGCATGATGGGAGAGCTGACATTCTTCCTTGGACTCCAAGTGAAACAGTGAAGGATGGAACCTTCATAAGTCAAACAAAATACACCAGAGACTTAATGAAGAAGTTTGGTATGGAGGAGAAGTCTTCAGTAAAAATACCAATGAACACATCATCAAAATGGACATGGATGAAGATGGCAAGCTCCAGTAGATCAAACAAGATCGAGCACTTATTGGATCACGCTCTATCTCACGGCTAGCGAGGCCGACATCACCTTTCTTTGTAGGTGTATGTGCAAGATTTCAATCTGCTCCAAAAGAGAGCCACATGACAAAGAAGCCTAAGAGAATATTGAGATACTTGAAAGGAAGCAAGAAGTAGGCCTATGGTATCCAAAGGAAGGTGGATTCAAGCTAATTGGCTATTGATTCTCGATCTTTGGATGCACGAGTTGACAGGAAGAGCACTTCAGGCACATGTCAAATGCTAGGAAACAGCTGATTTCTGGTTTAGCAAGAAGCAAAACTCAATAGCCACCCTCTGGTGGTGGCGAATACATACATAGGCTGGGGCATTGTTGCCAGCCCAAGTCCTATGGATGAGACAAAGTGAGAGACTATGAAGTTGAAGAAAAAGAAATTCCAATCATGTGTGATAACACAAGTGCAATTGCAATCACTCAAAATCTGTGTTGCACTCAAGAACAAAACATATTGATGTCGATATCACTTCATAAGAGATCATGTTGAAAAGAAGGACATTATCTTGGAATATATCTCAACCGATAAACAACTAGCCGACATCTTCACAAAACCATTATGTGAGTCAAGATTTGAAGAACTCAAACATGAGTTGGGGTTAATTGGTGGTGACACTCGGGGCGAATTAAAGAAGAGAAATGGAACAGAAAAGGGGGAAAAGGAGTGAAAAACAATAAATCATCAAGAATCATTTATGTCGGAAAAAAGAAATGACTACACCGAGTCGGTGATAGTTGAGTCGCTAAGAGAACTGTGAGAAGTAGAGTTAAATCGCCTAAGAGATAAGTGAATAACTTATGAGCAAAGTGACAAAAACGCATGATCGTTTTGACTAAGCGGGAATGTTTTAAGGAATACGTCAAAGATAATGATGATGTGTACGGACAAAAAGTTGCACACCAAGCTTATGATTGGATATAAATGCTGCCGCATTAAATACGAGACATGAAATGCTCAATAAACGTGCAAAATCCAAGCCGTTGATTTCGATCACGATTCAAAACCACCCGCACGCCCTTTCATAAACCATATTTAAACCATTTTCGTCCATTTCTCTCTCACACTTCTAAAACTGTTCATCTCTTTCTTTCAAAAGCAAAGCGAGAATACTCTCGAAACCCTATCGATCTTCAAATTATTTTCTCGAGTTTTTCCTTGAAATAATCCGAGAAATGGCACCAACTTATGACTTTACCAAGTTAGGAAAGCAAATCCACACCGGTTCGACATTGGATTTTGACGGAATGGTGAAGGGTCCGACAACACCTTGGTGAAGAAAATCGCCGAGAAGTTGGAAACGTCCGGACTAAAACCGTTTCTAACGTTAGAATATCCGATGACCTATGTGGAGGAGGTCGCACAATTCTATGTGAATGCCGAGATTCACGATGAAGGAATCAAGTCATCTGCTCACGGAAAGCGGTGACTATCTCTCGCCAAGGATTTGGTGAATATTGCTTACTACCGCCAGGAAGGAGCATCCGAGATCAAAGAAGCTGATGTAAACTTGGCCGACGCATGGAAAGAAATAGCCAAGTCCGACTTTGCTTTGATAAAATAATATACACAAACAAACAAGAGATCTGAAGGAGGATTATCACAAGATGTTGGACATAGTTGCCAAATGTATCGACATCAAATTGGCGACTTTGACCAATGTCAAAGGCAAAGCCGATTGTAATGGCTGCAATCATCGAAGAAGAAAAGAAGATAAACGGGCTGAGTTTGTCTACAGCAGACTCTGCGTAACGAGCGTGGGAACAAGTCCTTCAAAGAAGATGGTTCATTTGGAGGATCCTAGGATATGGCCACAGTGATTGGCCGGGTATTGGAGGTGAAATGAGTCCCTCTTAGACATGGGAAGGCTTTCCATGTTAACAAGAGGATGTTGAGCTAACCTCTGCGGCGCTCGAAGCGAGCTTACGCCAAGAGAGGCGACACGATGAGGGGGAAGCGGTGACCCAAGATACAAACTTTGTTTCTCTCGGCCCAAGAAGAAAGCTGCCCTGCGGTGCTAAGAAGATCACTGCCCTGCAAAGAAAGAAAACCAAACATGCTCGCCCCGCAGCGAGTCACCGCCCGGCGGCCGTGTTTCCCCCCGCAGCTAGCGGTCGAGAAGGACTCACAAATACCTTCTCCGATCGTCAAGAAGAGGAGAATCGAGAAGCCACGATGGCCCGCTCCTCGAGAAAAAGACACACAAGCACGGCCCCGGCCGCCCAAGACTCGAGAGGACAACATCTCTCGAACAGAAATTCCCAGTACAAACCAGAGACGAAGAAGAATAGTCAAGCGATCCAATGGAGAAACCAACTAAGTCGGTTACTCGGCCAAAGACAAATACCGGAGACTACCGAGAAGTAGAGTCTCCGGATGTAGTTGATGAAACAGACCAAGTCTCTGGCCAAGGCGATCAGCAGAGGCAACTGAGAGAAGACACAAACAGAACTCACAAATTGGTGAAGCACAAGAAGAACCGCCAGAAGCAGAGATAGTGATGTAATGATTCTATCTCCACCTTACCCGGACATCCAAAATCGTCTGCGTGAGTGGAGAAATGGAAGTTGAGCAAGTCAAGGAAGCAGTTCCAACGGCTGAGTTCATAGAAGAAGAGGAATGCTAAATTTCCTTGGATTAACCACTATGTGCTCAGCTCACGGATGAAGACAATCGCACGGACATCCTGCGAGATCTACAAGGACAGGGAGAGAGAAAAGCAAGTCAAGAAGCCGAAACATGTGAGAAGGCAAGCACCGCCCTATCTCTCGCACGCACCCACGAACACACACATCCTCTCCTTGATGTCTTCTCGACGGCGGTGACGAGGAAACTGAGAATGCCGCCGCGGAGAAGAGTTGCAAATGCAACAAGCATTGACGAGTCAAGAATCCTTCACGAGCAAAGACTAATGGAGGGACCAGGAGAGTCCTCGAACACACCGAAATTGATCCAATGGGAGTGATTCAGCAAATAGCCATTGTTGTTGATGCTACCACTTCCCCACTCACTCGAGAAGAAGGCAATAAGGGAGTCGGGCGATGAACCGGGCTAGAGGGGACCCGGTCGAGCCAACCCCTATTGAAGGTGTGCTACCACCGCCCCAACTATTTGAACAATCAATCGAAACAGCCGGGAGGTTGGAGACGAGTGACCCCATTCAAGTCACTCGGTGGTGCGCACCGAGGGGAAACTCCCTCCACTTGCGGCAAGATCGGAGGATGCCGCAGATGACTCCACAACAAATCAAGGAGGCGAAGAAGAGAAATTACAATCACAAGAAGAACAGACAAGAAGTGTTGCCATCAACGAAGCTCAGGCGATGATTGAGACTGTCTCGGTTTGAGGTGCCAATCGCTCCGAAGGTTAATGACGCCGTTGATGCGTCGAGGCACATGAAGGAATGTACTGGGAGTTAACACTGCAGGCGATGAAAGTGCAATCCATGGGGTTGAGACTCCTATGGATGCCATGTAGAAGACCCTAAGACATACCGACACCGTCGAAAGGGAGGACAAGGCCTCGCAGTGAAGAGAGACTTTGGAGGTAATGAAGGCCCACGGGAGGTTGAGACTTCCGGGATAAAGAAGTCGAAGTAGAGAACATCCCTCCGCTATCATCGACCCATCAAAAAGGAGATCGGCGCACTTCATGATTCCCAGGACAACCCCGATGTCACTTTTCCGGGATCGGAAGGCGAAGAAGAAGTTTCGAGTCATCCCCATGGCAAATCCAAAAGACTGCACTGCGGGTGTTCCAAGCACGAGCAAGTCGATCCCAAGACTACTCGTCAAACTTTTAACTTTGATGATGAGCCACCACGAAATCATCATCATCGTCCGATGACGCTCGATAAGGCCGAGGACGGTCGATCGAAATGGAAAAATCATTTGAGACCAACGGGTTGTTAAACAACCGAGGCTCGCAAGCGGGTCCACCTCACAACAAGACCCAGCTCAACAAGAGACCACCGCGCAGCTCCTCAAGCTGCAGCAGGATCGATTCCCAAAAGCACCGCCCGCGCACCACTCATCATCGAGCAGATCCCGGTTGGCGGTGATGAATCCTTCGTAGAGTCTTTTCCTTTTTCACTTTGGAAATAAGGAACTCCACGAAGAGTCGAAAACGAACAAGCACGCTATCACGGACCACCTCCTGTTTTTCACTCGGGCACCATTGTTCGGCCGATTTTGATTTTGACGTTGTATGGGCCATCACCGCAATGAAGAATCGGGTTAAAGATCGAGAAGTGTTCAAGGCACTCTTTTTGCCGAGGTTGAAACGGATGGAGAGGCATCAGGACTCTTTGGACATGCGATCGACAACAGAGATGCCAACCTTACTGGTGACTTGAGAGGCATCACGGTCGAGGATAAGGGAATGGTGGCAACAAAGCAATCAATGCGTGTGGAACAGGTGAGATACTTGAACTTTGTTCAACAAGTCTTTGGTGTGGAGAGTCGAAAATGCCGATGCAAAAACGAAGCCGAGAGAACACATTGGACATATGCATGAAGCTCAAGCTCACACCGCCGAAATCAAGTGCTGCGTGAGCAAAATACAAATGATATACGCGTTTGGAAGAACACATGACTCGAAAATTCAGCCTTCTCATGGCTGAGATGAAGCGATTTATTGAGAATCCAACGCTACTCGATCCAATTCCGTGCTACATACAACGCAGCAGACTTGAAGCGTAACTCAACCATCGAAGACTCGACTTCATGCTTGCCAAAGATGTTCCCGGGGTTCCTCTATCCTTTGATGATGCCAAAAGGGGGAAGAGGAATACCTTAAAGCAAAAAATCAAGTGAAAAGAAAAGAGAAGCGGTGAGAAGGGAAAATCGGTGAGGAAGTCTTGAAACGAGAAGAAAGGAAAGCTTGTTGAGGGGGAAGGATCGGCGAGATGTGACATTGATGATTGCACAAACCCCCAACAAGGTTCTCATCACGGTGACATTATAAGCACAAACTCCCCGTGACTCGCCACTCCAACACTCTGTATGTATCTATGGCCGAGAAGAGAAAAGCAATTGAAGCGAGGGATGAAGGAAGTGGAAGGAAGAATGGATGCCAGGGTGATGAACATCTTGAAAGAACATGGAGGCATTCCGGTTGACAGAGACACCTATGCCATCTCGGATGTCGGGACAGAGCCACGATCGGTCGATGAATTTAAAACACTCGAACTGGGGATATTTTGCAAATATGTCCATGGCTCAAGCTTGGGACTTTATCTTGGGAAAAGGGTCTCACGTTATGTGAAGAAGAAAGCGACGACAGCGAGACTTCTGATCACTCACTGGCCACTCGCTAGTCACTCGGTGGGAAGAAGAAGACCCCAAGACAAAGATACGCCCGTGAGGAGGTAGAGGAAGAAGTAGTAGTGGAGGAAGAAGCTTGGACCCAGGCCTCCGCCCAAGAATATTGAATACGTAGATCCAGGAAAGAAAGGAGGGATCTCTTTGCCGGGCTTGACCAAGTGGCAAATTTAAAAGTGGCTAAAACTAACGCCGAGTATGCAAAAAGATTAGAAGAAGAAAACAAGAGACAAACTCGGCTATGGCGGAGAGACAGGAAAGATTAAGAAAAGATGAAGCGCCAGGAAGGCATATGAAAAAAAAAAAAAGAAAGCGATTTACGACGAGAAGAAAGAGAAGAAGAGAAAGAAGATCTTGAACAAGATGAAAGAAGGAGACAAAGCGAAGGAGATGAAGTGTTCTTTGTCCAACCCTTTCGTGTATTTTATTATGTAAATACATACAATGTAAGTCTTACGTAATAAAGCTATAAACTCTTTATTTTTTTGTGAAGACAATTATATACTCGATACACCTTGTAAACAGATTTGTGTTAAGTACAAGAATGATATGATCAATAAAAAGATTGACTATGCGCATACATTCTATGTCAATACACTATTTGTATGTATCTTTGTTATTTGCATCTTTGTATGGTTTAAGTTTTGGCATCATCAAAAAGGGGGAAATTGTTAGGAATTTTATTGTTTAGATTTTGATGAATGCCATGTAAAACTTAGAATAGAAAGTTGGCACCCCAATTCTTGTTGTAAAATGCATTGTAATAAATAGAGTTGGCCAAGCCGAGTTAAGTCGCCTACGCCCTAACATGCAAGAAGACAATCAAGATTGGAAGGAAAACTCTGCTGAGACAATTGAGTATGGCAAAGAAGAGTAGACGGGAACTCCATCTTGAAGAAGCGGTGAGATGCAATCGAGTGGAGCATCGCATCAAGTCAACTCAAGAAAAGCCAAGTCTCAAGTTGAAGTGACGGAAGAGTCATCCAATGATTGGAAGTCGACTCTAAGTCACCGGGGAAAGCAAGGAAATGCGGTCAAGTCGAGATAATCGAAAAAGAACCGTTGTACGTAAATCAAGAGATTTACTTAAACAAGTAATATCTCCATACCACCTTTCTTGGAGTGCTCATCCCGAAGCGTGCAAAAGGAATGAACCAATGGGAAGCACTACACCGTGTCGAACTCGAAAAGGTGAAAGAACAATTCATACGAGGAAACGGCAATTCCAAGAACTACAAGCCAACGATCGCAAAGTGACTTTCAAAAATAAGCCTATCTCTTCAACGGGCAAATTTTTGAAAGTTCACTATAAAAGGCCGAGGAGTTTGTTTGAGATACTGAGGATGACACACACGTGAGATATACAAGCACATTAGAAAATCGAAACATTCTCAATCCTCAAGCCTACATTACGAAGTACATCAATCCAACACTCACTGTGAAGGAAAGAGAACTTCAATCGTTGAAGAGGAAACTTTTGAAAACAAGGGGTCTACATTCCGGGAAGGATTGTAGAAAGGTTCAAGGTTGAACCAAGTCTTAAGCTTTTGGAGGGCTTCGTGATCAAATCCAAAGAGCTTGAGCAAGTGAGTGTAGTAACAAAGCTGCCCTGTGAAGAAGCCGAGTCGCACGAGAAGCCGGTGAGTGATCAAGGCGTCTCTCATCGAGTCCCTAAGGATCAAGTCGGCTGTTGTGATCAAGACTTGTATCCGGACTGTTACCACTTTGTAAACCGATCATTACTTAGTGGATTCCTCCAGGAGTTGGAGAAGAGAGGAGTAGAAGAATTACCCCATCTTCGAACCTCTATAAAAACTTTCTTTGTGTCATTTACATTTCAGCATTTAAATTCCCGCACTTTAATCGCTTATATCTCATTGATAAATTTGCTATCCATTTGATAATTTATAAGTACTAAATCAAGCTCTAAAATCTTGCTTAATCAAACTTAAGGGTGTTAAGTCTTCCAATGAAAATAAAACCACAGTTGAGTTAAATTATAGCCAACATTTGAGTTACTCCATCAACGGCTCAATTTGAAAGTCTGTTGAGAGATTAACTCTCTTGAGTGACTAAATTCGATGTCCATCAAGGACACGGTGTGTAGAATCAACTCAGTAGATTTAAAAGGACTAAATCGAAAATTTGGTAAGGTTTATTCAACCCCCCTTCTAAACCTTACACTTACACCCCTTGGGACCTACACATTTTAAGACGATCGGAAGTATTTAGACAACATTTAGGGACATTGTTTTGGTTTAAAAACTTATTTGAACAAAATCGAACAAAATCATCAAAATCATGATAAAAACATTTATCTAACAAGACATTGGTCCTTATAATTTATACATTGCATATTACAAAATTATGTTCTGTATATATATCTTTACAAGTTTTCATATTTAGTATGTACATTATGTATTACATTATAATGTACAATTGTAATGGCGAAAACATAAAGCAAACAACAAAATAAATGTTGGACAATTCTTCCCCTCCCCCCACCCATAATGATCAATTTATCACTCCTATGCCTCTTTGCATAATTGTATCCGCTTTCACCACCCTCTGATTGCCACCATAACCATTATCAACATGCATGTGCGCACAGTTAATACTAAGAATATAAAATTAGTACTCTAAGTATACAAAATTAGTACTCTAAATATACATAATCAAATACTATAATATGTACAATACGTACACTAAGTATACACTAAAACATAACTAAGTATGCAAAAACTATACTCTAATTATACAAAAAAATGAGAAATCGAAAGAAGATGAACTATGAAAAATAGGGGCTGCAAGAGAGATAACACACAACATATGAACACATTTCAACAAGAAAAATCAACAATCAAAACCCTAGAAATTTAGTAAAATACCCACGAAAATTAAATCAATCTCACTGGGGAAAAAAATCGAAGCCTAGTGACGAAATTCGTTGAGAAATTCACACCGATTAATAATCCACACCCTAGCTTCACCGAATAATAATCCACACGCTATAACATCTGCATACTTATAAAATTTATCAAGAAAAAGCTGTAAAAACAACAAAGGACACCAATCACAACATCAACAGATATCCAATATGTAGTACCTTCAAGCGTCAATCAAAAATATCATATCTAAATATGCAAAATATCATGTCTAAATATGCAAAGATAGTATAATAACTATACGAACACCAAATAAGGATTCAAAATCACAACCCCATAACGTGAAATTTGCGCAAGATTCGAATTGAAAATCTTTCAAAATCTGGGAAAAAAACAGAAGATACCTTCGAAAACTTTAGGTGTGCAAAATCAATCTTCCTTCTACACAATCCTTGATTAAGAGCGTCGAAATCAACTTCGAAAAATCAGAAGAATACAAAAACCCTTCAACGTCGTCACAGTAGAAGAAACACAGAGAATTCTGAAAAACAAGGGTTTCGTAGAGAGAATACGAGAATGAAAAACGGCGGAATAGAAGACATTTCGGTTTGAAATAATGAATAACACGATTGAACTTGATGGATTATCTCTACCCAAATCTCGTGAAACTGAAAGGTGCAATTTTATGTACCTTTAAAACTAAATATTAAATGACATAAATACCCCTACTTAAAAATCTGATAATATGGAAAATACATATATACCCTTACTAGCCTAAAATAACTGAAATGATCTGTAGGTCCCAAGGGGTGTGAGTGTAAGGTTTAGAAAGGGGGGGTTGAATAAACCTTACCAACTTTTCACTTTTGGTCCTTTTTTAAAATTCAGAGTTGACACTACACAGTTGTGTCCTTGGTGGACACCAATTTAGTTAATCAAGTAGAGTTAGTCACTCAATGGACTCGATGAGTTGTTGATAGAATAACTTAGCCGTTAAGACCGAATTAGCTCAACGTGGTTTGTTTTCACCAAGACTTAACACCCTTAAGTTTGGTTTAGTTATGATTTAATACTTGGTTTTAGTTCTTAGAGATTATCGGTTGGATAGCAAATATGTCACAGAATTAAACAAATAAGATGCAGGAATTAAAGTCTTTGAAATGTAAATGACACGATAAGTTTTTATAGAGGTTCAAGAGTGGGTAATTTTTCTACTCTCTCTTCTCCAACTCCGGAGGAATCCACTAAGTATTGATCAAGATACGTGAGTGGTAAGTCCCGACCCGATACAAGTCTTGATCACACGGTGACTTGATCCTTTGGGACTCAGTCTGGAGATGTCTTGGTCACTCACTTGCTCAAGCTCTTAGGATTTGATCACGAAGCCCTCCAAAAACTCGAGACTGGTTCGACCTTGAACCTTCCTACAATCCTCCATGGAATGTAGACCCCTTGATTCTTCAACAATTTCCTCTTCAACTGATTGAAGTTATCTTTCCTTCACAGGTGAGTGTTGGATTGATTTTCTTCGTAATGTAGGCTTGAGGATTAATCTTGAATGATTTGAGAATATCTTAGGTTGTAGTTCAAATATATACTTGAATATTCGTGGTTCAGGTAACCTTCTCTCAGAGTCATTCCTCAGCCTTTTATAGTGATCTTTCAAAAAATCGCCCGTTGAAGAGATAGGCTTATTTTTGAAAGTCACTTGTGGTCGTTGGCTTGTCTTGTTGCGATCCTTGGAATTGCCACTTCCTCGTATGAATTGTTCTTGACTTTTCGAGTTCGACATGGTGCGATGCTTCCCATTGGTTTATTCCTTTTACACGCTCGGGACCGAGCACTTCGAGAAAGGTAGCATGGAGATATTACTTGTTTAAGTAATTCTCTTGATTTTGCAACGGATCTCTTTCGATTATCTCGACTTGACCGCATTTCTTTGCTTTCCCAGGTGACTTAGAGTCACTTTCAATCATTAAATGACTCTTCCGTCACTTCAACTAGATACTTGACTATTTTGAGTTGACTTGACTGATGCTTTACTCAGCTGCATCTCAGTTGCACCTTCAGTCGAGTTTCCGTCTTTTCTTCTTTTGCCAAACTCACTGTCTCGCAATGAGTCTTCCTACTAGTCTCCAGTTGTCTTCTTGCATGTTTGGGCATAATCGACTTAACTCGGCTTGACCAGCCCTATTTATTACAATGCGATTTACAACAAAAAATGGGGTGCCAACTTCCTATTCTAAGTTTTACATGGCATTCATCAAAATCTAAACAATAAATTTCCCAACAATTTCCCCCTTTTTGATGATGCCAAAACTTAAAACATTCAAAATGTAAATAGCAAAGATACATACAGATAGTGCATTCACAGAGAATGTATGCGTAGAATCAATCCTTTTATTGATCATAACATTCTTGTTCTTTTACACAAATTTACAAGGTGTATCAAAGCAAACATTTATGTATACGCAAAAAAAAAATAGAGAATTTCTGATTTATTACGTAAGACTTACATAGTATGTATTTACATAGTAAAATACATGAAGGGGTGGACAACAACACTTCATCTCCTTCATCTCCCTCCTTCTTTCATCTTTTTTGCTTCCGCCATCTTTCGGTCTTCTTCTCTTTTTCTCATCTTGATCGCTTCTTCTTCTTTTCATATGCCTTCCGGCGCCTTCATCTCTTCTTAATCTCTCTTGTCTCTCCTCCCATAGCTGAGTTTGTCTTTTATTTTCTTCTTCGATACTTTTCACATACTCAAAGATTGTTTTTAGCCACTTGCAGATTGGCTACTTGGTCAAGACCAGCCCAAAGAGATCCCTCCTTTCTTGCCGGATCTATGTACTCAATGTTTTTGGGCGGAGGCCTAGGTCTCAAACCTCTTCCTCCACCACCGCTTCTTCCTCTACCTCCGGGCGTGTATTGTCTTGGGGTCTTCTTCTTTTCCGGTGAGTGACACGGAGTGACCAGCAGAGAGCGATCGCCGGTAGTCACGCTCGTCGGCCTTCTTCACATAACGTGAGACCATTTACCCAAGATACAAGTCCAGTGCTTGAGCCATAGACATGTTTGCGAAGTATCTTTCGGATGCGAGCGTTTTAAATTCATCAACCGATCTTGGCTCGGTCCCGACATCCGAGATGGCATAAGTGTCTCTGCTCTCTTTGGAATGCCTCCATGTTGTTTCAAGATGTCCATAACTCGGGCATTCAACCTTCCTTCCACTTCCTCCATCCCTCGCTTCAATTGTCTTTCTCTTTTTCACCATAGATGCCAGAGTGTTGGAGTGGCAGAGTCACTGGGAGTTTTTGCGATAATATCACCGTGTGACAAGACCTTGGGGGGTTTGTGCAATCATTAAGGTCACATCTCTCGATCCTTCCCCCTCAACAGACTTTCCTTTCTTTTCCCTTGAAACTTCCTCACTGTCTTTCCTTCACAGCTTGCTCCTCATTCTCGCCTTCAATGTCTTTCTCTTTTCACCATAAATGCAAAGCAGAGTGTTGAAGTGGCAGAGTCATGGGAGTTTTCAGCCGATAATATCACCGTGTGACAAGACCTTGTTGGGGGTTTGTGCAATCATTAAGGTCACATCTCTCGATCCTTCCCCTCAACAGACTTTCCTTTCTTTTCCTTGAAATTTCCTCATTTTGTCTTTCCCTTCACATTTGCTCCTCCTTCTCCTTCGAGATCTCTTTAGCGCTTTAAGGTATTCCTCTTCCCCTTTTTGGCATCATCAAAGGAGAGAAGAACCCCGGAAACATACTAGCAAGCGGAAGTCGAGTCTGGCGATAGATAGGAGTTCTGTTTTCGAGTCCGCTGTGGTGTATCCGCACGAAACTTAGAACGAGTAGCGTTGGATTCGACTTTAAGCAACTTCATCTCAGCCATAAGAAGGTTGAATTTTCTATCCATGTTTCCTTCCATACGCAGGAGCTCATTCTTATTTTGCTCACGCAGCAGCCTTTATCTCGAAGTGTGAGATTCATGCATGTGCTCAATGTGTTCTCTCAATTTCGTCTTTGCATCGGCGTTCTCGCTCTCCGGACAGAGACTTGTTGAACAATGTTTTGAAATATCTAGCTTGTTCCACGCGCATTGTTTGTTCTTTGTTGCCACCACTCCCGGATTTCGACTATTATGCCTCTTAAGTCGCAGTAAGGTTGGCATCTCTGTTATCCGATCTCATGTCCATCGAGGCCTAACGCCTCTCCATCCGTTCAATTTCTCGCAAATAATGCTTTGAACACCTCCCGAACTTCGTTGTTCCTCTGTTAAATCGATGGCCAAGCAAAGCGTCAAAATCATAGTCACCGAACGATGGTATCGATGGAATGACAGGATCCGGTCTGCGGGAAGCGCGAGATCGTTTCGACTCTTCGGGAGGTCGGGTACCTCCAGAGAGAAGGGAAATGATTCTACAAAGGAATCATCACGGCAATCGGGATTTGTTCAATGATGAGTGGTGCGCGTGAAGTTCCCCGTGGAGCCGAACTGTTTCACTTGGGGAGCCTGCGCGAGAGACATTGCGGTACTGGGGTTTGTTGTGAAGTTGACCCGACTTGTCTGCCGAGCCTCATTTGTTTCAACAAGCCTCGTCGGTCTCATTTGGTTTCTTCAATTGAGTTGATGGTCCTCGGCCTTATCGAAGCGTCATCGGACGATGATGAGACTTCCGTGGATGGCTTATCATCAAAGTTGAAAGTTTGACGAGTAGTCTTGAGGTCGACTTGCTCGTGGTTGGAACATCCTCACCGAGTCTTTTGGATCGATCCACGAGGGGATGACTCACTTCATCATCTCTTTCGATCCCGAAAGGTTACATCGGGATTATCCGGGAGTCGTGAAGTGCGCTAATCTCCTTTTCGAGATGGATCAATGATAGTAGGAGGGATGTTCTCTACTTGACTTCTTTACCCCAGGAAGTCTCAACCTCCCGTTGGCCTTCATTACCCTGCAGTCTCAATGCAGCAAGGCTTGACCTCCCTTTCGACAAAGTGTCATTGTCTTAGGGTCTTCTATGGTGGCATCCATTGGAGTCTCAACCCCATGGATTGCACTTTCATCGCCCAGTGTTAACTCCCTGGGTTGTTCCTTTGTGCCTCGATCGCATCGCCAGCGTCATTAGCCTTCGAGCGGTTGGCACCTCGAGTGAGACAGTCTCAATCGTCCGAGCTTCGTTGATGGCAACTTCTTTGTGTATTTTGTGTTTGTACTTTCTCCACTTCGCCTCCTAGATTCGTTGTGGAGTCATATGCAGCATCCTCCGACCTTGCTGCGGTGGAGGGAGTTTCTCACCGGTGCACCAGTGAGTGACTTGGAATGGGTTCACTCGTCTCCAAACTCCCGGTTTTTCTCGAGTGTTCGGCCGTTGGGGCGGTGGTAAGACACCTTCATTAGGGGTTGGCTCGATTGGGGTCCCCACTAACCCGAGTTTCATCGCCAGTTCCTTAATTCCTTCTTCCGAGTGAGTGGAGAAGTGGTGGCAAAGAACAATCGTGGCAATATGTTGCACCACTCCCATTGGGTCCAACTCATTTGTGTTTTGGAGGACTCTCTGGTCCCTCCATCATTCTTTTCTCATGAAGAATTCGGATTCGTGCATTGCTTGCTGCATTTGCAACTCTTCTCCGCGGGCAGCAGGTCCAGATCCTCATCACTATCTCGATAAGACGTCAAGGAGATGATGTGTGTGTTCGTGGGTGCGGTGATAGGCGGATGTTGGCCTTCTCACGTGCCTCGCCTTCCTCTCGCTGTCTCTCCTTCTCCTTGTCCTTGAAGATCCGCAAGATATTCGTGCGAGTTTTCTTCATCCAATGCTTGGACCACGGTGGTCACTCCAAGAAAGTTCATCGTTCCTCTTCTTCTTCGATAAACTCGGCCGCCGAATTGTTCCTGGATCGACTCAATTTCCACTTCCTCCACTCTCGCATGACGATTTTGGATGTCCGGATAAAGTGGGGATAGGATCATCACATCATCATCTCTTTCACTTCTTCTTGTGTCTCATTGTTCGAACTACAATTTGGGTCTTGATTTGCCTCTCACGATCGCCCAGCAGACTTGGTCAAGTTTCATCAATAATACCGGAGACTCTACTTCTCCCGATCTCCAGATATCTATTGCGGTGAGTGGCCGACTCGGCCGGTTTTTCAAGTTCGGATTGCTTGATGATTCTTCATCGTCTCTTAGTTTGTACCAGGAGGGATTTACGGTTCGGAGAGAGTGTCTTCCGAGTCGGGCGGCGGGGGCGTCTTTGGTGTTTTCTTCTCGAGGAGCAGCCGTCTTGGCTTATCGGTTCTCCTCTTTTTGATGACCGGAGAAGGTATTTGAGATTTCTTCTCTCCGTTCTTCTTTGGGCAAGCGGAGACATGGCTGCGGGGCGGTGACTCGAGCAGGGCGGAGCAGATTTGTTTTTCTTAGTGCAGGGCAGTTAGATTCTCTTAGCAGTTTGCAGGGCGACTTTCTTCTTTGGTGGAGAGGAAACAGATTGTATCTTGGTGGTCACCGATTCCCCTCACTTGTATCGCTCTCTCTTGGCGTGGGCTCTCTTCGTGCGCCGGAGAGGTTTGATCTCGAACATCCTCTTGTTTACATGGAACGCCTTTCCATGTCGAAGAGGGGCTCCTTTCACCTCCATCACCCGCCAATCACCAGGCCATATCCCGGGATCCTCCAAATGCACCATTCTCCTTGAAGGATTTGTTCCCTACATTTACTTTTCTTCTTCAATGATCGATTTTGCCATTACGACGTTATAGACGATTGGTTGGTCAAAGTCGCCAAATTTGATGTCTATGCATTTGGCAACTATGTCCAACATTTTATGGTAGTCCTCCTTCAAGCCCCTTTTTGGTTGTGTAGACTATCTTTTCAAAGATAGTCGGTCTTGGCTACTTCCTTCCAAGCGGCAGCCAAGTCTACGTCGCCTTCATTGATTTCGGTGCTCCTTCCGCCGGTAGTAAGCGTGTTCGCCAGATCCTTGGCGAGAGATGATGAACTCCTTCCCGTGAACAGAGGATTTGGTCCCCTCATCGTGAATCTCGGCGTTCACGTAGAACGTGCGACCTCTTCCACATAGGTCATCGAGAACTCCATCATCAGAAATGGTTTCAGCCCGGTCGTTTCGAGCTTTTTAGCGATTTTCTTTATAAGGGCGTCATCGGACCCCTGTTTGACCATTCCCTCGAAATCCACAGTAGACCCAGTGTGGATTTGCTTCCCTAGCTTGACAAAATCATAAGTTGATGCCATTTTTCAGTATTTCACGAAAAGAAACTTAGAAGTTGATTTGAATATTGATAGGGATTTGAGAGAGTTTTGCCTTTGCTTCTGAGATAGAAATGAAACGTTTTGGTAATATGTGAGAGAAAACAAACGGAAATGGTTTAAGTATGGTTTCTGAAAGGACGTGCGGGTGGTTTTTGAAATGTGATCGAAATCAACGGCTTAGATTTTGCACGCCGATTAGCATTTAATGTCTCGATTTAATGCGGCAAAGACATTTATATCCAATCATAAGCTTGGTATGCGGCTTTTTTGTCCGTACACATCATCATTATCCGACGTCATTCTTAAAAACATTCCCGCTTAGTAAAAACGATGCGTTTTTGTCACTTTGCTCATAAATGACTCAACTTATCCCTTAGCCGATTTAACTCTTTCGTCACGTTCTCTCGGTGACTCACCATTGTCCTAATTCAAGATAGCTATCTTTCCGACATGGCTAATTCATTTAGCCGATTTTGAGAATTCGATCCTTTTTCTCTTTTTGTGTTTCATTTCTTTTCTTTGAGTCTTCCGAGTGTCGGCTCATTTCACTCAATTAACCCTAACTCATACTTGAGTTCTTCAAATCTTGACTCACATAATGGTTTTGTGAATATGTCACCAACTATTTATCGGTTGAAATATATTCCAGGATGATGTCCTTCTTTTCAACATGATCTCTTATGAAGTGATATCGACATCGATATGCTTTGTTCTTGAGTGCAACACAGGATTCTCGAGTGATTGCAATTGCACTTGTGTTATCACACATGATTGGAATTTCCTTTTCTTCAACTTCATAGTCTCTCTCTCACCGCCGCCTCATCCATAGGATTTGGGCACAACTGGTGACCGCATGACTATGTATTCTCCGTGTGTAGAGGTGGCTATTGAATTTTGCTTTTTGCTAAACCAGAAATTAGCCTATTTCCAAGCATTTGACATGTGCCTGAAGTGCTCTTCCTGTCACAACTCGCATCCAAAGATAGTTAGAGTCGAATAGCCAATTAGCTTGAATCCACCTTCCTTTGGATACCATAAGCCAACTTCTTGGCTTCCTTTCAAATATCTCAAAATCCTCTTAGTTGCGAGTCATATGGCTCTCTTTTGGAGCAAATTGAAATCTCGCACATACACCTACAAAGAAAGGTGATGTCCGGCCGCGCTTGCCGTGAGATAAAGCAATGATCCAATAAGTGCTCAGTATCTTGTTTGATCTACTGAGGCTTGCCATCTGCATCCATGTCCATTTTGATCGATGTATTCATTGGTATTTTCACGGAGAAGACTTCTCCTCCATACCAAATTTATTCATTAAATCTCTCGGTGTATTTTGTTTGACTTATGAAGGTTCCATCCTTTTTGTTTTACTTGGAGTCCAAGGAAGAATGTCACTCTCCCATCATGCTCATTTCAAATTTGCTTTGCATGAGGTTTGAAAATTTTTCACATAGCTCTTTGTTTGTGGATCCAAAAATGATGTCATCCACATATATTTGAACAAGCAAGTATGCTCTTCTTGTCTTAAATTTGAAAAATGTTCTATCTACTTTTCCTTTTGTGAATCCATTCTCGGTTAGGAATTGTGACAAAGTATCATACCATGCTCTGGGTGCCTGTTTCAATCCATACGAGCTTTCTTGAGTTTGTATACCTTATCTCCAAGAGTCTTCTGCTCAAATCATGGAGGTTGTTCAACATACACTTCTTCTTCCAATAAACCATTTAGGAATGCACTTTTTACATCCATCGATATACAATAAAATTCTTGTGAGTCGCATAGGCAAGAAACATCCTTATAGCTTCCAATCTTGCTACAGGAGCAAATGTTTCATCAAAATCTATTCCTTCTTCTTGGCAATATCCTTTGGCTACTAGTCTTGCTTTGTTTCTTAACACAGTAACCCTCCTCGTTCATCTTGTTTCGAACACCCATTTAGTACCAATAACATTTTGATGGGTGGGTCTTTGAACTAACTCCCATACTTTGTTTCTTTCAAACCGATTGACTCTTCTTGCATAGCTTGAATCCAATGTGTGTCATCCAATGCTTGTAACACATCTTTAGGCTTTATTTGTGAGATAAAGCATGTGAACATAGCTTCTTGTTGAGTTCGGATCTTGTTTTGACACCTTCTCTTATATCTCCAATGACAAGTTCTCGTGGATGGTCTTTCACCATCTTACATCAAAGTTGAAGTAAGTTATTGGATTGATCGTCTAGCGATTGTGTTGCTTTGATCAGCTCTCTCGCAATCACTTAGCTGCAAATTTTCCAAAGATTTTATGAGACTCGGCTATCTCATCTTCATCCGAGTTTATAATTCCGGCTTGGCTTGACAAAGAGGGACTTTTTCGTATGGTTGGATGATTGACTTATCGGTGACTCTTCAATGTCTTCTCCATTTACATTTGGCTCATCGAATACCACATGAATGGATTCTCTCGCAACCATAGTCCTTTTGTTGAGTACTCTGAGGCTTTGCTTTCAAATTTGAGTATCCCAAGAAGATACCTTCATCGACTTTAGCATCGAAAGCTTTTAGATTGTCTTTGCCATTGTTATGGATGAAGCATTTACATCCAAATATTCTAAAATATGCAACATTTGGTTTTCTCCTGTCCAAATCTCATAGGGAGTCTTTGTCATTTGTCTATTTATCATACATCTGTTTTGAGTGTAGCAAGTGTGTTGATTGCTTGACCCAAAATCTCTTTGGTAACCCCGCTTTAGCTAACATGGTCCTTGCCGCTTCTTTGAGTGTTCTATTCCTTCTTTCGCAACTCCATTCTCTTTGTGGAGTCCTTGCTATGAGATAATTCATGACCAATGCCATTTTCAATACAATATTGAGTTATTATACCAATGACAAACTCGGTTCCTCTGTCGATCTTATTTTGATAATGGTTTGGCTCTTCTCATTTTGAATCCTCTTCATCACCGTGTGGTAGTTTTGTAGAGTTTTTTTCTTCTTACACATGAATATTGTCCATGTATATCTTAAGTAGTCATCTACTACCACCAAGGTATATTTCTTCCCACTTATGCTAGCTGGTTCAAATGGACCAAATAGATCCATATATAGCGGTGCAATATCCTTGTTGAAGATGGGCATGTCTTTTCTTTGAATGATGATTTGATCTATTTTCCCTTCGCATGCGTCACATATACTCTCCTTCTTGTATATCGAGTCCGGAAGACCTACCACAAGATTACTTCGGCAAGCTTGTTAAGTGTTTTGAAATTCGGGTGACTGACTTTTTGTGCCACAAACCCAACTTGATTGATTGTGCTCTTTTGCTAATAACAGTGTTGGGTGTAGCGGTTGACCAATCTACTACATACATGTTCTTTTTTCCGCATCCTTGCAACACAATTTCATTTGATTCAATATCCTTGATTTGGCATATACCCATGTTAAATCCAACATTATAGCCCTTGTCACGAGTTGGTCGATGCTTAGCAAGTTGAAGTTGAGTCCTTCAACATATGCAACATCCGTGATTTCTAATCCGTTCTTCTTGATGGATCCAATGCCTCTTATTTCTCCCGAGCTTCATTTTCTCCAAATATGACTTTTGCTCCTTTAACTTCCTTGAATTTTGACAGATTTTTCTTGTTTCTGTCATATGTCCGGGAATGACCACTATCCATGTACCAGGTTCCTTGGCACTCACTGTTCCTTGAACCGCAATCAAGGAAATTAAGTTTTAGGTACCCATACTTTGCGGGTCCCGAGGGGTTAGTATTGTAAGATGATCCAACCAGCCTATAGCCAAATGATCGGCTCTAAGGGGTTGCCATCTATCGAGTGCCATAATCATAATTAATTTTGGCAAATTGCTTGGGGATTCTAGGTTCATACGATTTGTCTCTTTTGTCGTATGCTTGAATATGTGTTTTAGCAATTGCCTTCTTTGGGTAATTGTGGTGTGTCTCCGAGTGTAGTGCCTAGGTGCATATGTGTCTTTGATGAAAGCTCTTATACTTTTGGAATGGCCTTTCTTTGAGTTCTAGGCCTTTGCCATTTGGGCTTATATTCCATAAGTCTATGCCGATAGTTCACATCGTTCCAATCAGCTTGGCTTGGATATTTTCTACCATTCCCATCATATGTGTTTCTTTTATAGAACTTTTGGGGTTTTTGGTAGCTCTGCTTTCTTCTTTCTGAGTAATTCTGTTTGGAGTTTTTGAGGAACTTGGTGAATTTCTTCTCGTTGTCCTCTCAACGCACCCAATCGGCTATTTTCCTTTTCATTTATAACCAAGGCAGTTTGCTTATAATTGTGCTTTGGAGTGAATGTGTGTGCACCATTTGGAGTTTTGGATTTTTGAGACACTTCATTGCTTGAAGATCCTTTTTCCAAAATTACTTTTGGAGTTTGACATAGCAGAGAGGAATTAAATCCTAAGCTGTCTTGTCTCCACATTCTCTTTGACTCATAATAAGATCATCCAATGATTTAGATGCCTTAGTGAATGAGGCAATCACATTTTTGAGGTCATTCTCCTCTTTTCTATGGCAGCTATTTTTCGCTTTATTAGTTTGGCATTTTTAGCCTTTAAACTTTTATTCTCATCGGCTATTTGACTTAGAGTACTCGGCTCCTTAGTCATTTTGTGAGTTTGCTCTTGAGTAGGTTGTTTTCCTCATTTAGTAGTGTGTGTAAGGATTTAATGTGTTCAAAATCTTTCATCATTTTGCCTAATGAATCATAAAGATCGAGTGGGTGATGAAGTGTGTGTGTCACGATCACTATCACTAGAATCGAGTTTGATGAGTTAGAGTGTACCTCATCTTCTTGGTCGAGGTTGATCTTGTTCCTTGGCCATCAAACGGATCGGGGCTTCTTCTTCTTGAGCCACTTGAGTAGTCGGCTTCACTTGCTCTCGAATCATTGTGTCTCTTGACTTAGTTTGTCTCAGCGATCTCTGCAGCCCAACATTGCCTTTTTCTTTTCTTGTCTTCTTTCTCTCGAAGACCTTTCTTTCTTTCTTCTTCATTCCTGTATTTGTTGACTACAGGATATGGACAATCAATGGCATAGTGACCTGGTTGCCTACAGTTCCAAAGATAGATATTCAACCTTTTGATCACTCTTTCCATTCTTAGATTGTCACCCTTTGATATTGACTTTTTGATGATCTGTTCTCTTGGTTGGCCTATCTTCCTTGACTTGGGAGGAGCCGAGTGTCTTTCGGAAGATTCGCCCTTGTCTCTCTTGTAGTTCTTATTGAAGAACTTGTTGAACCTTTTAACCATCGGGCTATTTTTCGGATCAATGACTTCTTTGACCTCGGCTCTCTTTCCATCCTTAACAATTAGAGCGGTTGTTTTGGTACAAATTGTCTCTTCCTCGATCTTTTCTTCTCGGCTCAAATTCGTAGGCTTTGAGATCCGAGAATAGTTCATGGTTGGAGGTCTTCGATAGGTCCATGGAATGTCTCTGTGCCATGACCTTCATTTCCCATTCACCGGGAGACTTTTTAGGATCTTCATACACATTTCTTTCGTGTATATTCCTTTCCAAGTGCGAGATAGCTCGTTGGTGATTTACGTGAACCGAGCATCCAGTTGATCCAGGTTTTCTCCGTGATCATTTTGAAATTCTCAAATTTTTGTACTGACCACCGATAATTTATTTTCCTTGATTTGCTCTAAGCCTTCACAAATCAATGTTAGCTTGTCCCATTTCTTTAGCCGTTTTGCATGATTTGACTTTATTGAACATGGCTTTGTCAAGGTTTTGTAAAGGATGTCCTTGGCTACATTGTCCTTGGCTAAATCTCGTGAAACTAAAAGGTACAATTTTATGTACCTTTAAAACTAAATATTAAATGACATAAATACCCCTACTTAAAAATCGATAATATGGAAAATACATATATACCCTTACTAGCCTAAAATAATCGAAATGATGATCGTAGGTCCCAAGGGGTGTGAGTGTAAGGTTTAGAAGGGGGTTGAATAAACTTTACCAACTTTTCACTTTTGGTCCTTTTTTAAAATTGAGTTGACACTACACAATTTGTGTCCTTGGTGGATGACCAATTTAGTTAATCAGAGAGTTAGTCACTCAACGGACTCGATCGAGTTTGTTGATAGAATAACTCAAATTGTTAAGACCGAATTAGCTCAACTCGTGGTTTGTTTTTATTGGAAGACTTAACACCCTTAAGTTTGGTTTAGTTATGATTTAATACTTGGTTTTAGTACTTAGAGATTATCAGTTTGATAGCAAATATGTCGTGAGAATTAAACAAATAAGATGCAGGAATTAAAGTCTTTGAAATGTAAATGACACGATAAGTTTTTATAGAGGTTCGAAGATGGGGTAATTCTTCTACTCCTCTCTTCTCCAACTCTGGAGGAATCCACTAAGTATTGATCAAGATACGCAGTGGTGGTAAATCCAGATACAAGTCTTGATCACACACGGTGACTTGATCCTTTGGGACTCGATCGGAGATGCCTTGGTCACTCGGTGGCTTCTCGTCCGACTCGGCTTCTTCACAGGGGTTTGCGCTTTGCTACTACTGACTCACTTGCTCAAGCTCTTAGGAATTGATCACGAAGCCCTCCAAAAACTCGAGACTAGTTCGACCTTGAACCTTCCTACAATCCTCCGTGGAATGTAGACCCCTTGATTCTTCAACAATTTCCTCTTCAACCGATTGAAGTTATCTTTCCTTCACAGTGAGTGTTGGATTGATTTTCTTCGTAATGTAGGCTTGAGGATTAATCTTGAATGATTTGAGAATATCTTAGGTTATAGTTCAAATGTATACTTGAATATTCGTGGTTGGTAGTAGCTTCTCTCGTAGTCATTCCTCGGCCTTTTATAGTGATCTTTCAAAAATCTGCCCGTTGAAGAGAGATAGCTTATTTTTTAAAGTCACTTGTGGTCGTTGGCTTGTCTTGTTGCGATCCTTGGAATTGCCACTTCCTCGTATGAATTGTTCTTGACTTTTCGAGTTCGACATGGTGCGAGTGCTTCCCATTGGTTTATTCCTTTTACACGCTTCGGGATCGAGCACTTCGAGAAAGGTAGCATGGAGATATTACTTGTTTAAGTAATTCTCTTGATTTACGCGGCAACGGATCTCTTTCGATTATCTCGACTGATTTGCATTTCCTTGCTTTCCCCAGGTGATTTAGAGTCACTTTCAATCATTAAATGACTCTTCTGTCACTTCAACTAGAGCTTGACTATTTTGAGTTGACTTGATCGATGCTTTTACTCATTGCATCTCATTTTGCACCTTGATCGAGTTTCCGTCTTTTCTTCTTTTGCCAAACTCAATTGTCTCGCAATGAGTCTTCCTACTAGTCTCCAATTGTCTTCTTGCATGTTTGGGCATAGCCGACTTAACTAACTTGACCAAAATTTCTATTTATTACAATGCGTTTACAACAAAAATGGGGTGCCAACTTCCTATTCTAAGTTTTACATGGCATTCATCAAAATCTAAACAATAAATTTCCTAACATGATCTAAACCATCCAAAAATTTAAATCAATAATCCATAAGTGTCCCTATGGTCTCACCTAAAGGGATTAGTCTCATTTGAACCAATCCCTAAAAATATCTAATATTCATTTTAAAAGCTGAAAACTTTCTATTGTACTTGGTTAACTGTTGCACTAGTGTGTATTGCATCATTACCATCATTACAAATATACAGAAAAACCTTGATAATTTAATATTTGATTAATTAATAACCTCACTTAAATAATATTTTTTGACGGTCCCAACTCGGGGACCACGTGGTAAATTAATATTTCGCTAAATTTATATAATATATATATATATGTGTGTGTGAGAATTCATATAGGTCCCAATAAAGATATAAATTAATAATTCCTTAATATGCAATACATTTATGATTAATTTATGAAGACTTCAAAAAAAAATGATTCAAATGTTATTTATTTCTTGTTGAAATTAAGATCAACTTGAATCTCATCTCTGATTTTGTTAAGGTAATAAAAAACTTTTAGAGTGATTTTCTAGTAGCTCAACAAAATAATTTTCATTGTCATCGTTGTTGAGTTTTCTTTTTTGAGAAGATGGTTTATAGTTTAATTATTATTTTCAAGTTCACAATTCACATTTAGCTCTCGATTATCTCTTTGTCGGTCAATAATTCTGCTATTTTAGCATCTCAGTAGCTCTATATTACTCCCATCACAAGGTTGAATCTTTTGATGTTTTGTTTGATGATAAGAAAAATAAATAAATATTATGCAATCCTTCAATAGTTTTTAGATGAGCATTCTTTTACAAGCCATATTTCTATAAATTAATAATTTTTTAATTTATGGATTATTTAATATCTCAATAAAGTAATAGATTTTGGTGGTCCCAAGGTTATTAATTAATAGAGATTTAACTGTATTTTCTCATTTTGGAATTCAATATGGTAATATTACGGTTTCACTATAATAATAAATGAAAATTTTTGTGCATGAAAACTGATTTGTAATTAAATAAAACATGAGAGGTTGTATTTGTAATTATCCTTAAATTTATTAAACCTACTTCTTCTCGACTTTTTGGCTAAGTTCAATCTACTTCTTCTCTTGGCTAAGATCAAGTGTAGTATCTTTTTTTTTGTCGACCCAGAGTATCCCCACACCAGCCGTGGGCACAAATTACATACTTCCTCTGGACTATGGGACATCCATCCTTTCCAGGGATGGTCCTAATCTCTGGGTGAGGAGGGGCAAACCCAACTCCAAAACTCCATGTTGGTCAGGAATTGAACCCAGGATCTCAGGGTTGCAATTGCAATCCCTCAACCACCAGGCCAACTGTAGCGCCCTAATTTTTAGAAAGTGCAATTACGCGTAATAATAACCACGAAATAGCAAGTTCATGGTAATGACTAAAAATTTAACGGAAAATAATACATCTATTTTGTACCAAAAGAATAAAAATAATTAATTAAAATTAAATATTCCATCCTCCATAAACAAATGAAATAACTAAGGCATTGTACGATTTTAAAAAGTGCGCAAATTTAAAAATAACCAACATTGTTCAAGAAATTTCTACTATTAATGAAAAATTGATAATAAGTAAATTATCCATGATCAATTCACCCGCCAGCGCCACGACGGACTCCTCAACCTGAAATTTTAAAATAATTTGGGATGAGTTATCGTCAACTCAGTGGGGAAACAATTGTTTAAGTTAAATACACATGCATAACAATTAGCATATATGAGGCGGAGAAGATGGTTAGAACTGGTAAAAGACTATGATTGAATCATTCAGTACTATTCGGGCAAAGCTAATATAATAGCTGATGTCTTGAGTCATAAGATCGGAGGGGATTTGGCTTGTATGCTCACAGAGCAAGAACAGTTGGCAAGAGAGTTTGTCAAACTGGAGATTGAAGTTGTTGAGCCACCAAATGGTACGAAAACCATTTTGGCATCATTGGTGGTGCAACCCACCTTAAAGAGATAAAATTAAGGAGGCTCAACACCACGATAAGTTTTAGTGCAATATGAAGGAACATGTACAAGCTGGAGACATCGAGGGATTTAAGGTAAGTAGTGATGATGATGTTATGACATATGAAGGAATGATTTGTGTCCCTAAGAATGAGGCACTTCAGAAGGAAATTATGGAGGAGGCACATAATACTCCCTACACAACTCATCCGAGAGATACAAAAATATATCATCACTTAAGGAGGCTTTTCTGGTGGAGAGGTATGAAGAGAGATATTGGGAATTTTGTAGAGAAGTGTTTGGTTGTCAGCAAGTCAAAGCAGAGCACCAGCGACCGTCGGGTTTGCTCAAGCCATTGAAAATCTCGGAGTGGAAGTGGGAACACATAACTATGGATTTTGTGGTCGGACTACCACACACCTTGAGAAAGAATAACGCAGTATGGGTCATAGTGGACCGATTGACCAAGTCAACACATTTTCTGCCAGTAAGAATAACTTTTAATATGGATCAGTATGCCATAATCTACATTAAGGAAATTGTGAGACTACACGGAGTGCCAGTTTCTATCATGTCGGACAGAGATCCGCGGTTTACATCGAAGCTTTGGAGGAGTCTACAAGATGCATTGGGAACGAAATTGAGATTCAACACGACTATCATCCGCAGACCGATGGGCAGTCTGAGAGAACTATTAAGACATTAGAGGACTTGTTCATGTGTCCTCGATACGGGGGAAAGTTGGGAAACAATGTTGTCATTGGTTGAATTCACGTACAATAATAGTTACCAAGAAACTATTAAGATGGCTACGTATGAAGCTTTATATGGGAGAAAATGTAGGTCCTTGTTTATATTGGATTGAAGTTAGAGAAAGAAAGATTTTGGGGACGAAGTTAATTGAACAAACAGTTGGAAATATTTCAGAGATCTAATACAGAATAAAGGTTGCTCAAGATAGATAGAAATTCTATGTGGATAAGCACAGAAAGGACATACAGTTTGAAGTTGGTAACAATGTGTTTTTTAAAGTGGCTCCGATGAAGGAAATTATAAGATTTAGTAAAAAGGGAAAACTACAACCTCGTTATATTGGACCGCTTAAGATACAAGAAAGAGTTGGGGACTTGGCGTACCGTTTGGCTTTGCCACCAGACTAGTCAGGGGTACATAGTGTGTTTGACGTATCAACGCTGAGGAAATATGTGTTTGACCTTGATCACATTGTTAACTACAAGGACCTACACATAGGTAAGAAATTATTGTACGAAGAGATGTCTATAACTATTTTGGATCGTAAAGTGCACAGGTTTAGAAACAAAGATGTGGTTTTCATCAAAGTACAATAGAGTAGACACGGAAAAAATAAGGCAACATGAGAACGAGAAGAGGAAATCAAATCCAAGTATCTTGTCTTCCTTGATCAAGGTATGTCACCGAAATTTCGAGGACAATTTTTTTGTTTGAGGTGGGTAGGATGTGATACCCCAAATTTTACATATTTGAGTTTTAGTATATTAATTTGGACCTTTAAGATTTTTAATTGAGGCCTAATATAGAATTTTCACCATTGGTCTTATCAAGCCCATTAAGGACTATTATTGACAGACCCATTTATAAGCTATTGTTATATTTTAAAAGCCCATGTTCAACTTCTAGAAGATGGAAATCTGCAGAAAAAAACTTTAATTTAAATTCAAATTTCAAATATACTTATTTTTATCTTAATAGATTATATGATAAAATCAAAATTTTTCTTAACAGAATATGGCTTATACCAGATATCCTTAAACTCACGTTCAAATATCCACTACTCCCTCAAACTGATATTCCACAATCCACGTTTACTTAGGCTTCTAAACATCTGAGAATAACTCCCTTAGCAATTTCCAATCTCACATACATTTTTTCATACCCTCTGCAAAAACATCCTAACATTCTTACAAGGAAAAGAAAAATATGCAACCTCGAAACTCACGAGTTCTTCAGCCAAAAGTGAATATACTAACCATTCTTATTTTAGCATTTCTTCTCCCAACAGTCCAAGCCAAAAGAAACCTCAAACCGTTGTCAACCCGTACGCCTGAACCCATCTCCGCCACCTTCAACTCTTCGCCGGAAAACCCACCCTAAAACCACTGTCGAACGAAAATCACAAATCAGTAAACCAAAACCCATTATCATGCCCGAAACCCGAAATTTTCTGTCAATTGCTCACAAACTCACACAGCCAGGAAGAAATCCAGAAATCAAATGATTGAAAATTACCCAAATCCCGGAACCCGAACCAGTTGTCGTCCCTAGGGGTGTAAACGAGTCGAGTCGAGCCGAACATGGTATTGTTCAAGCTTGTTTGAATTTCAATCGAGCTTTAAAAATTGTGTTTGAGCTTGTTTGATTATTAATTGAATCGAGCTCGAACGAGCTTTGGTCGAGCCGAACATGAATTGAGCTCGAGTAGCTTGATATTTTTACACATATTTTTTTTATTTTTTTACTAATCGAGTCGAGCTCGAGCCAAGCTTTAAATCTTATCGAATGGAAAAATATGTTCAAGCTTGGTTTGTTAAAGTAACGAACCGAGCTCAAACGAACTTTTAACGATCGATCTCGAATCGAGTATCGAATAGTTTTGTTCGTTTTCAGCCCTAGTCGTCCCAACTTGCTCCCGCCCGTCCTTAGCCGCCTAATCGCCGTCGCGTCTCCGTCGGTGTGTGTATAACAGTGATGTGCTGAGGAAGATGGAGAGATGAAAGGAAAAAAAAAAGAAGAACAGAGTGAGGCCGGGGGAGGAATTGTTTAGTGAGATTGAGAGAGAGTGAGGGTGAGGGTGAGAGGCTAAAGGAGTGATTGTTTGACCTTTCGTTTCACTCTTTTTTACTTTTAGAGATAATAGTTTGAAAAAATTATTTTTAAAAAATAAGAATGAATTTTGAGAATGTGATTGGATATAAGATGAAAATGTGATGATGTGATAGTTTTTTTTAGTATAATAGTAACTAGATGTGATTGGTGATTTGAAAAATATGAGAGAGTGAATAGTGTATTTGTGATATGATTATATAATAATGATAGTTGATGTGATATTGTTTTGTTAAAATTATAAATGGATATGATTGATGATTTGAAAAATGAGAAAAGTGAATAGTATATTTTTGGAAAATTTTCACAAGCAAATAAGCAATCACATATTCATGAAAAAATTTGTCCAAAAAGTGGAAGGAGTGAAAAAAATTTCACAAACAAGCACACCCTAGGGAATAAATTTGAGGTTTTGTTTCTTCCTCTGTTTCACAGACGTGTTAGCACAGAGTGAGAGTGAGATGAGATTAAGCACTGGGAGTTTTTCTTTATTTTCAATGGGATTTAATCCCCCATTTTTCAGGAATTACAAATCCACCCCAATATTTCTTACCTTTATTTCAAGTCAGCCCATTAGTACCATTTTTTTTAAAAAAAAATCCTATATTCATTTATTCACTTTCAGTTCTTCAATTATTCATATCCAGAATTCTTAAGCCATATGTACTTTTATTTGTAGGAAATCATTCTTACGAGGTCTAGAATTTTCAAGCGAGCACGCATTCAATATTTCTCCATTTTTATTTGAGATGGTGTTTATTGCTTTTGTTTACTTTAAATGTCATGTTTAATTGTTAGTTGCATGTTCATGTTAAATATGATACGAGACTTTGAGACTATTTGTACTTAATTGTATGCGAGACTATGAGACTATTTGTACTTAATTGTACACAAGACTTTGTTACTATTTGTACTTAATTGTACACGAGACTTTGAGACTGTGGTACTTAACTGTACGTGAGACTATGATCTTTTTCCATGAATATTTATGCTAATTGTTATGCATGTGTATTTAACTTAAATAATTATTTTCCCACTGAGTTGACGATAACTCATCCCAAATTATTTTAATATTTCAGGTTGAAGAGTCCGTCGTGGCGTTGGCGGGTGAATTGATCATGGATAATTTACTTATTATCAATTTTTTATTAGTAGTAGAAATTTCTTGAACAATGTTGGTTATTGTTAAATTTGTGCACTTTTTAAAAACGTACAATGCCTTAGTTATTTCATTTGTTTATGGAGGATGGAATATTTAATTTAAGTTATTTATTTCTATTCTTTTGTTACAAAATAGATGTATTATTTTCCGTTAAATTTTTAGCCATTACCATAAACTTGTTATTTCGTGGTTATTGTTACGCGTAGTTACACTTTCCAAAAATTAGAGCGCTACACCAACCCCTGGGGCTAAATGTAGTATATATTCTTATGATATGTGAACCACTGTTTTAAATACCGGACCATACCGGCTGGTTGAACCGGTTATATCGGATACCGGTGGTCGAACTAGTACGATAATAACCTAAATACCATTTTTGCGGTTATACCGATCAAAATCGGCTAAAATCGGTCAAAACCGTCCATACCGGTCAAAACAGTTTAAACCGATTTTTTTTTATTTTTTATTTTTTTCAACCTTTTTTTTCATAAAAACTAAAATTTTAAACTTTATTAAACATGTTTATGCCATAATTCAAATCAAACAAGATTTCTAATCAATTATTCAATATTTATGTTAAGATTCAAATCAATTATTTATATTTTAACTAATTCAAACAAGAATTATAATCAATCAAAAATCAAAATATTCTAAATTTGGACAAATCTCTATAATATATGCATAGATAAGTCAAAACCATCTAGTTTCCTTTGATTATTGCGGGGAATATCTCATTTCAAGATTTATCAACTGACTTGGTGGGATCCTATTTCCGGTCTACTTAATTTTTTTAGTTCGATTTTATTTCTTTAGTTAGTATAACTCTATATGTTACACTTAGACAAATTCTCTTGTCTTCACCTAGGATTCTTGCTAAAGAAAGCGACTCCCAAATAAAATAGTATTCTTATTTTGTGTTTAAAAATTTCGAACTGATTATTATTTTATTTTAGAAAAATTCGATTTATAGATTAATCAATCAAATAATTGCATAATAAAAAATAAAAAATAAAAAATATATAACTTCTCTTTTTATATTCATATATTACATTAATATTTTATATAATATATTTTTTTTAAATTGGTAAAATCGCCAGTTGAACGGGTCTAACCAGTTGAACCGTTTACTGGTGGCTTGGCCGATTTGATCCCCATTACGGTATCTAAAACACTGACGTGAACTACTGGCTCACGTAATATTAAATTAGTTTTTTTGAGGGGAGAGTCCATTACAGTAGTTGTTGGGCTCTCACGTGTCGCCTACTCGGCTTAGTGTTGCACTACTGCCTTAACCCAATCTTAGTTCTAACAATTGCCTGATTTTAATTTAATATCTTCACATTTGGGAGCACATAGACTTGGATTCTGTAATATATTATAAGCATTCAAATGAAATCAATTTCCTTGCAAGAAGTTCAACAGAGCTTTTCAAAACTAGTTTGTTGGGTGATAGGATTGGGTCAAGCTATGATATTGTAAGTCCGAAAAGAACCAAACTTATTGACCCTATTTGGTTGGCCCAACTTTTCATGTGTGTATTCTCAATGGATTGGGCTGAGATTGAGCCTCCAAAATGGTGACGAAATGGAATTTCGGCGCAGCCCGGTCTGATTCTCTCTTGGGCCCGGCAAGCTAGCACCAAGAGGGCCCAACCCATTTGACAGCTCTATTATTGGAGGGGCCAAGCAAACTGTTCCAAACTACCACCAAGATGAGGACTACAAAAATGAGTTTTGAATAATAGGTAATAAACAATTATTATCCAACAAGTTACAAGTAATCTACAATCAGAAGCGACTCGACCATAAAACTACTCTCAATAGCACAAAATCCTGGAAAACATGTAAGCTACAAAAAGAACATACACGTTACAAACAAATCTGGACAAGAAATCGCCAAAAACAATCTTAAAGCGTCTTGAAAACCTTCTCAGCTGCTGCTATCGTCTGTTGAATATCCTCAGGAGTATGCGCCAAGCTAGTAAAACCAGCCTCAAACTGCGAAGGTGCTAAATAAACACCTTCCTCCAACATTCCCCTATAAAACTTTGCGAATTTTGCAGTATCGCTCTTCTTCGCGTCCTCAAAATTATAAACAGGGCCGTCATGGAAAAAGAAACCAAACATCCCGTTTATATAGCCGCCAGAAATCGCATGACCGGCCTTTTTCCCAGCGTCCAAAATGCCTTGAATAAGTTCACCGGTAATCTTGTTCAGATATTCGTAAGTGCCCGGTTCTTTTAGCCTCTTAAGCGTGTGAATCCCAGCAGTCATTGCCAATGGGTTTCCACTTAACGTCCCGGCTTGATACATCGGTCCAGCTGGCGCAACCATCTCCATTATCTCTCTCCTTCCTCCATACGCACCAACTGGCAAACCACCACCAATAATCTTGCCAAGTGTTGTCAAATCAGGAGTAATTCCGAAATACTCCTGCGCACCACCGTAAGATAAACGGAACCCAGTCATAACTTCGTCAAAAATGAGGAGAGTATCGTTATCTTTGGTAATTTTGCGAAGGGCGTTGAGAAAATCGGGTTTCGGTGGAATAAAGCCGGCGTTTCCTACAACGGGTTCGAGGATAACGGCTGCGAGTTCTCCTTTGTTTGCCTCGAAAAGGCGTTCGACTGTAGAAATGTCATTATACGGGGACGTTAATGTCTCGAATGTTGCTGCTTTGGGTACTCCGGGGGAATCTGGGAGTCCGAGTGTAGCGACCCCACTTCCTGCTTTAACGAGGAATGGATCAGCATGTCCGTGGTAGCAACCTTCGAATTTGATGATCTTTTCACGCCCGGTATAGGCGCGAGCCAATCGCAATACGCCCATGCATGCTTCTGTGCCAGAGTTGACAAACCTGACCATTTCAATACTTGGAACAGCAGAGATTACCATTTCTGCCAGGACGTTTTCAAGGAGACAAGGAGCACCAAAGCTGGTTCCTTTCTTCATTGTTTCAGCCAAGGCAGCAAGTACCTGAAGAATGTCAACAGCATGTATTTCGTAACTGTACTGGAAAAGCACACCACTATGCAACATTAGGTCTTTCATTCTCAATGCTTCAAATTGTTTAGTTACTACCACTATACACGTGCATATTGTAGAAAAGTAGAGGGGCGTTTTAAAGGTGTCGTCAGGCAAGAACACATCTCAAACCATTTATCAAACAAAGGATTTTTAAAAACGAAGGGAATAAAATATTCTCTAGGACTCAAGGCTTGTAAATCACCATATCCCACAACCCCATTTCTAAACTAAACGTAGACGTCATAGCATGAAAAGTATATTCTTCACATCCATCATTCCTAAATACACAATTTAAAAATCTTTAAAATGTGACTGCTTTTTCTGTATACTCAGAGAGGTCCAGCATTTTCTTTAAATCGCGACTGCTTTTTCTTTAAAAGGTTTTCTAACAGATGCTTTCAACAGCTTCCTTAAACACCCGTTGGATGTCAACACAGGCAATAACTAAGGGAAGTAACGGACCTCATCATCTGCATGACCAATAATGGCTGGCCCCCATGATCCAACATAGTCAATGTACTCATTACCGTCAATATCCCACATGCGAGAGCCCTTGACAGAATCCATCACAATAGGCTGACCACCAACTGATTTGAAAGCACGCACAGGGGAATTTACACCTCCGGGCATCAATTCCTGTCAACAATCACAACATATTAGCTTCATTGAATTCACAAACTTTCATCACATTTAATCAAAGGCCATATGAGAGAAGCATGACAAAGCACTCAAAAATTAATGAGGTCGATTACATCTTTCGGAGAAAAAACATAAAGCTAATTTACAAGCTGATGCCCACCACTCACACCTACAATGGCAGACATTTACAGTACATTAAAACTTTTCTTCCATAGAGCAAGTTCCATTCACTCAGCAAATCCAACAAGGAAACATAATGCAAAAAGGAGAATGCAATATTGAGGTTCCAACCCTATCCCCACTTGATGAGTAAAAAATGATAATGCATGATTCATATGTTAATTTATCGACTTGCCATTTATTTTCTAGGCACGTAAACCCCTCAATGGTGGTGCTCAATCCTATATAGACTAGACCGAAAATTAATTCTCATCCCCTTCCAATTTTTCATGGGACTTGCATTAAAATACCATGTCTTCCATCATGGTTTCTGAATATATCCAGTAACTTAAATGTAATGAAGATGGTTTGTACTGTAATTATGGGACTCCCGGTTCACCTAGAATGTACCACTTTTACTCCAAGAATTTCAAACCCATTTTGAGCGAGACGAGTTAAGGAAAAATATCATAACATGTGAAGTGCACTGGTCATAGAGGGTAGCAAAGTTTTATCAGTTTTATCATCTTCATGTTTTAATATTGTATTTTAGAATACCTTTCAGTTATGAAAATGAAACAGAAAGCTTGATTGTTTTGAAAAGTTGTGTTGGAAAGGTTTTATACCGATTAACTTTAACTTTTTTAAACAGTAACAGGTTATATAACTCTATAAGTAGTAAGTTTCTCATATTAAGTAACAGAAGCATAGTGAAATGAAAATTCCCATTTCAATTAGATAGTACAAAATCCGTTTCGCTGATTTGTGCCACAGAAGAAAAAGATATGCAATTTTCCTTCTTTGTTCCAAAAGAAAATATTCAAACGCACGCAGCAAAGAGAAGTTCCAAAGAGAAACCTTCATAATTAACTTTGTTGTATCTTTGTGGTGAGCCGCCTTCAATACCACTTGCAAATTTTATAGGAGTGGGGACAATAATAATGCCTTGATATCACAAAGTAATCTATGTTTACCATTAGCTAACAAAACATATTAAGAAAAGACAACACTTTCACTCTAGCACTTGATTACAATTTTTCCCCCCAACATCGCACTCTGTAAATGTAATTCAACGATCTATGATCATCCACAACCTCAAATTTCAACAAATAGAATTATAAACTTCACCGCCACAAGCAATTAAACACCCTAGAATCTATGAAACTGAAAGCTTCCTAAAGATCAACTGAAATAACCTTTCAGCGAGAAAAAAGAATTTGACTGCATAAGTTTTACATAATACAAAAATATTCGTCCATCCGTTAATGAAATAAATAACAATCGCAGTACCTTAGCGGCGTTGAAAGCCTCCTCCGATTTCTTGAGAGTGTACGTTTTCTTCTTTTCCTCAACCAAAGTCATTCGGATGACTGAAGCGCACCGCTTTTGGCGGTGACCGACGGCGGTCTGACTCAATTTTGAGGGACACGACACCCCTACTACACCAGTAATTGCAGCCGCCATTTTGGAACAGAGTGATTATGGTGGCGGAGACGGCGGCAGGGGCGTTTGGTGGGCGATTGCTAAGCTTTTTGTTTCTTCACCGGGAGCTATCCTATAGAGGTGTCTTGACTTGAAATGAAGATAAGAAATTCAGATAACAGGAAATTTCCCGTCTACATTTCTAAAGGTAAAAGTATTAGTGTAGTCGTAGTTGGAACAGATGGGCCTGGCCCAATTGGAAAGTACCGTTTTGTCCTTTAAACTCACCACTGCAACGAATTTGGGCCACGATAGATTCTTTTAATTCCCCAAATGGCCAAACTTTTATTGTATTTTTTGATATTACAATATCTTGGGAGTGGAACTGTCAAAACTAGTCCGGTCCAGTGTTAGGATTGGGTTGGGCTGTGATTTCATAAGCCCAAAAATAGTCGGACCTATTTGGTCTGGGCCATTAGACGTGAAATGCTGGGCTAGCCCTATCAGTCCCAAACGGTCCGGTGCGTTTTACATATAATTTCAAAGCATGAGCTAGACATGGGCTCCAAAAATGACAGCTCAATGGAATTCGACATGGCCCGGCCCATTGATACTACCTGGGAGGTCCCAAAATAAATGATGAGAATCGAACCGTAGATCTCTAAACTGAGTTCGAGAGTCTTAACCACTGGACTATTATTCGATTCCAGCCAAACTTTTATGGTTAGCTAAAACGGTCGGAGGCATTCTAACGGCTTCGAGAAAGAAGTCATCACGGTGTGGTTTAGCCATTTTTTTACTAATTTTAAATTGTTTTGTCCCATTGATTTTACTAAAAAAAATTCGAATTTACGTTATAAGTGAAATGAATGATGCGGTTTTTGGTGGTCGCGAGCTGTTTGGCAATTTTAATACAAAAGATCATGTAATTAAAATTTAATATAGTGAAGCAGATGGAGGCTTTCTTTAACGAACTGTTAATTAATCGAAGAGTGTGTCTTGTTAAAATAGGTAGTAATTGATATTCCGCTTTACTTGAAAAGTAATCTAGTTTAGCTATTATGTTAGCTAGATACATTGGATACATACTAAAGTAATATCATTTAACTTAGGGATAATTACAAAAAGTACCCCTAAGGTTTGGCTTAATTACAAAAAAACCTATCTAACTCTAAAACTTACAAAAAGTACCCCTGAGGTTTGAAATATATTTCAAAATTCCCCTTCATATTTATAAAATTATTGCAGATTACCCCTTAATTTTAACACTAAATCAAACCTCGGGGTACTTTTTGTAAGTTTTAAAGTTAGCTGGATTTTTTTGTAATTAGGTCAAACCTCAGGGATACTTTTTGTAATTATCCCTTTAACTTATATACAGTTTATAAGAAGTAATATGAGTTCACACAATGACAAAACAACCTATTCAGTCACTTCTAGAAAGCCATCTCAAAGCCACTTTTCCATATGAACATAAATGCAATCGCTCCCCAAGCACCTCACTTATCTATATCTATATTTATATTTATATCTATATCTATATCTATCTATATCTATATCTATACTACTATAAAAGTGTGAATAGGTTGAAAGGTTTCTTGAAACTTTAGATTGGACAAAAGTATCCCTTTAATATAATTAATTTTAGGGGTAATGAAGTAATTTGGTATTTATTTAGTTTTGTTAACAAGTGACATTTTATATCCCAATTTTTTCTTATATTTTCTTCAATTGTAACTTTTCATATATCTTGAATTTTGATATAATATCAGTTTCATATTAAAGTACATTCTGAAAGCTTTCCAACGATATGTTATAAGCATATATAAAGACTTCGTATAATAGAATTTTAACTGTTTGAAGTTGAATATTATGCAAAATTGTATATTTATAATTGTTTTGTATTTTTAAACAATTAAAATATATTTATAATAATTTTAGAGAAAAATGAAATGTGAAATTACAATTAAAGCAAAAAGAAAAAAAATTCTAATCATAGAACTTTTGATTAAATAAAAAAGAGGGCAAAATACATGATCCACGGATTTCGTTTATGGTTGGAATGCAAATACTCTTGAACTATCAAATCTATCTCTAAATTTTTAACGGATGTACCCTTGAATATTTATATCTTAATTAGACTCAAATCTATATTTAATAATTTTGAGGATATTTTTTAATAAGATATCCCATCATTATCATAATAAATTTTAAAAAAAGTAAATATTTAAAATAATATAACAAAATAAAAAAAAGTCAAGAAATAAACTAAACATTGATGATGGAAAAATATCTAAACTAATCATGAGATAAAATTATAAATTTTAATGTGGAGGTATAACAAAGAACATAAAAAATAAGAGAAGTCTTTGTTTTATTTGAAATGTATTCATGTGCATTCTTTTTTTTATGGCCAGCAAAATAGGAGGGACAAATTTTTTGCAGCGAAAAATATTCTTTTAAAGCAAGTTTATTAAAAATCATATAAAAATCTCATGCTCAAGAAAAATAAAAATAAAAAGTAAGCTAAACCTGGATGATAGCAATATTTTCTAACATAACGAGATAAATTTTTAGTATTTAATGTGGAGGTATAAGAAAGAGTATTCTATTTTTCCATTTTAGTTGTTTTCTTGTGCATTTTGTTTTTCATTGCGTAAGATATTAATGGACGAAAATATAAAAGAAATTAGAAATGAACAAAAGGAAGAAAGATTGAGCATTTTCTTTGCGACAAAATAAATGTCCTTTTAGACTCTAAATATAGATAACAATATGACTTTAAAAAAATAATATTTATATCTCACATCATAAACTTTGATTTTAAAGTTATTGTTTCATTATTAAGATATATATGATTTCAATTTATACTATCAATAGAAAATGTATAATTTAATGACAAAAAAAGAATGATATAAATCAACAATTAAAAGAAAAATTAAGTGTGATAGAGTTAAAATTGACATATATTTCCTATTAACAAAATTTGAAGAAACTTTTTGAAGTCAATCAATACATGTTAATTTTAATTTCTCAGTGACACTTGATTGCGAGTTAAAAATTATCCTTCTAAATGATTATAAAAACTGAAAATCAATACGATATTTATGAAAAATTCACAAACCAAATAAATATATTTAAACAATTTTCTTTATCATCAATATCTAAATATTTATACTATACTTATACTTTCTTTTCTATATATTTATCTATTCTTATATTAAAAGCGTGAATTGATTGGATGGTTCCTTGAAACCTTTGATTAGCAAAAATATATTTTTCCATAGTGAATGTCCAAAAAAATTATTTCTTCAAATTTTATTATAATTTCAGTCACTTGTATTCCACTAAAACCAATTATTTACTACCTATATTGTGGGATATTGTTCAAATCTTTAATACTTAAGTTATTAATAGATAGTTTCGTGTTTAACCAAATAAAACATATAAAAGGTAGGGGTGGCCAAATGGAACCAAAACCGGGTTCCAAACCGGAACCAAAACCGTGGTCAACGGTTCTGGGAACCGTTGACTAGTCAAATGGTTCCAAAATCGGAATCGTGGAGGAATTGGGTCCTAAATCGGAACTGGAACTGTCGTTCCAATTTTAGAACTAGAACCGTGAGGCAAAGGTTCCGGTTCTGGTTCCTCCAAAATGAGGAACCAGAACTGGCGATTTTGGAACCGGAACCGGCAATTCCAGAACCGTGGCCACCCTAATAAAATGTTCAAAGATTAAAAGTAAAGAACTAAAAATAATATACGTATCATAACCACAAATTGTTGAAGAAAAATTAAAAAATATTTATAATATATATGTGTATATATATATATAATATGACATTTTCGATAAAATAAATTGATTTACTTAAAAAGCACACCTTTAAAAAGTAATAAAGATTCACGCACCATCACAATAATTATTACAAAATTCAAGTTTAAAATATCTTAAACTTTTACAAAATAAAGTATATAAGAAAATATGTGACAAAAATTAGAAATAAAATGTATCTAAATAAAGATATATGAAATTTTAATAAAATAAATAAGTGAAAGAAACTCTTAATATGAAAGGGTTTGATACATGTGTCACACTTTGGTATTTATTAAATTACATATTAATTAGGTACAAATATAATATTCATAGTACTGTTTATTTATCAAATTAACAGTGCCAAATCATATATATAATACTAAATTGGAGCGAAAAATGACCATGTTTAGTACCAAGTAATATTCTACGGGTCTAAGGAGGTACAAGAAGATATTTGAAGGATTATTTGCAACTTGAAATATAAATCTTTAGCAAGTACATTTTCTTATTTGATCAAAAAAATTCAGTTGTTTTTTAAATAAAGCTTGAAGTACTATATATATTCGTTTTCTTTCATAAAGGCATTAATTTTTTATGAAAGGCATGAGTAATTACATATTACAACAATAAAATAAATATAAATTAATTTTAGCATATTACGAATAATCATAATTTGTATAACTATATATTTTAGAAAATTTATAACTATATATTTTATAATAAACAGAAAGAGTCAAATTCAACTACAAATATCATCTATAATAGTATAATATATATTTCTAAAACTAATTGAGTCAGTGCTTCTTTTAAAACACATTAGTTTTTGTAAAGTACTTTTCAAATATAAAACTTAATAAGTATTATATTTAATTGTTGAAGTTTGACTTAATGTGGAAATTGATAACTTTCGTTTTCAACTATTTTTGGTTTAATTGTTTATTAAGTGAATATATTTTGTATCAATTGGATAGAGTTTCAAACTTTAGATTTTGTCACTTTTTTCATTTAAAAACATGACTCTTAATGACAATAATGAATTAATTTTTATCTATATTGGGTTAATGTTTATTATTTTAAATACGACACTTAAAATAAATAGATTGCTATAACTTTAAGTTTAAATGTTATGATAAAATATTCACTTTGGCATTAGAATTAAGATTCTTTATGAAAAGTGTTATTCTTTTTGGCATATATTTTATACTTTAATATCTGTTTTGAGTTACTGTTTCTTCAATCGAAGAAATTAGAGATAATGAAAGAAGTAAGCACACAATCATACAAGGATAATATTAACTTTTATTTTATATATTTTTCGAGAAATAAGAATTACAAAGAAGTCATAAAGTTATTCTTGATTTTAGTAAAGAAGTAATTTAATAAATTTTAAAATTTTGATATGAGTTTGTAGTTAAAGTGATATCACTCCCTCCTTGTAAGGATGTTGATACGAACCTGAGTATTTCAATATTTTTTATATTTATACTCTCCCTTCCATTCTTTCCAACTCATTAATTTTTTTATTAATATATAACTTGTGATATCAATTTTTAGCTCATGAATTACCGAATAATCATGCATAATGCATCTAATTTTAAAAACATTCTGAAATTAATTAAGAAAAATACTTTAATAGGGATTAAACTATCACAAAAGATGGATTAATATGATCAAAAGCTAATATAAAAACTTATTTTGCTATTATAACAATTTTAGTTTTTTTTTGTAGTTTTGAGTTTGTTTAAAAGACTTACTTAATCATTCATGTAGATTTATGCTTATAGAAAACAAAATATATATTAAAATACTCTGATGTATTTCGATTTTAATAATCCAAGTATTTAATTAGTACATATTTATTTGTAAAGCACTTTAAAATGTTCGTCAATAAGATTATTTAAATTTTAATTAATTCATATGAATCACTTGCGACGCACGTGTTTCTTACTAGTGACTACCAAAAGTCACTAGCCAAAATATCTTCTAACAGTTTGCATGTTCAACTACGAATAAACCTATTATGAAGTTTAGACATATTTTATAATCAAATCAAATCTCATCTCAGCCACCTTATAATCAAATCAAATCTCATCTCAGCCTCCAAGTTAAGACGACTCGTAGTCATGTATATGTACCTTCCTCATTGCTCCAAGCGCGAAAGCAATCATTCACAAATCTCAATCATGTAACACGATATTTTAAGTTTCATCCTGCTTGTTCTTATAGTGCAAAGGCGATTATCGGTGTGAGGGCAATCAAAGCCTAGGGAATACTCACAAGTTCAATATCGAACACATAATGAAAATACCAAGATGTATCATTAATCATAACAAGTTCTCACCGTCCATAAATCAAATTCTACGTAATCTCATACTACTCATATGTTTCCAGTATGTGTTACTCGCTCGTGTTTTAGAGGATCCATGTACTGCTTTCTTCCAAAAGTGCGTTCAATGAAAAAATGCCCACATTTACAAACCGGTTTCGATCAAAACAAGTTCTTTTGCGCTTAAATCTCCGAGCCACTCTGAGGAGCTCAAGCCAACTTAATTTTCAAAGTTAATTCTGTAATACAACTTCATCCAAATTATCTGAATGATGGCATGTGTGCGTATGTATCCTGTGTGGCGAATCATATTGACACAAACAGAACCACTTACAAAAGCTTGACCAAAGATCCCTTCAGTACTTGTGTTGTCCAAAACACTTGAGAAATTGTTTAAGCATTATCTCAATGACAAATAGTTCTAAATCTCCAGGAGATTGGCTTCCAACACAAAAGGAAGCTGCTTTATCTGAGCTGTAAGGTCGTCCAATATATCATATACACTTTCCGATGCGACCTGTGATTTCTCAAAGGCAACGAACTCATGAAGTACGCCATTCGACTCAATCCAACTACATCCTCGAGTCTTTTCAACTCCTACTTCATTCATCTTTTTCCTCACATCAGCTGCTGCTTCCCAATTATAACATTTCGAATACAAATTTGCCAAAAGAGCATATCTGCCGCTATGGTATGGCTGTAACTTAATTAGATGATTTCCCACAATTCTGCCCAGCTCGAAATCCTTGTGAATCATGCAAGCGCCAAACAGAGCACCCCATATGCCAGCACTAGGCTCCATTGGCATGCCTTCAATCAACTTCACTGCTTCTCCCAATCGCCCTGCCCGACTAAGGAGATCAACCATACAACCATAGTGATCAACGGTAGGCTGTATATCGTAAACACTCTCCATTGATGCAAATAAACGTTGTCCCTCATTTACAAGGCCTCCGTGAGAACAAGCACTTAAAACAGCAATAAAAGTGACCCCATTGGGTTGCACCCCACTGCTTAACATCTGTGAGAAGAGATTTAAGGAGCCTTTGGCATTCCCATTCATTGCCAATCCAGAGATTAAGGCCGTCCATGGGTAAACGTCCTTAACGCGCATTTTATCAAAAACACAAAACGCCTCCTTAATGCATCCACATTTTGCATACATATCGATCAAAGCAGTTGCGAGAACTGAATTTAATTCTAATTTACATGCACTTATATATTTATCAACCCACCTCCCTCGATCCAATGAGCCAAGATGTGCACAAGCTGTGAGGACACTTGCCAATGTAGCTTCACTAGGTTCAATTTTTTCGACTAGCATTTCCTGGAAAAGAAATAGCACGTCCTTGAACATATTGCACTGCACATAACCAGCTAGTAAAGCACTCCAAGAAACATGATTTCTCCAAGGCATATCTCGAAAAACTCTAAGTGCATCTTCACAGCAACCGCACTTAGAATACATGTCAACAAGAGCACTCCCAATATAAACATCTCGCGCCACTCTTCCCGACTCGATGTAGAAACCGTGTATCGACCTACCAAGCCAAACCCATCCCAACATTCCAACAGCACAAAGAGCGCTGACAACAGCAACCTCGTCCACCCAAACCCCAAACACTCTCATCTCTAGAAAAAGCTCCAGAGCTTGCAAAGCTCGAGCGTTCCTAACATACCCATCCATCAACGCTGTGTAGGCCACTACATCCTTTTGCGTAATTTCATCAAACACTTGCCGAGCATACTCGACGAGCCCAATATTAGCAAACACAGACACCAAAGAGTTTCGCAAGAAACGATCAGAACCAAACCCAAATTTGATCGACTGCGCCAAAATCTGAAAAGGTATCTGGGTTTTGGACTTGAGCAGCAAAGGAAAGGTGTGCTTGTTGGGAAATACACCCTCTTGGCGCATCTTAATGTAGAAGGAAACGGCATTTTGTGGGTCGAACCTGAAACCTCTGATGAGCGCATTGTAAGTGAAGACATTGGGGCGACGTATTTGGTTGAAAATGGAAAAAGCATAGGCGCAAGGAAAGGAAGAAAGGGACAGGCAGTGAAGGAGTAGTCTTGTGAGAAATGAAGAGTGGTGGGAAAATCCAGAGACGACGAGAAGAGAGTGAATCTGCTGCAGTTTCAACAACTCCAATGGCGAATTCTGCCCTCTGAAATTGTTGTGGTGATGGAATTGCTGCGACAAGTAACGTACTGCAAGGTTCAGGTTGTTTGAAAGTGGGGGGTGTGGGCATTTAGACATGAAAGAATGAGAAGAAAGCTAACGGCTACATGGGTAATTTCTCTGTCCAATCTATTTATTTGTTTACTTATTATTACTTAATAATTATAATTTATTTTTTTAAAACAAAAGTTTAATAATGTATGTTTTTAAATGGATATGGTATTTTTTTCAAAAAAAAAAAAAAATGGATATGGTATTGATCTTTCCATATCTTATTCCGTTCTAAAATTATAGGTCAAGCGATTATTTTTATATATAGTGGGGATAACAGGGGAGGGAATACACGCACTCATATGTCATCTGACTTGGGTCAATCTCTCTTACAACACATGACTCTACCATTTGAGCACAAGATTGATCCTTAGGTCAGCTTGATATTATTTACTAGTCAACTTGATTATTTTATTAAGTGCAATGTTAAATAATTTAATTTAATAAAATAAAGTAACATAACAAGTATTGATATACTTAAGCTCTCAACATTGTGGACAACAAAAATAATTTTAGAATATTTTTTTTAAAAAAAAAATAATTTTAGAATAGCCTGAGTAATGTTTTGAACTTTTTCAATTCCATTAAACTTCATAAACACTTCCATAAACCCAATTGGTGTGTATTAATTCCAAAACACCAATAAAAACTTGTTTTCTAGATTTTGGAAGAACGGTTTTGCAAAACAAACGTGATGTGAATGTTGTGTGTACATAATAACTAGGGATGGCAACGGGGCGGGTTTCGGACGAATTTTGCAAAATCTGGGACCCGACCCGACAAGAGAGAAACAGGACCCGAGACCCACCCCGCCCCGCCAAATAAAAATTTTAATTATTGAATTTTTCATAAGTTAAGATTAATTAACAGGTTTTAGATTTTTGGTTCAATAAAACTATGTCAAGTCTTGTACAATAATTGTTTACTCGAATCATGAATTTAATCTTCACAAAAGACCCCAAGTCAGTTAATGTAAATTATTAAAATCATAAATTAACCTCAAAAATTCAACAAATTATTCATCATAGCATCATTATAATTTGTACTGCTCTCTCAACAACTAGTGCTCTTCATTCTATATTAAAATTAAGATATAAATATATGAGTAATATAGCCACTAGCCAGTGAGGTAAATAAAAACAGAAATAAATTATAATAATATACAGATGAGGGGCGGTCCTGCTGGACCCGTTACCCGCACCCGGTGGTTTTCAAAAGTGGAACCGTAACCCGCCCCGAGACCCGTTTAACCGGGTTCAGGACCGGTTTGATGTGGGGCCGGGTTTTGACCCGCCCCATTGCAATCCCTAATAATAACATCATGTTATGGTACAACTCACCCAGATGAAAAATGGGATTGTAAAACAGAAACAACTTGGCTTTGGTTGATAGACAAGATTACAATTTACACATATCAATCTTTACCAACAAAATTACAATTTCTAGCTTGCCCCAAAAATTACATTATCTAAACAGGGTAAAAAGATTTTGTTCACAAAACAAAAGTAAGAAACTAAAGCAACAAACACATGTATGGGTTTGAACAACATTGTGTCAGCACAATCTAGGCAGGGGCCTATTGTGTTGAGGGCCAAGCTTTACAATTCTTGCCATCTGACCCTTAATTTCTTTGCACACTTTCTCCAATTCCACCACCCTCCATTGCATCCTCTCCAAGTTTTCTTTCATTTCTTCCCCTTCCGCCAAGTTCTCTTCGTCCGACAGGATTTTAACGCTGTCGTTGTGTTTGTACAAAACCAGTTGATAATCGTTGATGTCCTTATTGGTGCTGCTCAAGCTAGAACTATCATCATTCACAAACTCGGCTGGTTGTATGTTGGAATGCTGAGAAGCCAGTGCTTGAACCGCGATTCTTGGGGGTATTCTCGGGTTTTTTGCTAGGTCTTTGCAGGCTTCCAGGCTTAGCTTTTTGTAGTTGAGGCATCTACACAGTCTTGATCGCTCCTCTAAGGAAAGAGATGGATGGGACTACGATGAATGAAGGTTACATTCAAGTGTTAGCAGACATCAAAGTAGAAAACTCGTGTTTTTCACGAGTAATATGCATGCGACAACACTTGTATGGTAGACTTTGGCATCCAAAAAGAAAACATAGTACTGATATACACCAGCTATAACATATACATGTGACTCTTTCCACTGATCCACATCTTAAGGATCAAATTCATCGCGGGCACTACTCACCCGAGTAGCATAAATAGGTTGGACATGATTCACATGAAGTAGCAAGTCTGCTATTCGTTAAAGCTTAAAATAGAGGCTAATTCTTTTGCTTGTAAACATAAGCAGATTGTTGTTGATCAGTATGTTGATTTTCATTTAACTTTGGGATAATTACAAAACAAACCCAGAGATTTTTAGAAATTTAAAAAATAAACCTTAGTTTGATCCGTCTTAGATTTTTCCCTTCATATCCAAAAAATATTTCAAAAGTTCCCCTTATGTTTATCAAAATATCACAATAACCGCCTTAAATTTAAGATAATTTTCAAAAACTTCTTGGTTTTTTTGTAATTAGCCCAAACCATAGGGAGCTTTTTGTAATTATCCCTTTAATTTTTTGGCATTTTTCAATTAGAAACAAGATGTTAGCAACATCACTAATCGAATATTATGCATCTTCAAAGTTCAGATAATGACAATTAGTACCTATCAAAAAATGACAATTAGTACCTATCCGCCAGAAAATAAAAAAAAAAAAAAAAAAAAAAAAATGAAAAATTAGATAAAATAGACAAAAAAAAATAGGATAATTGATTTTTATATTTTTATCTCTTATAAAAGTATATATAATATTTTTATAAAATATTTAGTTATCCATTAGTATATTTAATTCATTAAAATTAATAATATAAATAAAAAATATTTTTTTATTTTTTTATTTTTTTAACAAGCCCAAGGCGGGTTAGCACATGACACAAGCCCGCCCCGCGGCCCGTTTTGAAAAGACAAAGTATACAATAGCACATGACACAAGAAAAAGACAAAGATACATGCAAAAGTACATTCTGGCAGCGAATAATTAGCGCTATGTTAGACTTGGACACTAAATCAAGATTCAATTCTCTTTACTAAATCGATGCTTATTCTTTTATAATGAAATACATTAAGACATTTCAAAGCAGAGAGATGCAAGCAGATTTTTGGGAACCTGAACCATCCATTTGAAGATTTTGAAGTTGAAAAACATGCAAAATTCCAAATGAAGAAACAAGTCCTTTGTCTTTTGTATCATTTCTTTGTATTTGTTTTTGTTCCCCCAACCCCCTCCCCACCCCCACCCCCAAAAAAATAAAGAAAAAAAGAATTCTCACACCATTAATCCATTATCTCCATAGCATGCGTAGAAGATAACATGGATAAGAAAAAGAACATGGAAGAAATAGTATACACGGATAATTAAAGTTTAACTTAATTACAAAAAAACACCTAATTATCTTTCAAAATTACAAATGCCCCCTTGATATATTCTTTTATTTTACAAATTGCACCCTACTGAGTGTGTAATATATAAAACCAATACAAACTTCACGGGATATCCGTAATTTTCAAAGATAATTACTTTTTTTTTGTAATTAAGCTAAACCTTATGGGTAGTTTTTGTAATTATCCCTAGAATAGGAATATATGGCAAACATAAAGAAATGTAATCACCTCAAGATAGATGTCAATGGCTCTGTAAACATGATCAAATGAATCCCTTGCACAATCAGGCAAACTCTCAGCAACTCCAAGAAACTTAGAAATTTTGAGGTTGGAATCAGGGCCAATCTCTCCCAAGTACATATCAATCAGTTTCCCAACTCTATTCATCTTTTGCAACGACAAATTATCGTCGTAACGAACAAACAATTTGATCAATCTGAGCACAAGATTAACATCATATACTCCTCCATTGCCCCCTCCACACACCAACAAATCGTCTAACGTTGCCTGATCGAGCATTGATCCTATCAGCCTCTCCAATGCTATCCGATGCTTTCTGCTTAGGCCGAAAGCAGATACAATTCTTAGCACCGAAAATAGCCCTCTGCAAGAAAATGCATTCTTTCCAATCGAAACGACCCATTGAGTTGCCGTATCAGCCAGGCCACTGTATTCTGAAGAAACATTCTTAATACCATTGGAGTGAAGGGAAGTTTTCAGATAATGCAGAAGAAATCTTGTGAGGACTAAATTGTTATTGTCGCTGTAAAAGGACCCTAATGCCCTGAGGAACTTTTCTATAATCTTTGGATTTAAAATGGTCAAATCTTGAAACCACCAAATTCGAGCTTTTCTGGATGAGGAATTATTACAAACACCTTGTGAGCATAAACTACGTGATATTTCTGGAGAAGAGGGAGAGGAAGATGAAGACGGTGAAACGGAGAGAAAATTCAAATCAGAATTATTCTGTGCAATCTTAGCAAGAAGAGAACACAAGAGCTTCTCAATTAGGCCACAGGACTCTGCACAAGAAAAGAAGGGCTCGCAATTCTTGAGGCATGTGAGGATTTCATTCCAAGACCAATAGAAAATCCCTTCGAGAAAATCCTCAGTTTGATGCAACAGATTGATGGCGGATGCCTTTTCAGTCATACCAAGAAACACCGCGCAGCAATGGAGGAGGGAAACATTGGAAACTGTGATTGCAATGCTGCCATTGTTGTAACAGAATCTCGAAACCATCTCAAACCCGTCGGGCCCTCCTGGAAAATCATTAATCTCAATCCCTGAATTTCTGAGCTGGGTTGTTCGCTTTTCTTGTTTGATTATCTTTCTCAATTTCCCCGAGTACTTGGATAGGATTCTCTGCAGCCCAGAAATCAAGAAAAAGTTCAGAATTTGAATTTTCAGAAAATGGCGTGATAAATGCGTACAACTGACATAATGTCATTATAGATGATTATAAATGTTACCTCGGAGAGGAAGAATGTTTGTTGGCCATTGACATGAATTTGCAGATCGCAGGGTCTGACATGGCGGGCAGCTTTGCATTGAATGAAGCTACTAGTTCATAAGTGCTACAGCAATAATAAAGATTTTATCAATTTTTTTGGATGGTTGTAATTTGTAAACAAGAATCTGTATAGAGATACATACAGTGTGTGTGTAATTTGAAAGTGTAATTCCGAAGTATCACGAGTGAGTAAATGTTGAAAGAGGATGTTGTTTTTGATGATGACAAATAACCCGTGTTGTGTCTTCCTACTGGCCCCATTGTGTTTCTTTGATTATTATTTTTGTCACATTGAGGCTTATATTATAGGCTAGTTTAATAGTTTGTACATTGTGGCCATTATTTTTACTTTGTTAATTAACAATTGCATTTAAGAAAATGTTAATAATGTGAGTGAATGTCATTGCCTTGCCATGTATGGTACGTCTCATTTAGAAAGCGAGGTGCGACGACTAACTAGAGCCCACATTTATCGATTTTGTCTCGGCTTTGTAAAAAATTTGACCATTTGGGATTTGTGTTTTTAGGCCCGAAATGAGTCGGGTTTTTTTGGTCTGGCCCAAAAAATCGGGCGTGCTCGGCCGGCCCGATTTTTCCTTTGTATTTTCATGGGCTGGGTCGGGCTCCCAAAATAGCGGCCCAGTTACTGTTTGGCTCCGTCCATCCTGACCCAAATTTTTGTTTTGGCATGGTGGGCCGGCACCGAATCGGCCTGGCCCGATCCGTTTGACACATCTGTCTAGAACTGTCAAATGGGTTGGCCTATTGGGCAAAGAGAATAATATGGTCGTATTGGGTCGGATCGAATCAAAATTCCATCATGTTTCTAATTTTTTGAGCGCCAATCCTACTCATGCTCAAATATACACACAAAATTATCGGGGTCGTCCCGACTTTTTATACTAAATGGACCGGGTCAAGTAGACTCGATCCTTTTTGAACCTATGAAATTACAACTCAGCTCGACTTTTTCACCAGGTCGGGCTAGTTGTGACAACAGGACCTTCCCCTCTTAAAAAATTAAAATAAAAAGATGAGGCCGGTTCCTTGTATTTTTTTTCCTTTTTATTGGTAAATTGGGTAGAAAAATCTTTAAAAAGTAACTAATATTTTAAATATTCAAATAAACACTTTACAATTAAAATTTTGGATGATTTTCCATTTGCTATATTTTTACATAAAAATTGTAAAAGTGAAAATCTGATGAATTTATTAAGGAGGATTTTTTCCTGTCTTAATAATATCCAAGAATTTTGCCTTCCTTAATAGGTTCCGAGTTAATTTTATATTATTTTAATTTGCCTTCCTCAATAAATTCTATTTTTTTTTTGCATTTCTTAATAAGTTACAGGATAATATGTTAATAGTTTAATTGTCTTCCGTATTATTTCTTTAAAACATCTTGAAGTTATTAACAAATTGTCTTGATACGCATGAAGGCAAAAGTATAGGAACTTATTAATAGAGACAAATTAAACTAATAACAATTTTTTTTAAATAAGTTGAGAGTAATGGTTGGAATGGAGGGGATAAATTTCAAAGAAATTTGGGATGGGATCTTCTATTCCAAATCCGTGTTTCATCTCCTAAATTGTGTGGATGATTGACACAATTACACTTACCATGTTAATTTTCAAAAATACGAGAAATTGTAGGGTTCTAAAATATCACGTGTTAATCATCCACACACGGTTGGAAAGGGTAAAAAACGGTTTTGGAATAGAAGATCCCACCAAAAATACAGGGTTTAGAACAATATCCTTACAAAGGGTGGGGTCAGGGGAAATTAGCTAGAAGCTCGTGGTCAAATTAATAACAAATTATATATCTTGAAATTTATTAAGGACTTATGAAAATAAAATCTCGAACTTAATAAGGAAGGCAAGAATCTTCAAAAATAAAAAAGTCCTCAAATTTACTAACAAATTTCCTGTGTCAAATTTTGTTAAAAAATATAGCAAAATGCGTAATTATTCAAATTCTCAATTGTAAAAGTATCTATTTGTATATTAAAATTGTTGGAATTTGGTTCTTGATAAATTGGGTGTTGACCCGATTTTGACCAAATAATTAAGTGGTTTCCATTAGTGAAAAATGGAATTAAATTATTTGTAAAAATTCTACTAAGAGAGTAGATGAGAATAGCATTTGGAATTTCTCAAAACCGATTAGGGTGAATGAGAAATTAATGCTAAAAGTTAGTCACTTAATACAAATAAATGGTATGGAAAATGGAAAATGTGGGGAAGGAGAAATGCTCCATCCACATATAAAAAAGGGATAAAGTTGCACACTTAATATATCCCAAGTTGGACTAATGGTTTTGGGCCCTTGGGGGCACCCAAGTTTTTAAAGTGGTGAAGACCTACATCTTGTGGGTTTGGTTCAAAGCACACGCGCGCGCGCGCGGCCGGCCCGACCCGACTCGGGCCATGGACTTGGGCCCTTATTCTTTTGGACCAAAAACCTTTAAAATTAAATGTTTAATTAATTTTTGTAATTAATTAAATAGATTTAATTAATTTTCGTAATCAATTAAAAGAGTTCAACCTGGGAAAAGGTTCGGCCCCGCGCACGGGACGGAAGCACGGTCTGTGCGGTCGGGTCGTGCTACCTGCCGAAGTTTCGAGCTGCGCAAGACGGCGCCGCGCCGTGCGCCATGCCCGAACGTTTGCGCCGCGGCCGTGCATCGGTCGTGCTCCTGTCGCAGCAGTGCGTCATTGATGCAAAAGGTGTCTTTTCGAGCCAAAAGACGTGCTCTTTCCATACGAGGTGCCTAAGGCCTATAATACTCGATCCCTGGTGACTGAAAACGAATACGAAATTATCAGATAACAATAACCGAGCATTGTGCATCTTGTCCCATTTCCTCCTTCAAAAGCTTGAAAGTCAAAAAACACTTCATGTTCGCTGTATTTCGGTTTTTGCAAGTGCTGCTAAACCGGAATTGTAAGTCGTTGTATATTAGAGGCGAGCGCCGGAACTGTAAGCACTCGGTATACGGGGTGTTTTCGTCTTGCGGAGACTGTATCTAATACAGGCCTCGACTAAACCATACACTTAGCCATTTTCTTCTAAACATAAACCATACACCAGATATATTTTTTGATAACAATCGCAAGACGAAAAATTTGTTTCTGTTGAAGACGATGACATCCAGTTCGATCTCTTTCACACCAATGGCTGATGCTCCCGCTCACGGCGAAAACCCGCCCAAGTTCTCCGACGCCGACTTCAAACATTGGCAACAAAAGATGCTCTTCTACTTGACGACCTTGGGGTTGTCACGTTTTCTGAAGGACGACCCTCCTCCCTCCGTAGGCGAAGACCAAACTGATAACAACCGGAGAATCGTTGTGGATGCTTGGCATAACAGCGATTTTCTATATCGCAACTACGTGTTGAACGGGCTAGACAACACTCTCTACAACGTCTATAGCACGTTCAAGACATCCAAGGAATTGTGGGATTCCTTGGAGAAGAAATACAAGACGGAAGATGCCGGCACAAAGAAATTTGTTGTCGGCAAATTCCTGGAGTACAAGATGGTTGACACCAAGACGGTGATCAGCCAAGTTCAGGAGATTCAAATCATCCTTCATGACTTAGTGTCTGAAGGGATGATTTTGAATGAATCCTTTCAAGTGGCTGCAATTATCGAAAAGTTGTCGCCATTGTGGAAGGACTTCAAAAATTACCTCAAGCACAAGCGAAAAGAGATGGGGCTTGAGGATCTGATTGTTCGGCTTCGCATCGAAGAAGACAACCGGAAATCATATGTGAAATCCAGCAAGTCTGGAATGGAGGCTAAGGCTAATCTTGCAGAATCGAGCACTAGCAAGAAACGCAAGCACTCCGGGAAGGAAAAAGGAAAAGCCAAAAAGTTCAAGGGGAATTGCTATAATTGTGGCAAACCGAACCACATGGCGAAGGATTGCCGACACCCGAAAAAGGGCAATCAAGGTGGCAACCAACAAGCCAATGTGACGGAGGACAAGTCGGTTCCAATAGACTTGTCGGCTCGATCTCTCCGCCGTTGTGTTTGAAGCCGATATGGTGGATAACCCAAGGGAGTGGTGGATAGATACCGGGGCTACTCGTCACATTTGTGCCGACAAGGAGATGTTCTCCTCCTACACTCCGATTAATGGAAGGAAGTTGTTCATGGGGAACTTTTCGACTTCCAACATCGTTGGGCTTGGAAAGGTGGTGCTCAAGATGACTTCCGGGGAGGAGCTTACGCTTGTAGATGGCTGCATGTCCCAGACATTCGCAAGAATTTGGTTTCCGGTCCTTTGCTTAGCAAGGCCGGATTTAGACTAGTGTTTGAGTCCGACAAGTTTGTAATGACCAAGAATGGTCAGTTTTTATGTAAAGGTTACCTTGATAAGGGCCTTTTAAAATGTCTGCAATGTCTGTTTTCCACCAAGAGGCAAAGAATAAAAATATTACTTCTATTTACTTGTTGGATTGTTCTAATTTATGGCATGATAGATTAGGACACGTAAACTTCAACACAATTAAAAGGTTAGTGAATCTGGAATTAATACCTACGTTTAAAACTGATTCACAAGACAAATGCGATATTTGTGTTGAAGCAAAATTGGCCAAAGCACTGTTTCATTCGGTAACGAGAAGCACCAAACCACTCGAGTTAATTCATACAGATATGTGTGATTTAAAACTTGTGCAAACTCGAGGTGGGAAAAAGTACTTCATAACATTTATAGACGATTGCACAAGATATTGTTATGTATATCTTTTGAAAAGCAAAGATGAAGCTTTAGTAGCTTTTAAAACTTGTAAGAATGAAGTTGAAAATCAGCTTAATCTGAAAATTAAGATGATTCGAAGTGATAGAGGCGGAGAGTATGTTGCTCCATTTGAGGAATTTTGCTCGGAAGCGGGTATAATTCATCAAACGACTGCACCTTACTCACCTCAATCAAATGGTGTTGCAGAACGCAAAAATCGTACTCTTAAGGAGATGATGAATGCGATGTTGTTAAGTTCTGGCTTACCCCAAAACTTGTGGGGGGGAAGCCATACTTTCTGCAAACTACATTCTAAATAAGATCCCACACAAAGGTAAAAACGAAACTCCATATGAGTTGTGGAAGGGACGTAAACCGTCATATAAATACCTCAAAGTGTAGGGGTGTTTGGCTAAAGTCGAAGTACCTAAGCCGAAACAAGTTAGAATCGGTCCAAAGACGATCGATTGTGCTTTCATTGGATATGCTAACAATAGTAGTGCATATCGCTTCTTAGTGCACAAGTCAGCAATTCCTGATATAAATGAGGGTATGATCATTGAATCAAGGAATGATGTATTCTTCGAGAATATCTTTCCGAACAAAGAACGGAAAGAAGAAAGTTCGAGTAAACAGACTTATGATACTGCAAGGTTACCTCAAAGTGATGATGAAGAGGAACCAAGACGCAGTAAAAGGACAAAAGTAGCAAAGTCTTTTGGTCCTGATTTTCTAACTTATATGTTAGAAAACGAACCTCGAACTATTCAAGAAGTATTGTCTAGTCCAGAAACTCCTCTCTGGAAAGAAGCTACAAATAATGAGATAGATTCCATCATGCAAAATCACACTTGGGAGTTGGTTGATCTCCCACCGGGATGCAAGCCTTTGGGATGCAAGTGGATCCTTAAAAGGAAGTATAAAGAAGATGGATCTATCGACAAGTAAAAAGCCCGATTGGTAGCTAAAGGGTTTAGACAAAAGGAGGGATATGACTTCTTTGATACATATTCTCCTGTCTCGAGGATTACGTCCATTCGTGTTCTCATTGCTATTGTAGCTTTGCATAACCTTGAGATTCATCAAATGGACGTTAAGACTGCCTTCTTGAATGGTGAACTTGAAGAGGAGATTTATATGGAACAACCCGAGGGGTACGTTGCACCCTGTCAAGAGCAAAAGGTGTGTAAACTTGTTAAGTCACTTTATGGACTAAAACAAGCACCTAAGCAATGGCATGAAAAGTTTGACTCGACTATGAAGTCAAACGGTTTCAAGATCAACAAATGTGACAAGTGTGTGTACATTAAAGGTACTACAAATGATTACGTCATAGTATGCCTTTATGTGGATGATATGTTGATCATGGGTAGTAATCATGATTTAATCGTGAATACTAAGAACATGTTGAAGAAGAACTTTGGCATGAAGGATATGGGATTATCTGATGTTATATTAGGGATTAAAATCTCAAGGACTTCAGATGGAATTGTCTTGTCACAATCCCATTATGTCGAAAGCATACTTAGAAGGTTTAATGATTTTGATAATCCTACAACTAAGACACCTGTAGATATAAGTCTGCACTTGGCTAAGAATAGAGGCGAACCAGTTTCTCAGCTGGAATATGCACGGGTGATTGGCAGTCTGATGTACTTAACGAATTGTACACGTCCAGACATTGCATATTCAGTGAGTATACCAAGTAGGTTCACGAGTAACCCGAGTACGGATCACTGGAAAGCCATGACAAGGGTACTTAGATATTTAAAGCATACCATGAACTATGGAATACTTTATACGAGATATCCAGCAGTATTAGAAGGACACTATGATGCAAATTGGATATCAGACACGAAAGACTCCAAGTCCACAAGTGGATTTGTTTTCACAATAGGTGGAGGAGCGGTGTCGTGGAAGTCTTCTAAGCAGACGTGCATAGCTCGATCCACTATGGAATCCGAGTTTATTGCTTTAGATAAAGCTGAAGAAGAAGCATAATGGCTTAGAAACTTCTTAGAGGATATTCCTTGTTGGAATAAGCATGTGCCTGCTGTTATGATAAACTGTGATAGTCAGTCAGCAATCGGAAGGGCACAAAGCAGTATGTATAATGGTAAGTCTAGACATATACGTCGGAGACACAATACTAATAGAGTGTTGATTTCGAATGGGGTTATTTCGGTTGACTACGTGAAGTCAAAGGAAAACCTTGCGGATCCGCTTACGAAAGGCATAAATCGAGATCAACTGTATAAACTGTTAAGGGGAATGGGCTTAAAAATGTTCATAGCGGTAACCCAACCTTGTGAATTGGAGATCCCAAGACCTTGGTTCAATGGGACAACTAAGTTATGAATGTTCAGTTGAACACTTGGAAAATGTGTTAGCTCATTCTCGATACATCCAAGTGAATGTAAACTGTTGAATGTGGTGAGGTTAAGTTTAAGACTTTTAATGATTCCTATACCGTAAGGTGGAGTATGGCAGAATACTCTTCAATAGGAGATCACCTATATAAGTGAGAAATAATGGCTGCTTCGAAAGAAACACTTATGAATCTAAGATATGGTTTAGGGCCGAAATGGACACAACGTGAAAACTACAAGTGTTAGAGTTATTATTGTGTAAGTATTGTTGTCTTGGTTTACACAAACGGCTGACTAGTTCAAGACATCGCGTTACTAAGCAGCTAGTAAATCCGATAGTATTTTACTAAGTAAGGTTCAAAGCCACAAGCTACCTATCCTGATGCAATAACGATTCGCCGATGCTTTCAAGCGAATTTGCATACACGCATGCATTAATTTCATTCATGTGGGGGATTGTTGGAATTTGGTTCTTGATAAATTGGGTGTTGACCCGATTTTGACCAAATAATTAAGTGGTTTCCATTAGTGAAAAATAGAATTAAATTATTTGTAAAAATTCTACTAAGAGAGTAGATGAGAATAGCATTTGGAATTTCTCAAAACCGATCTGGGTGAATGAGAAATTAATGCTAGAAATTAGCCACTTAATACAAATAAATGGTATGGAAAATGGAAAATGCGGGGAAGGAGAAATGCTCCATCCCACATAGGAAAAAGGGGATAAAGTTGCACAAGTTGGACTAATGGGTTTGAGCCTTGTGGGCACTGTTCGCCTATATTTTTAGCTTCACCGCAAGTGTACGGTGTTCGTTATCGAATAGGGTAGCAAGGTCGTATCCACGGAGACTAATAAATCAATAGGCTAAGTATTGAGCCAAGATAGTTTTACTTTTATTTAGACGATCAATATTTGATGGTTGTTGTTTTGAGATTAAGACAATTTAAATCACTAAAACACGAAAATAAGATAACACAAATGAAAGAAGTATCAAGATGATGAAATGGATTTCGAGTTAAGGTTTCGATTAATAATCCTCTTGTTGTCCGATTAAATAAAAGCCAAGGTTATTATCAATATTCCTATAAGACGATCACAAACTATTTTATCCTCCCTCTCGAGATGCATATAAAATGTAGATTGAAATATCTATGCTAGCATCTCTACTCAACATAAGATACACAACTCCCAAAAGCATCAAAGATCAAATGTCCTCACAATATTCGCAAACCTCTCGATTCATGCAAATATTCGTGTCAAGTACTTAAGATCTAATATTGAAACTCATCTCTCGAATTATGAATCAATATATCAAATAAGTTAAATCATTGGCCAAGTGATAAAACAAGAATAAGCTCAAAGTACTCAAATAGGCTTCAAGACAATAACTTCAACTAAGATTAAAACATTCAACAAGAGTTCATTAATCTACTTCCAAAACCCGGAAATCACAAGAGTTTAGCTACACATGATTAAACAACTTACACACAAAGTGTTCAAAGTCATTACAAATGAAACTAAAAGAGTGAAACTAAAAGAGAAGCAAGAAAACTTAGGAACGTCGACAATCTCTCGATGTATCTCCGTTCTTCAAGCTCCGATGCAACCCGATTATCTCCTTGATGTCTCCTTCCAAGAGTTGACTCTTGTCTTGTGTTGTAGATCCCAAAAAAATCGAATTCCCCTTGTGTGCGCCCCCAAAAAGCCTTTTTATACTCCCCCATCATGTTTAGGGCTTAATCTGCAGATTATGGGATTCATGACAGACGCACGGGTGGTGCGCCCACGCGCACGGTTACCCGTGCGCCACCCTCTTTGGAATACCCCAACTCTGTAGGGCGCACGGGTGGTGCATCGGAGCACGGCCTACCCGTGCGCCACTCCGTGAGATATCCCGACTCTCTGTAGGGCGCACGGGTGGTGCGCCCATGCATGGGCTACCCGTGCGCCATCATTTGCCTTCAATCAACCTTATACGAGGGGGTGCACGGGTGGTGTCTTGAGGCACGCCTAACCCGTGTGCCCCTGTTTCTTCCGTGAACGCTCAACTTTCACTCTTTTAGGCTTCATGTTTCGTATATCCACTCAATTCTCCGCGTTTCTACTTTGCTTTCCTCATATTCTTATTCAATTAGCTTCAAATATCATGAAATTCCTACAAAATAAGCAAAGTGTAATATCTTTTCCACAAGGAGTGAATATGTAACATTTAACGCGAGTATATGCATGTTTACTTATCATTATAGCTCGAAATACACATCGAAACACATTTAAAATTCACACTTATCAAAATCCCCAAACTTAAACCGTTGACCGTCCGATCAACAATTTTTTTGAAAACACGATAAAGCACAACGAGGAGATAAGAATAAAAGCGCACACAACGGATCCAAAAAGAAATTCATATTATTCATCATGAATGTCAAGCAACATACCAATCAAACCTCAAATATCCGATCAAAGAACACGCCGCCAAGTAAAACAAAGTGAAATGCTCTGAATTCCAACTCTCAAAGTTAAGTGTATACTCTCATCTCTCGAGGATATAGGACGTGTTTACGCTCAAATCAGTTCGATGTCGCAAAATTACCATAGGCTTGCAATTCGTCTCATATCTCCGCCACTAGAGTGTATGCAATTTGTGAATCAAAAAGGACTTTCTCATTTGGTTGTAATGAAAGCTCTTTGGTTTGGGTAGGAAATTTTGGATAAAGTGACTCAAACTCGAGTATATAGACCGATGAGCATATCAATCATTTTCATTACAATCCCATATGCTACTCCAATTATCCCTCATTTTTATCGACTTCATTTATCTCCATTTCCTTTCTTTCTTTTGAGAAACGCCTCCATTCACAATCCTTCGCCCTCCAAGGTTTATCAACTTTTCAATCAATTTTTTTTTTTTTTCATTTGTGCATTTTCAACACTTTTTATTCAACTCCTTTCCTTCCTCTTTATGTCCCATTTAACCAAGTATGCCCACTTATCCTACTTTTCAATTCCCACCCATTCATCCTCATTCATTCCTTTACTCAACGCTATACATTCGAGTTTAAGGTGATGGATATATTAAGATCAAGGGTTAAATTTTGTGGTTATCAAAGAAATAGGCTATAGGCTCAACTTGGCTAACTAGGAATTTCAACATCTTTAGGTAGGTAAAAAAGGCTTGAAAGGCTAGCAAAGATGGCCTTTAATCACATTCACATTCGCATACAACATGTGGCCTTGACAGAGATACCCAAGCAAGTTCTAGAATTCTAACAACATGGTGATACACTCAAATCACAACAAGCTGCGCAAGATACAAGCAAAAAAGGCTCAAAAGCTCACAGGCTTGCAATTATGTAATTCAAAGCATCAAACCAAGTTTTCCATATCAACATGCTCAATGTCATCTATTCAAGGCTCAATCAACTCATTACCAACATCCAATCCCAACAATATGAATTTTCAATCAACACACACAAATAGCAAGTTGCAACATGCCCGGTCAACTCACTCTCTAACTACTACGAAAACAATAAACATGCTAAAGCTATAAACGTGCTCTAATGCAAATGCAACCTAGCATGCTTCTAATGCAACTATATGAAAACACAAAATGCATGAACCTTTTTTTTTTTTTTTTTGTGTATCCACACTTTTCATATATTAAAATACTATCTCTCCCCCCAAACTTGAATGAAATTATAGTGTCCTAAGGGGAAAAATAGAATTTCAATAACGAAAAGTGGGGATATACCTGAATAAAAAACACACAAAAATGAAACAAAAACACACAAATCACACTCATTAAAAGAAATACACAAATCAAATCACTCAAATCACACAACTATGAAACTAAACACACACAAAAAACCGTTGGGTTGCCTCCCAACAAGCGCTATATTTAACGTCGTTAGCTTGACGCCTTTTGATTCCGATTATGATCTTTGCGAAATGAGGCTTGTCACCTCATTGTGCGATTTTCCATGCCAATCCCGCTCACTTGGATTTACACCTCCTTGATCATTACTAAAGGAGGTTTTTCATGCTCGTCAACTATCCATATGTTCTCCTCTTCATCGTGCGAATGGTACGTGCACGCTCTTGGTTCAACTTCAGGCTTTTTGTGCCTTTCCTTCTCCTTCATTGATAATCCCGCATATTATCTTTAAAATGCACACAATTATTCAAGCTATTGGCTTGAGTACGTAAATTAGCAATTGTTTTTGTTTTACAACCATTAAGATCATCATGTCCTTTCATATTAGGAAAACGGAAAATGAAATACGCTCATCATCAACTTGTAATGTAAGCTCCCTTTCTTAACATCTATTAGTGCTTCGCGGTTGCCAAAAATGGACGCCCAAGTATAAGAGGGTGTCACAATCCTCATTCATATCTAGCACTAGAAAATCCACGGGGAATATGAATTTATCGACTTTTATGATCACATCTTCTAGTATCCCGTTGGATATACGAGTGATCTATCCGCGAGTTGTAGGGTGACCGTGGATGGTCTCACTTCTCCGAGTCCAAGCTTCCCGAGAACGGACGGTGGCATCAAATTAATACTAGATCCTAGATCACAAAGTACATTATCAAAGAAAATATCGCCTATTGTACAAGGGATAGTGAAACTCCCCGGATCTTTCGGCTTTTGCGGTATTTTCCTTTGTATGAGTGCGCTACATTCTTCCGTCAAGTTTACAATCCCATTCTCCGCCCATTTGTTCTTGTTGGACATCGCTTCCCTAAAAACTTCGCATAATTTGGCATCCTGTTTCATTGCTTTCCGCAAAAGGAACGTTAATGTGCAATTTTTAAACATGCCCACAAATTTAGCAAATTGATTATTGATTAGTCTTGTGAAACAATCGGGAAAGGGAAGAGGAATATTATATTTCAACAAATTAGAGTTAGGATACGATTCACGTTTCTTGGCTCTTTTTTGTTTATCTATTTGTTGCTCGGTTCCTCCTTTAACTTTCATATTGCCTTGGGCTTCGTTTTGTCATTTCCTGAATTTGAATGGTAGGTTCGGCATCACACACGACCTGGTCGTGCGTTGATATACGGGTCGTGCGTGACTCCGACATCACACCAATATCAGCATTTTCAGACTCTTCATTCTCTTTTCCACCCCACACATGGATGGCATTGCAATGTTCCCTCGGGTTGACCTCTGTGTTGCTTGGAAATTGACCCTTTTGATGTTGACTCCCCACAATTGCAGCCAATTGACCTATTTGAGTTTCCAGATTCTTTATTGAGCTTGCCACTTGTTGTTCTAACTTATCCATCCTAAGGTCTTGCTTATCGAGGCGGCTCCTCGTCTCATTCATGAAAGCACTAGATTGATTTATGAAAGAGGTGAGTATATCTTCCAACGACGATTTGCCTCCTCCATTACCGCCTCCACTTGAAGTATGAAATCCCGGCGGAGGTTGTAACACATTCTTTGTATTTGCATAGGAAAAATTTTCATGATTTCTCAACCCTGGATGGTAGTGCGTTGGGTTTGAATTATTTAGGAAATTTTGAAATTAGGTTATTCACATAACTTACCTCTTCCATCGGATATAGAAGAGCTTCACTACCCGTGCTCGTGTCCGCTTCCCGGCCCCTTCGTAAATACATTCAATTGAGTTGTCAAAGCCGCTACTTGTGCCGACAATGTTTTGATAGGGTCCGAATCGAGATTTCGGCTACTCGTTGTACATTGGATCTTTCGGATGGCCATTGGTAATCGTTCATGGCCATTTCTCAAGAATATTTAAGGCATCTTGTGGAAACCTTGCCAACAATGCTCCTCCCATTGTGGCATCAACAAAGGCCCTCGTTTGCCCCATTAGACCATTGTAAAAGAAACATAATTGTTGATCCTGGAGGAAAGCCGTGTTGTGGACATCTTCTTAACAAATCCCTAAATCTTTCCCAAGTCTCGTACAAAGGCTCGGAGTCAAATTGTCGAATTGAGTGATCTCACTTTTGAGCTGCAAAGTTTTGCTTGGTGGAAAGAATTTAAACAAAAACTTTTGGCTCAAATCATCCCAGTGCTCACACTTCCTTGCGTCAAAGTACCCAACCAATTTCTCGCCTTATCCCGTAAAGAGAATGGGAATAGGCGCAATCTTATGGCGTCATCCGAGACTCCGTTCATCTTGATCGTATTGCATATTTGGATAAAATGGGCAAGGTGAGAGTTAGGATCTTTCGTTGCAAACCCCCCAAATCGATTCTGTTGCACCATATTGATTTAGTGCGGTTTGAGCTCGAAGTTGTTGGCATTGATGGGAATATGGGCAATACCACCGTAATTACGATTCGTTTGTGGTCGAAAGTAATCACGAATGGCTTTCTTTGTTGAACCGATATCGGTAACTCGTTTCCACCATTGTTTGGCGGTATTGGTAACTCATTCAAATCCCCATTATCGGATTGTGTTGTCTTTCGGCTCGTCTAGTGGTAGATCGATTCTCCTCGCGAAAGCCTCAACTTCCGGTATGAGCGGTATTAAGTCCCCCGCTTGGAACGCGTGTTCATACACTACCGGACCAAACTAGAAGAAACAAGTCAAATAATGTGGAATTCAAGTCACACAAAAAAAAAAAAAAAACAAAATAAATAATAAAGAAAAATGTCTAAATTAAGAATAATTCTATCTATCGCAATATTAGCACCAAAAATTGTATTAGTCCCCAACAACGGCGCCAAAAACTTTTTCGCTTTATATTTTTAGCTTCACCGCAAGTGTACGGTGTTCGTTATCGAATAGGGTAGCAAGGTCGTATCCACGGAGACTAATAAATCAATAGGCTAAGTATTGAGCAAGATAGTTTTACTTTTATTTAGCGATCAATATTTGATGGTTGTTGTTTTGAGATTAAGACAATTTAAATCACTAAAACACGAAAATAAGATAACACAAATGAAAGAAGTATCAAGATGATGAAATGGATTTCGAGTTAAGGTTTCGATTAATAATCCTCTTGTTGTCCGATTAAATAAAAGCCGAGGTTATTATCAATATTCCTATAAGACGATCACAAAAACTATTTTATCCTCCTCTCGAGATGCATATAAAATGTAGATTGAAATATCTATGCTAGCATCTCTACTCAACATAAGATACACAACTCCCAAAAGCATCAAAGATCAAATGTCCTCACAATATTCGCAAACCTCTCGATTCATGCAAATATTCGTGTCAAGTACTTAAGATCTAATATTGAAACTCATCTCTCGAATTATGAATCAATATATCAAACAAGTTAAATCATTGGCCAAGTGATAAAACAAGAATAAGCTCAAAGTACTCAAATAGGCTTCAAGACAATAACTTCAACTAAGATTAAAACATTCAACAAGAGTTCATTAATCTGCTTCCAAAACCGGAAATCACAAGAGTTTAGCTACACATGATTAAACAACTTACACACAAAGTGTTCAAAGTCATTACAAATGAAACTAAAAGAGTGAAACTAAAAGAGAAGCAAGAAAACTTAGGAACGTCGACAATCTCTCGATGTATCTCCGTTCTTCAAGCTCCGATGCAACCCGATTATCTCCTTGATGTCTCCTTCCAAGAGTTGACTCTTGTCTTGTGTTGTAGATCCCAAAATGCGAGAATTCCCCTTGTGTGCGCCCCAAAAAGCCTTTTTATACTCCCCCATCATGTTTAGGGCTTAATGTCTTTGCAGTTATGGGATTCAGTATGAGACGCACGGGTGGTGCGCCCACGCACGGGTTACCCGTGCGCCACCTCTTGGAATACCCCAACTCTCGTAGGGCGCACGGGTGGTGCGTCGAGCACGGCCTACCCGTGCGCCACTCCGGTGAGATATCGACGACTCTGTAGGGCGCACGGGTGGTGCGCCCATGCATGGGCTACCCGTGCGCCATGCTCTGCACTTCAATCAACCTTATACGGGGGTGCACGGGTGGTGTCTTGAGGCACGCCTAACCCGTGTGCCCCTGTTTCTTCCGTGAACGCTCAACTTTCGCTCTTTTAGGCTTCATGTTTCGTATATCCACTCAATTCTCCGCGTTTCTACTTTGCTTTCCTCATATTCTTATTCAATTAGCTTCAAATATCATGAAATTCCTACAAAATAAGCAAAGTGTAATGTCTTTTCCACAATGAGTGAATATGTAACATTTAACGCGAGTATATGCATGTTTACTTATCATTATAGCTCGAAATACACATCGAAACACATGTAAAATTCACACTTATCAGGCACCCAAGTTTTTAAAGGGGTGAGGACGTACATTACTTGTGGGTTTGGTTCAAAGCACACGCGCGCACCGCCGCCGCCGCCGCCGCCCGCCGGCCGGCTCGCGGGCCCGGTCCGAGTCGTGGGTCGCAGGTCGTGGGCTTGGGCTTCAAGGCCCTTATTCTTTTTGGACCAAAAACCTTTAAAATTAAATGTTTAATTAATTTTTAATTAATTTTCGTAATTAATTAAAAGAGTTCAACCTGGGAAAAGGTTCGGCCCCGCGCACGGGCGGAAGCACGGCCCGTGCGGTCGGGTCGTGCTACTACTGCGAGAAGTTTTGAGCCAGACGCCGCCTGGGGCGCACGGCCGTGCGTCTGGGTCTTGCGCCTTGCCGAACGTTTGCGCAGCAGCGCACGGCCCGTGTGTCTGGTCTTGCTCCCCTGCTGCAGTGAAAAATTCTGCTGTTGATGCAAAATGTGTCTTTTCTAGCCAAAAGACGTGTTCTTTCCATACGAGGCGCCTAAGGCCTATAATACTCGATCACTGGTGACTGAAAACAAATACGAAATTATCAGATAACAATAACCGAGCATTGCATTTTGCATCTTGTCTCATTTCCTCCTTCAAAAGTTTGAAAGTCGAAAAACACTTCTTGTTCGCTGTATTCCGGTTTTTGCAAGTGCTGCTAAACCGGAATTGTAAGTCGTTGTATCTTAGAGGCGAGTGCCGGAACCGTAAACACTCGGTATATGGGGCGTTTTCGTCTTACGGAGACTGTATCTAATACAGGCCTCGACTAAACCGTACACTTAGCCATTTTCTTCTAAAGAGAAACCATACACCAGATATATTTTTTGATAACAAAAATAATTTGATTTATTTTTGGAATTTCCTTACCAAAATAAAATGGCCCTACCTCCTGTCATACCTTCTGCAACCGCACCGCATCGCGCGAGTTTTCAGAATTAAAAGACAAAAGAAATTTAAGAACATGAAGAAAAAAAAAAAAGTAAGGCCCTGCAGAACACGCCACGTAGTAGGGCATATTATTCATTATTTTCCTAAATGCAATAATTGATTGACAAAGAAAAAAAAGAGTACAAACTATTAACCTAAATTATAAGTGCAAATTTAATTGTTATTCCTATTGCTGTTTAAGCTATCTATCATATTTATCTTTTGATAATCCTACACAAAAATTTCAAATCTTAAAGTTTGGTATATCCTTTACTTTTATCCACGAGATAAAAAAAATTGACTATTTAATTGATAACTACGCTTCGAAAAATAGCCGAATTGAGCGAGCAGTCTGCACTCTGCAGCGTCAACGGACCTATAATTTTCGCATAAATGGAATTAAGAGAAAAAAACAAAACAAAATAAATAAAAATTGTAGAGGATTTGTCTCATTTGTAGACAAATTGTGAAGTCAAGAAGCCTATATTGCAATTTCGCTAGCCACCCATGGGAATTTTTGGGTCCCTTTGATTTGTTTCTATGTGGAAAACACTCGTACATGTGAAACTACGTAGCCCCACCTTCTACATCTAAGAAACCTTGTATGGTTATCCACTGTCTATTTTTTCTTTTTTTAATTTGCAACTCATGATCTTATGGGTTAGAATGATTTGAGACTTGAACTGAATTCAAATATTCACAATACCTTTACATTCATATATTATAATACTCCTACTAAAATTGTGTAAATCGATTCTTGGAAATTATTTAAATATGTTAATATTAACCGTCAAGATCCATCTGTCTGATGACATCTTAGTTAGGTTCTTAGACCCTTGGTCAATATTTCATTTCTCCATCCCTACAATCCTCCTTTGCAATATCAAAAAAAAAATATCGGCCAATTTTTTCTTCTCAAAAATCCTATACATGTTATGACTTATGTGGTCGTCGTTCTATACTTCTGAGTTGTGTAAGAAGCGGAAAGAAGGTAGAAACAATAAATTATTGAGCATTGATTCTTTTCCTTTTGGGCTCTATCTTAAATGTTAGCATTTTTTTCTTTTTTGTCCACAATTCCCGATGCAGATCTAATTTTTGGCTTATTTTGATTCTTTTTCTTTTTGGGTTCATCTTATTAAAGGTGTAACTGTGTAAGATATTCAACTTTCAATTTTCACCAGAATATGTGGGTTGTAAGAAAGATTGCATTTTTTTTTAAAAAAAAAAGTTGGATAATGTGCTATACATTCAACCCAATCCCAATCCACCGAAGGAAACGTGTCAAGAGGCTAAACAATTGATTAAATATCTAACAAATTGTGGGTTCTCCTACCCGATTTTCTTTGGTAGATTGGGTTGAATATAACAAATTATCCAACTCAGTTCAGCATTTACTTTAGGGTAAAACTCATTTTATGTCTTATGCTCTCACTGAATCTCACTTTACCTCTTATACTCTTATTAAATCTCACTTTACTCCCTTATATTATTAAAATATTATTTTATATTCATATTCAATTCCTTTATTAAATGATCATTTTATGCTCATCTATTAGTTTTAATAATATAACAAACTATATTAAAAGTATTTAATATTGATAAATTTGTACTTATTTTTTTCAAAATAATTGAAAAGTTACTAATAATATTTCACATCTTTAATAAAAATGCATTTGATATATACTATATAATTTTAAGTTTGTAATGAATAAGAAATTTAAAGTATAAATGCATTAGATATTTAGATAATAGAAAATATCATATTATATAGTAATTTTATGGGGACTACAAAATTTAAATAATTAGCAACTAAATGTAAAATATAAATATTTTTAAATAAATTTAATATTAATTAAATGTTAATTAATTAAATTGTGAAATTTAATTTGAAAAGAGAACTATGTTAAATAGAAAAAAAATTGTCATTTTAGTGGTTAATTTTTGAATACTAAAATGAATATTTTTAAATTTAACAAAATTTCTATTAAATATGTCTATACAGTTATCTATATTTTTAAGATTATATTAATATAATTCATTAATAATGAGAAACTCAGTACAAATAGTTTACTTATATTGCAAAATATTATTTAAAATATAATACACAATTTTTAGATTTTTGATGGAAATAAAAATGAATGTGTATGAATATGTTAGCTACCAGAAAATAACCTAGAATATAGTTATTTAATATGAACTATATTCCGTTAACAAAAATAGGAACTATATTAAAAATTTATTATCTAGCAAATAATCTTTCCAAAAAAACTAAAATATGAATCGAATACCATTAAATTTATCAAATGATGATAAAAAAATATGATGATAAAATGATATTTTAGTAGTATAAGGGGGTAAAGTGATACAAATTGAGAGTATAATGGGGTAAAGTGATACAATTAAAAGTATAATGAGATAAAGTGAGATTCAATAAGGGCTCGTTTGGTTGGGTGTTATGCTAGGGATATCAACCACTTTTGTTATAAATCATGCATATTGTTTTGTTTGGTTCAACATTGCTGGGCCCATGAAAAAGACAAGGCTCGGTCTCTTATCAAATGAATTTAATGATACCATATCCCACTATAGGGGTGGGATACATTTCCCATCATTTTCTCTTGCAAACCGAAATTACCCCCTTACCCCTTTGATGTCCTTGTATGTTGTGAAAATGGTAAATAAATTATAAGTTAGGGCTACAAAGGTCACATCCACCTTGAATAAATGTTCTTATCCAACATGAACCAAACACGTTATTAATAAAACCATTTGTGTCCTATTGCCCAATCCATCAAACAAACACAATAATAAGACTTATTGTATCCACATGATAAGACTGGAAAATGAAATGAGAATTAATCATGCACATTACCATTATGCAACCAAACGAGCCATAAGAGTATAAGGGGGTAAAGTAAGATTTACCCTTTACTTTATTTGTTAAGGGCCCATGATGACACCCAAGTCCGCCATGAAATGCTCAAAATGCAGGATGCTCACCTTAAGGGTGGCAAATCGTCCGAACCGTGCCTTTATCGGGCAGGCCCGATAAGAGCACAATCCGATAAGCACTAACCCGAACACGGCCCGATAAGCTTAATGGGCCAAAAATGGTAACCGAACACGACATGATAAAAACCCGATAGCCAGTGCACGCCCGCGTTTAACCCGATAAACAAATTTATTTATATTTATTTATTATTAATTTTTTGGCTCATTTGAACAATTTAGAGCATTTTGCTCGTTAAACAATTTACTAATATAGTATAATATTATTTTTTTGTTCAAATATTTATCACATATAAAGCCCTCTTAGGAAGTTAGAATGAGAAAAATAATATGTAAAAAAAAGATATTATTTGTCATCGAGTCTTATCGGGTTGGCCCAGTACGGACCCAATTTCTTATCGTTCTTATCGGGTCGGCCCAATAACGGTCCAAACCCCATAACACTTGGCCCAAACCCAATAATTTTGTGTTGTGTTCATATCGTCAAATCAAACTCCTAGCTCACCTCTTCCCTGAGGTGGAAATGAAATAATCCAACGATATTTATCATGTAGAATGTCAAAAAGCCTCTCAGGGCCCATGATGACACCCAAGCCCGCCATGACATGCTCAAAATGCAGGATATGTCATCTCTTCCCTGAGGTGGAAATGAATAATCCATTATCTATCATATAGAATGTCAAAAAGCCTGACTTGCCAACTAGTAAATTTCACCTCCAAATTTCACCTCCATCCCCAAGTCGAACTTGTGAGATGGTTTTATCCATGCTACACCTAGAGGAATACTCCATGCGTAACATGGATTTATCGTGAATAAACACAAAATCACACAATCACACGCAATAGGCGTGTATTATGTGCAAATCTAAGGTAAATACTACACCTGGTGTATTCCTTGCCCTTGTGAGATTGAAAAGTCTCAGGTACAAACACATTCTCCAGTCACACCAACCCAAATCCCCCAAAAAATTCAAAATATATATATTTAGCAGTCATAAACAGAAGCTTAATATTGTCCAACTAAATCACAATAGGTTAGGCCAGCCTGGAAATAGACCAAGTACAAGGTAGAAATGAAACCAAAAAAAAAAAAAAAAAAAGCCAAGGAGCTTTAATACAACAAAAACCCATCATAACTAAATTTTTATACATGTCACAAACTCAAACCCAGCTTACCAACAAACTTGCATAAGCACACAAAAAAAGGCAGTCATATATTCCAACTATCAACTCATCGGACTAAGCAGATTCTCGTCACTTTCATTTTCATCCCCAAGCTTATACTCACTGAAATGGTTGACTCTGAACTTCCATTCTCCTTTGAGTGGATCATACGACACAAACTCGGCACCTTGATCCTCAGCTTTTCTTTTAAGCATCTCTTTATACTTCTCTATTCTTGGTCCCTCAGTGAACTGTTGACCAGTCTTCTTATCGAAACATTTTATATTAAGAAGCGTTACTTCAGCTGGTTTGTTGAGACCTTGTCCCACAGGAGGTTTTTTGCTCTCGTCCATATAAACAATCACCTCACGATTGTTGAATTGGATAAGAGACTCGAGATCAAGCCTTCGAACATCTGTCTCCCCAAAGAACTTGATGCTGCCATAACCGTGTCTTCCGACCACAAAGTCCTTTACATGGCGGCAAAAGCCTGGCTCGGCTCTTTCCTTTGCGGCTAGCTCCTGAATTCGTGGCTCAGTAAAATAATCAGAGTGGCGAAGCTTTGGCATTAGTGCCTCAATGTCAGCTCCGTGCTCATAAACGATTGCGGCTTCGCCAGCTCGGTGACCTGTAAGAGTGATGTAAGAGTCTCCTTTCTCACCGTCGTGGACTCCGTTGGTTTTTTGGTTCGCTTTTACGGGATTGATTTGTTCTTTATCAAGGCCATTTTCAAGTGAATCTTCAGTGAGGACAGCTGAATTACAGAGGACTTGTTCAGTATTTGGAGGAGGTAGCGTGTTTTGCATGAAAGATAAATAAACAGGTATTTACTGAAATCGCATTAATAAAAAGAGTTAAAAATATCACATATCTAGATATGTGGATTAGCCGAAAACTATGGAATTTTCATACACAATTATGGTGTTTCCGCACTGTGTTTGATGATAGCAGTAATGGCTAGTACAAGAATGGCAATTCCTTTGTCTCAAACATGCCACAACAACATACAAAAGAGGAATGAACTACCAAGTTCATGTTCTTCACCATTAACATATCTACATGATTCTTATCTATTTTTCCTCTTTCATCTTTTCATTTTTTCCTGAACCAAGGGTCAACATCAATGGAGGATACAAATGCAGTACAAACTCCCAATATATTAGCTCCGTTAATCAATCGACAAAATTTTAAAAAATAGAGTACGAAAATTGTAATATGTACTTTCATTCTATATTTTGTTGAGGCTTCAATTTTACATGACGGGTCGGAAAGATAATGATTCTAAATCCGATTACTTGCACAGATGTACTTCATCACAGTGCAATTATACACCTCAAAAAAGATCGTATTGTTTAGAACTACGGGCCAATGTTCATAAGAGTAATTTGGTTTGACCAGATAACCTTTTCGAGAAAAGATAACGTTGTACAACTGTGAATAAAAACAGAACAAGCATGAAACATGAAAAAGTACTAAAATTCCATCAGAAATTTTACATAAGAAAATCTATGCAAGATACTAGCAAATTTCACATAAAATAGCACTTACCATCTTTGTCCTTGGTATGGTGCCCATTCATGGAATTGTAGACATCTTGACGAACCTTACCTGTTGATTAACAATCATCGGACATAAAGGTATACAAAAGTAGTCAGAGAGAGAGAGAGAGAGAGAGAGAGAAGAAAAGGTGAAATAGCGAGAGCACAAAGTGAAGTAGAGTCTACTCTAACTCTACTTAATCTAATTCACTGGAGCAGTCCACAGCCAGCAAATTTTAATAACACTATTTTCCTCTACGTGACTTAAAATCCATTACTTACAGGAGCACCCCTCCCTCCACCCCACCCCCCAATTGATCCTCACGAAAAAGGTACACGGATAATAATTCTCTTGCATCATCCTCCATGGAGAATGAAAATCCCAGTAACTTGACAATACAGACAAAAGGGCCCAAACTAATCTTGCATACACAGTACAAGTGAGAATCCAACCACCTATCCAAAATTGCAAATAAGTCCCAGTCTCCGAGCAAAACAAAATGTACATCAAGCACTCTAATAATACAGGAACTTCAATTAAATTGGGAGATCAAAGAGCACATCAGTCATGGATACTCTGGGAAAGCTCTTCATCCATAATCAAGGTTGCTTTAAGCCAATACCCAACATCATTATCACATCTCTCCAGCCTATGAGGAAATGACATAACTTCCAATAACTGCACTCGAGTTAAAAGAAAATGAAAGCTACAAGATAATAAAAACAACCAACTAACAGAAGGTAAGTAGGACCTTGTATGTTGTCCATATACTTGCAGTGCAAAATTGTCATAACTGGAAGTACTAGCAGCAAGAAACTACTTCTAATCCCTTCCAAAGAGCATGAAATCCAGCAATGAGGTGAAGAAAGAGATTTGTGTTTACCATTCTCATGCACAGGAGTGTCGGTGGCATTTGTTTTCTCTGCGCTGGATCTAGAATGCCACTGTTCCAGTGGACGAATTACTAGAGCTCTTGGATTCTCCCTGGGAACAAAAAGAGCATCTGCTTTTGGCGTGCTGGGTGTTTCTTCATCATCATTAAAAAATGGCACCTAAAGAGAAACATGAAAACACAAAATCAAGCAATCAACATCCTGTGGCAGCCTAACAGCATTCCCAAGAGGCTCTCTATGAAAAATAATCTTTATTTTGAAGAGTTATTCACCAAAAATCATCTCCAACAAACTCTTTATTTTAAATTTTGACTCTCCAAATTTGGAGAGCCAAAACAACTCTCTAGATTAATTGCATTAAATGGTCAATTGCTTCCAATATTTTATTTGTTGTATTCTTGCACTTTTAATGACCATCTTGAAAGGCAATTTCCAAAAAATCATACAAATTTGAAATAAAGAGCCAAATACAAAGAGTGTGTTGGAAGATGTCCAAAATATTACTCTTTAAATTTAAAGATGCTCTTTATTTTGCAAGAATTGCTCTTTAAATTTGAGGAGTCTCTTGGGGATGCTCTAACAATGTACTCTGAGTGAAAATATTTTATACCATATAGAATATCATTGAAAGAGTATTAATTACCTTTGGACCATCAGTTTTTGGGTGATATTTCCTTACAGGCAGCCTAAGACGCCTTTGAGAAAGGTGTCGAGATGTCAAAAGTGATGATATTCTCACAGGCGCTGGTCTTTCAACTACCTGCTTGAGAATGACAGTATCAATGCATTTTCTCTGTATGATCAACTTCTGATCGATCAACTACTGTAGCATAGTGAAAGGACTATGGCTCAAAGATATCATGCCAGGTTTTCTGGTTGTTTAGTCAAGTACAAGAATACTTACCGGTAAGCTAGAAATTCCATATTGAATAGAAGGAGAAGCGCCTGTGCGGCCAATTGACATCTGGGGCATTGCTGGTAAAGTTCCAAAAGGATTTGTAATGGGGGCCACTTGTGCAACCACAGAGCTCTGAGTACCTGACCTGTAAAATAAATACAAGACAAAATTCATATAAAATCTCAGACACGCAAGAAAATAATATTAACGCAAATCACATTACAAACTTTATGACCATCAGTGGGTTTGGGAAACCTGCAGTACATTTCTACGGAAAAAAATCCAAACACAATTATTCAAATTACCAAGACCTAAGCGCATGAAGTCATAAATATGATGTTGGCATTTGGAAACACTTCAGCCTTGTATGCTTATGTTTCCAGGGTCCATTTCCAGTTTCTATTGTTGAAAAATGAGTTTTGAAACATTATTGGTTTGTGAGTGAAAATTGGAATTACGTTTGAATGAACGAATGAAATTAGATTTTATGTTGGTTTGGGAATGAGAATATGTTTGGTTACATAGTTTTAAAATAGTTTTTTGTCTATAATATTTTGACAAGTTGATAGTGGTGGGTCCACTTTAAATATTTTAAATTGAATATATAATATTATATTTGTAAGATTGTAAGTTGTGGGTCCCGTTTAATAGATATAATTTAAAATAGTAATATTTTAAGTAGATTCAGTTGGTAATAGTGGGTCCCACGTGTGTAGGGTTCGGAATTAAAATTATAGGTGTGAGAAATTGTTTTATGTGTAAAATGGAAAGTGAATATGATGATTTCCAATGCAAAAGTTAATAGCAAACATGATTCTATTTTTTTGAATAGTTGGAAAATGGAAATTGTGACTCGGAAACATAACCATACAAGACCGATCAACTCTATAAATTACGATTACAGAAAAGATACAATTTCGATAGCACAAGTCAACAATCAAACGATTCAATCTCATCAACTTTCTTTTAATCTTAAAAAATATTTGTTCTCATCATTTTCTTTCTACTCTGTGGTGACTCAGATACAACAAAGAGAAAGGTTTCATATTCCAAGACTTGAAATACTAATTTGGTGTAAGCACCTAAATAATACCGATTTAAAATACTTTTGTATCCTTGTTTCAAACCTTTAGCTTATGTGTAATTAAGGCATCATGTGTCTTCTTTTAGGAAAGGTCTATTCTATTTACTAAGAAAGTACATCAAGGTGGAACCACCACAAATTCTACAAAGTTAACATAGCAAGTCTAGGGAAATTCTTCAAAAGGAACCTACTAGGACGTATAGATGTATATGGGGTAGATTCCATTCTCTACTCAACCAAAAAATTCATTGTCAGTGGAGCTTTCACTAATGAAACAGCCCTACAATTGGCAACACTGAAATAAATTTCTAATGAGTAAAATATTTATATGATGCATATACATTCCTCTCTTGCCAAAATATGGTTAGCAGCAGCACCAACCAATATATTGATCAGAAAGTGTTTAAAGATTCCTTTGTTTGTACAATCATCCAGATAAGAATTCACAGTTTTACTATAAACATGAACCAGAATAATGCATAATCCATATTTATTACATGCCCTTGGTACCAAAAACATGAACCAGAATAATGCATAATCCATATTCACAGCTGACCTTAATCATCTAAACAATTCTTGCCACATACAGATGTATCAAACTGTGTTTCAACTACATTAAAGTCTAAAATAGTAACAGAAGAACAAAAATATGTTAGTTCACCCAACTCGATATATTTCCAGACCATGAATGTGGTTAGATGGGTCCTTCCGTGGAAGAGGGAAGGGTAAAGAGATTTTTGGTGTTATGATTCAGTTTCAAGCCAAGTAGAAACACGGGATTTTGTGAAATCTCAGAATCCAAATCCATTTTCCAATAATCCCCCAAGTAAAACCAAATGGTCGACAGAGACAAGTAATAAATTTTAGAAGCATACACATAGTACTAAAGTTAATGGGCTCGAAACGAGAAACTCCATGAGCCAAATAACCTCCATATTCGAAAAGGGGGTGAAGGGTGGATAAAGGAACAAATTATAATTGACGGAGCAGACAAGATCATCATAAAGTATGCATATGAAGAGTTTTATTCTCAACAAGCAGTATGACCAGCAAAATGAAGAAACAGGAAAGTGACATACGATTGTCCAAATGCACTATTGCTAAAGATGCCAGGGGTGCCGCCAAAGCCACTTGTACCAGCTGCAACCATAAGAAATTAATCAAAATGATAGCTAATCATTGGTATTCCTCACATAAAGGAACAACAAAACATTGTTATGGGCAATAGAAAGTGTTCGATGCTGATTAACCTGCTTGTGACTGACCAAAGTTGCTAAAGTTAAAACCACCAGAACTCATAGCCGGTTGTGCAGATTGAAATGGCGTTGCAAGAGAGGGCTTCAAAGAGAAGCAATAAGAGAATAAATTATTGTTTGTTGAGGTAGAAGGTAACAAAGAATACAAGAAAGAACAAATTGTCAGGCTAATAAAAGTGTACAGAAAAATTGCCGCAAAAACCAAATGATAACTAGTTAATTCAGTTTATAAGTCACTTTTTTGAGTAGCCTGATTATGAGTCAAATAAATCATGCTTGCACACTTAAGTATCTGAATGTACTATGTTGAAAGCCTATGATAGACAACTCCACCTCAATTAAATGATTCCCAGATTTCCACATTAACTTTCACAAATGACTTTAAGGTCTTCATTAAACATCCATTTGAAACTATGACAATTGAATTTCTACCAATTTAATTAGGCATAGGGGTATATAGGGGAAGTAATTTCTAACACGATGCGAACCTAGCACATTATAAACAGGTTAGGGTTGAAGCTTGGCAGGCTCAGGTCAAAATCGGGTCTGACCCGAATAACATGAACAAAATGAGCAGGTTGAGTTCGGGTCAACCTAAATGACACAGTTAACTTGTAGATGATTATGTTGCCTTCTCACCCATATAACCCACAAAAAAATGGGTCATTTAGATTTTAAGATATATATGTCATCTTAGGTCGGCTTAGGATTACTGATTACACGTGAATAAACAAGTGGTTTTCCGATTGATAAACCTGACAAATAATTAAACAGATCAGGTTCGCGTTGGCTGGTTTGTTGTGGATTTTGTGTCTCAGCCAGACCCATGAGGTCGTGAACCCATACACTTTGACATATAGATGCATTCACTTACAGACATTAGCTTGAAATCCTTTTCTAATCTAAACACAGTCTTGTGGGCTCGAGCTCAATATAATTATCTTATGTAGTATCCCAACTAGAGTCAAAATCATGAAGTATTGACTAGTCACTAAATTTAACAAAAGTTGGGAAGCATTGTCCAGGTTTGCTAAGCGCAGAATGGAAATGTCAGGAATGAATAAGTCAATTCATGAATACTCACAGTTGTTTGACCAAAACCCAAAGTGTTGCTGCTATTGAGAAGTGATGAAGTGTTGGAGAACAAATTGCCACCAAAGCCAGTAGAGGGTGTGGAAAACAAATTGGATTGACCAAACCCAGGTGCAGTTTGGCCGAAAGCAGAGGAAGTCTGTCCAAAAGGAGAACTAGTCTGCGCAAGTGTAGGTGTAGTTGACTGGAATAATGGGGAGGACTGAGTGTTCCCAAAACCCAGGCCAGTACCAAACGCTGATGCAGTCCCCTGTGCTGATGTAGGGCCAAAAATAGATGGTGAACCAAAGGCAGATGTGCTGGAAGAGCTAAAAAGAGAAGGGGAAGTATTTGCTCCAAATGCTTGAGTCGTGGATCCAAATAAGGAGGGTGTCGCAGACGATGTTGAACCAAAAAGGTTAGATGTATTCGATGCGCCAAAGGGTGAAGAACCAAATGCAGAAGCAGATGAAGTTCCAAAGCCTGGGCTACTAAACACTGGGGTTTTGGAGCAAATGGATTAGACGATGTTGAAGATGAAAACGGATTTGCAGATGATTGGCCAAATGCAGGAGTTGACGAGGCTCGAAGCCTGAACTACCAAAGCCAACAACTGAAGTAGCCTGACTAGCAGGAGCTGCCCCTCCTGTTTTTGGTACAAAAATTATCAGTAACATTACGTAAGAAATTCTTTAAGAATTCAAGATATTTTTTTAGAAAAAAAAGCACCTTTATCTCCCAACTGGTAGTCCTCCCATCTAAGTTCTTCATGGCTTTTATCTTTGTAGACCGGCATGGCTGAAATAGATTCTAGTTTTCCAGCTGGCTGTGTACCAGTGGCACCATCTGTCTCAGGTGTTGCTGAGTATGGAGATACTCTACTTCCCCCTCGTTGCCCTCCAAAAGTAGACTGGCCAAAACCCGAGCTGCCAAAAGTGGGGGTCGTGGTCTGTGCTCCTGTAAAGGATTACATCAAAGCAAAGGCTCAGAAACGGCAATATTATAATTCCTAAACCTGCTGCTGTACCTGGAAGGTTTCCAGAAAACTGACTCTGCCCGGGTATAGAGTTTTAGAGACAAGGCATGAAAGGGATAATTACAATAACCACCTCTAAGGTTTAGCCCGAATTTTATCTTTCAAAATTACAAACACCCCATTGACATTTGTTTTCATTTTACAAATTGCAACCACATGAGGGGGTATTATTATGAAAATATAAACCTCAAGGAGGGTGTTGTAACACCTTAAGAGAATATTTGTAGTTTTGAAAGATAACTCGATTTTTGTAATTAGTTCAAACTTCAGGGGTAGTTTTGTAATTATCGCCAACATTTTCCTTATAAAAGGTTAAGTACAAACTTAAAGTATTCTCAATGTAATTGACCATCATTGAAAAAAAAAATTGAAGAACATATACATTGACAAGTGGTTTTGTTCTCCTATTTATGTGCATATAACCGTTTACTTCGTAATTATCCTAAAACCAAACCGAATAAATATATCTGCCTTGGCAGTTTCTTCAACAAAAATAAGATCCAAACATAGCAATAAACTTAACTCGGGAATCTTACACCATCAAAGATAAAAGCAACTTACCAAAGGAAGCAGTTTGAGCTCCAAAAGATGATGTTGCGCCAAATGGGCTACTTCCAAATGTAGAAGTTGACTGGCCAAATGCTGGACTAGATCCAAAGTTAAAAGAAGGAGTACTTGAAGCACCGAATGCAGGAGTAGCTGAGGCACCAAATGCAGGAGAGCTCGTGGCACCAAATGCAGGAGAGCTCGTGGCACCAAATGCAGGAGAGCTTGTGGCACCAAAAGCAGACGCTGTGGCACCAAATGCTGGTGTGCTAGAAGCCCCAAATGCTGGAGTTGAAGAAGCGCCAAATGCGGGGGTGCTTGATCCAAAAGGAGAACTCGACACACCAAAGCCACCACTTGTGCTGCCAAATGCCGGGCTTGCTGTAGATCCAAAGGCAGGGGTACTAGTACCACCAAAAGCTGGTGTAGTCTGTGCACCAAATGCAGGACTACTCGATGAACCAAATGCAGGTTGACTTGGTGCACCAAAAGGAGTTGATGAACCAAATAGATTGCTCCCAAAAGCTGGTTGTGATTGTTGAAACGAGCCTCCAAAAGGACTTGTCTGAGTAGTACTAGATCCAAAACCACCAAAAGCAGGCTTTTGCCCAAATACCGAGGAACCTATATCATGAAAATTAATAAAATAAGAATAATAAGACAACTATAAGATTAAGATAGTCACTTTAGACAAAACAACCATAAGGCCAAGCTGGAGGAGAGAAAAAATAGTTCAAAAGTAATGATAAAAACAGCTGTAAAGCTAAACACCGGAGGAACAAAAATAGATGGTTCAAAAAATAAACGAACAAATGACTACTAGAAAGCTCCTCAAACCAATAGACACAACCAATAAGAACTGATGGTGCATCTACCCCAAAATTTGGTTCACCGCGTTCGCGCCAATTCAAAAGCAAATTGGAAAAAGAAATCATTTGTATTGGATATGATGCACCAAGTTACTAATGGAATAGGTATCACAGCCACTTTGTTGCCCACTGAGCTCATATGATGGAATTACATGATTTACAAAAGGCCAAATCTTTCGGAAGCTCTTTTAAGTAAGTTCTCAATTCCTATGGTATAACCATTTAATATTCAGTTTGACCATTTAACTAGATTGGAAATGCAAACTTTGATAAACAATATCAAAATACAAATCGACCTTGCTTAGAGGAGGTCAAGATTTCGAATATGGTCTAACATTGAAGAAGACATGCTTTATTAACAGCTAAACATTATATTCATATGACTTCGGCATGCATTTTAGATGTCTATGGTGTAGGGATGGCGCAAAGACGAGGGTGAAGTGAAACAATTATATGAGATAACACTTTCAGGAATGACATCATAGACCATAATCATAATTCTTAAACATGATTCCTTCTGCTAATAATGCTCCAAGAACCAAGAACACAAAGTATATAATAAAATATATATACTTGACCTTGTTCTAATGAAAGAGCTATATAGCTATCATTGGGTAATATCAAACAAACAGCATGCTTCGCCCAACAGGAAAACGAAAAACACTTTTGAGCAACAAATAACTTAGATACCCGATCAATAACAAGGTCACCAGGGCAGGAGACAATGAGGAAGGTAAATATTAACTTAACAAAACTATAAGTACTTTGGTGTTGGATACAAGGAGGAAAGAAGAAAATAAGTGTGAAAACTATAGGGCCAAAATTCTCAAATAGAGATATTAGTCCCTTATTCCACCTTCTCCTACCCCTCCAACCACTCTGATTGAGAGAGATATATAGGTCATGAAGTGTGAGGTACCCAACCCAGCCCCCCGCTTCATAAAACAAGGTAATGCATCCCCTCCACCCCCATTCTCACCTTTTCTAATAGTGAACTAAATAAATTATCATATCCAGGGTTTCATAAAATAAAATAAAATCATCACATATCATCAAATGCATAAAAAATGGCTACAAGCAGATGCAGAATGGTGGACCAATAAATTTCATCTAGAGGTGGCTATGGTCAAGAATTCACTTACCACCGAATGCTGAAGATGAGTTTCCAAAGGCAGAACCTGAGGAAGCTCCAAATGTAGGTGTTGAACTTCCAAAAGCAGGTGATGATGAAGCACCAAAAACAGAAGTGGAACCTAAAGGAGAAGAAGATTGAGCTCCAAATACACCAGTAGACATTCCGCCAAAAATGGAACCCCAGTCTGTGAACCAAACGGGCTCGTATTACCAAAGGGTTTAGGAGCAAATGGGTTGCTGTTAGCATTATTATTCTGCCCAAAAACGGGTTGAGACCCAAATGGGCTATTTGATGATTGCCCAAAAGCTGTAATATGACCAAGAAAAGTTAGAACAGACAGACACAGGTTAAAAATAGAAAAAACAACTTCTATCATGTAGCCACACATTCATCTAATTAACAATCAATCATTTGAGTGAACATTCTGTTTTGTCCCATACAGGAATAGGTATCAGGTACTCAACAATATAAATAGACGGTAGTAAACAATTAACTTACATATGCATATATTAGCTCACGAGTCACAGTCAAGCTGATGCAAGTTAAATACCTTGCTGGAAGTTTAAGTCCAACTTGGAAATCGAAAACATAGGGTCATTGAACAATAAATTATGTTAAAAAAAGGATAAAAATGAAAAAACGAGCTATGCTAAATCAATTACCCCTTGCATTTTATCCTCCATAAATCAGATAGCAAACTGGCACTTAGTTTTAGGAAAGTTGCAAGTAAATTCCATTATCATCCCTCAATTCCACAAAAGCTGGGCAGCTGGCTCATACGAAAGTTGAAAAATTGGTCCATCTATAAAATGTTGCATTACTAGGTATTATTCTTTTAGTTCTAAAACTTGTTTTGCACTATAAACACAAATTCTAGAGTTTACAAATCCTACCATATTGTCCATCTACTCAAAAGTGACAGACATTTTACAACATAAGTGCAATAATCATTATCCTAAACAGCTCTAACATGAGGGATAATTTTAGAAAAATGACACGGAAAAGGTAAGTGAAAAGTTCATTACTATTTGCTTTCTTAAATTCTCTGAACAGCTAAAGAAGAAGAAAATAATGGAGCAGCGAGAGTAGTCCATTCTTCCCCCACTCCACCGCACCCAATTTCTTTTTTCACTTAGTTAGAGTGCCTTTCACTCAACTAAATCAATCACCTGCTATAATTATGCATTTACCTTGCATGTATTTATAAGTAGATTTCGGATTCTTTAAAGGTCAACTGGAACATCCAACTTCGTTAATTGTGTCTTCCTTCTATTACTGCAACTCTTAAATTTCAACCATACATAAAAACTCGCAAGGAAGTCTGGGTTGGTACCCAATATCCCACTTTCCCAAGCCTTTCGGGTAGTAAAATAAAACAGAGAAAATAAAAGGGTGTATCCAAGCCCCTCATTAGTTGCACCAGGACCTGTGCAATGGCAACCATCATGGACCAGAGATAGTAATTGTTTCGACGACAATTATATTTATCTACTTATCTCTCTACTTTTCTCCGTTGGAATTAACACCGTTCACTTCTTATTAATTATTAAGTTCCAGAATTTAGACAAGCGCGAGGCCGTAGCATTCTGATTTTGTAGAAATGGCAACAACACACACCATAACCATAAGAGCAAATCAGAGTTTTACTAAAACAGTACAATACAAATTCGAGATCATCAAAGATTTTCTGTCTAACCAATAGTTACACAGTTTAAGTTTTCCAAACTTGTAGTTAAGAATAAATCAAGTCAGAGGAGAATAGAGGGAAAACGGGATATAAAATTATTAACGAGTAATTCACGTAGAAATAGCGGCACGAGCAACCAAATGGCAATACAGAACAATCCAATGAAGGCTAAACTCCAAATTTTGTGTGAGCCAGCACTTACGGTTGCTTCCGAACATTATTCCTCACCAAAGCAAAACCAGTAGTGAGTTGTTGATCTAAATCTGCACGGCAATGGATAACAAGACAAACATCGTCAACATTCACAAAGGAGAAATAGGAAAATCCACGTAAATTAATCACAAACCCAAGCGTAAATGTACAAGATTTAAATGCAGATAGGTAATTTCAACACGCATTCCAACAGGAGCAATCACTTACAGTAAATAAATAAAAACCTAGATATCAACATTGGGGTGACTTGCGTTGATAGCAAGCAGCATTTAGACAGTAAATACACTTATCATATAACATTTTGCGTGACATGGATTCAAAATCTGAAACTCGAACGAGAAAAACGGAGAACGTCGGACTAAATAGCTAGGGTTATACCTGCCGAGAGAAGTCGGGGACGGCGGCGGATCCACCGGCAGCAACGGCCGCGCAGGCGATGAATAGGGTCGCGTAATAAAGAAGCTGAGAGTACGACGAAGAAAGGGAAAAAACAACAGGCGAAAATCAATTATTTTGAGACGACAGATAGAATTATAAGACGAGAGAGGGGTCGATCGACTATAGTCTATAAATCCGCCTATGGGCTTTTGATCTTATTGGGCCTTTCTACATTTTATGGACTCTTCATGGCACGACTATGGACTTACCTTTCATTTCTTTAAAAAGTTTATTCTAGAAAATTGTGATGAAAAAAATTATGAAAGAAGAAATAACAAATTTTGAGGATGTAATTAGATATATAATTAAAATATAATGATGATAGTTCATGTAATATATAAAGAATAAAATAATTATTGAATATGAATGGTGATTAGAAAAGTGAAGTTGAGTGAATATTTTGATTTGCAAGTGTAATGATAATAGTTGATTTGTTTTTTTATTTTTTTAAATGATGATTGGATATGATTGGTGGAGAAAAAATAGTGAAATTGAGTAAATAGTGTATTTCCTGAATATTTTTATAAGCAGATGCAAGTTAGGATAAAAAGGTTGGCAAGCAATCGCAACCTTAACTTGTTTGCCCTTTTAGTATCTTCTCTTTGTTCGTTTTGCATGATTCAGATAGCAAGTTTTAATAAATTTAGCATATGGTTGGCACACGATTGAATCTTAAGTGAGTACTAGTATTTAACTCGTGCGATGTACGGGGTGTATATCTGTGATGCCTCCTTTTTGCGCTGTGATATTTTCCTAATAGTTCTATGAGTTACATCTCCTGCATTGTGATAATTTTAAATTAGTATCAGACAATACGTGATAAATACTATTTAATATTTTTTATTGATGAAGTCAAAAAGAAAAAATATCACACCGAGAATCATTGACAACAAATACATTCAAAACTGTGTATATGTGTTCGATTTTTGAAAACTAATTTTTCATAAAATCGCATAAGGCACAACTTTTTCGCACATTTCGTCTTAGTCATGTTTAGATTCTTAATAAGTGTGAAAATTGGTGCCATACTTTTTTATCAGGGTTGAAGTAGTTAATTCAGATGCAAAATTATTTTCAAAAGTTGTTCATATGTGTAAATTGGAGGTAAAGATATTTGCAAAGCTGGTCGTGCAATAAATTAAAAATTAATTAACATAGTCAATTAAAATTAATTAACATTCGGATGCAAAATTAATTTAAAATTTTAATAGATAATTAAAATAAAAACATAGTTAATTTGAATATAAATCATCCGATTGAACTATATAAAAATAAATTATTACAACTATGAAAATACCTCTTTAAATACAGATATTCGGTTGATAACAAATTTCGTGATTGTGAATTGCATCTATTTATAGAGATTTTATCTGTAAGAAAGTATACATTTGAAAAAAGTCTTAATTATCCAATGTTTTTAAATATATAATACATTGTATGTTTAGTACAATCAACAGTAAAATTATTTCGAATTCCAATACTTTTTGGGGTTTAAAATGCTAAACAATTGCCATAGTTATTAAAAGAATCAAATAAAAAACATGTTTTATATTTAACAACGTAATTTTAGGGGAAATAAAATATTTCAAGAAAATAAAAACTATTCTATTTATATAAATATACACATATATCGCAAAAATATCAAACATATAAATTTATATCTAATATTGTACAATTTTAAAAATTGAATATGAAATAAGTTGTCAAATATGAAAAATAATGCCTATTTATATGAAAGGTACGTTAATATTAAAAATAATTTTATATATATAAAAATATTATGAATATAATTTCATATTAAATAAAAAAAATTCTTACATAAATATATATAATGCTATGTTTGTATATATGTAATGTGTATAATATTTGGAATTTGGATACAAATTTTTTGATATTTTCTTTAACTAAAATAAGATTTTTTTAATTAAATTTAATCAACTTAAATATAATTCAATATAATTATGAAGATATGAGTTATGCCCAAATAACAACTATACATATATCATAAATAGCCAAAATACATTGATATACAAATTAATGTCTAATAGCCTGATTTCATAATTTTAAATACACATTACAAAATAATGATAAATATATCTTATATTATTTTATATATATGCAATATTGGTGTCAATTGAAGATTGTAAAAATATGATTAATTAGATATATTATACGTCAAAAACGATTAAAAAAGGAAAAAGTTATTAAGTTTTCAAAAAAATAAGAAAATGACAAATATAATAACTAATCCAGTACACACACAGATTTGGAAAGTTTATTTTACATAATTTTATTTTTTATATAATTTTAAAAAGTAATTTATTTAAAGAAAATTGACTATAAAAAATAATCAAATCTCAAATATTTATTATTTCTTATTTTCCAATATAAGTTTATTATTTTTTTTAGTAATGTGATTTAGGTAGGAAAATATTCGCTATTCTAAGAATAGTCTCCCTTTGTGTGTATAGATAATATTTTTGGTGAGATCAAGTGGGGAAAGTGTAAAACTTGCGTTAGATCATATGACAATGTTTAAAAGGAAAAGTTTTAACTCTCAAAGTGCCAAAAACATTGTTATATAGATATGTAATTGTTTTTACCCAAAGTATCGCCAAACATTTTGTGAGGCCCCGAATTTTAACAACGTGAGATACGGTGTTATGTAGTGATTATTTATTCGGCTATGTTTCACAAACCTATTATTAATGAAACGCGACTCTACTTTTATTTAATTCTTCCAACGTCAATTACGCATTTCGCATTTTTGAGCTTAGCAATTTTATATTCTCCTCTAGTATTAATACTTGATAGATTGACTACGACTTTAGAAATATTGGGTCGTCGATAATTTAGGAGTACATTCCAATCTTTAACCAAATATTTCACCTTATTCTATAATACACTCTCAATCAACTTCCAATTTATTTTGAGGAAGATACATATTTTTTTTTATTCTTTCACATCCTTATTATTATTTTTACCTCCTAAATATTTTTACACATATATTTACACATTTTATTTTTCCCAATTAAAAAAAAAATCATCCTACCCATCAATTTCGGTCAATATGGTATAGGTAGGACTCAATTGCTTTTTCTTATCCTACAACATATGAAAGTACACCTATTAATCCTATTATCATCAATAATTTCAAAAAAAAAAAAAAAAGACTAATTCCCCTACAACAACAACTTTCGGCCAAAGCAATTGTAGGGGGAATCATCCCAATTTTAAAACCTCCCAACATACACTTTAATTCAATTATTACACAAAAAGAAAAAAAAAAATTTAATAACCCCCCAAGCAATATTTTCGGCCAATTGTAAGGGGATCAAACCATTTTTTTCATCTTACCACATTACTTACCCAACTCTTCCAATACTCTCTCATTTCATACTCAGAACAAAAACACACAAAACTTGCTCTCAATTCTTTCTAAAGGACCAAAAATACTAAGCTCAAGGTGAGTAAATTTTACCTCTTCCAACTCTACTTTTCTTCTTAAAACTTCAAGTATATACCTCCAATTCCTAACATGATGAATCCTTCTTGTTGAGGTACTCCTAGAAGACTATTCCGTTTGAAGAATTAAGGAAGAACTAGACTTGACTACAAGCTTTAAGAAGAAATTCAAGACTACACATATTTAAGGTGAGAAATTTTGGTTTTAGTATTTTTTTTTTCCTCTTGACAACTTGAGGAATTAATTTTTGACTCAAGGATTGGAATTTTGAGCTTAGGGGATGACCTATACAAGTTCAAGTTGAGGTTAGAAGCTTGAAGAGAGAAATTCTTTTTTTTTTTTTAGACTACTTGAGGATATTAAGGTAAGAATTAACCCATTTATTTTAAGTCATTTTCCTTGGATTTGAGACCTCAATTTTAATACCAAAATATGGATATGTTGACATTTAGGAACTGAACTTTGAGAGTTAGAGCCAAGAGCTTGGATTCTTAAAGAAGATCTCCATTTTAAACCACAACCCGAAAACTACTACGAGGTGGGTGGAAAAATTCTTTCAACTTCTAGGTATTTTATTTAAAAATGCATGTAGTATTTTGATTTTGAGCACTTGAGATATATATTATGTATTGCATGCTATTTTCTTGTATCATGTTGGAAAAATTCTCAAGTGTTGCTCAAAAATGCGATTTATCGAAAAATAGGGCATACATGTGCACTTTATTGTTATACTTGATGAAATTTTGTATGAGAACGATATGTATGTGTATGACTCTTGAAATTTATGTTTTGAATGATTTATAACCTGGACAAGTCGAGCATAATTGATTAAATTTAAACTTTTGGACTTAAAATGCAAAAATGGAAAGTTGGTGGACTTAATTGCAAGAAAATAAAACTTAAGGGACCCCTCTGTAATTTTCGATTTTTGGGACTGAACTCAGGTTCAAAAATTATGTTTTGATATTTTAATAAAGTTTTAAGAGTATTTAGATAAATAAAATCAACCCTTAAAAGCCCAAGGACTAGATTGTAAAATTTTAGAAGTTTAAGGGCTATTTTGCAAATTTCGAAACTGTACCAGACCCTAATTTTAAAATTTGAAATTTTAATTCTTAAGGGACTGGAAATAACATATTTTAAGTTTATTCCAAAAATCCAAGTGTTTAGAGCTTGGAAAGTAATTTTATAAAAATTGAGAGACCAAATTGTAAAAGATTAAACTTGAGGACCCAAATGAAATTTCCAGGACTTATGCAGCCCATGCACCTGGAAATACTAATTTAACTATAACTTAATTATATTTTGGACCCAAGGTTCAAATTTCATAACAATTGGACCCCCTAAAAGCCTTAAAGGCAATTATTTCAAAATGGGACAAAAATGAAATTTTCAAAAGTTAAAGGACCTAAACTTATTTCTTTTTAAAACTGCTTTTGTCCCAATATCCCACTAACCCTAGTGACATTTTCCAACTGGAATCACATTAAAATCCCTTCCGGTTTGTGAGTTCCAATTATTTTAAACTTAGAGCCCGAAATGACAATTTTAACAAATTTGGGGCCAATGTGAAAATTTTATAAAAAATCGACCTCAAAACTTTAAAACCTAAATCTCTGAACAATTTAGAGAATTTAGGAACTGAACTCATAATTTTTCAAGGTCGGGACTAGGGGTGTTCATTCGGTCCAAACCGAACCGAATCGAAATTTCCTCAAAAACTCAAACCGAAAACCGAACCGAACTCCACAGTTCGGTTCGGTCAAAACCGAATTTTTTTTGGTTTTTTTGGTTCGGTACACGGTTAACCGAATTTTGAAGTTGTGGACTATTTTTTCACATCCATAAAGCCACAAAGTGATAATGAAACCAACTAAACTAGTCATGAAATCTGGTAACCTGATGCTGCCTTTGTAATTTCAATTTTCACTTGATGGCGAAATTTGGTCTGATGCTTTAAAATCTGCCTTTGTAACCCAATACAAATTATCATAGCTCTCAGCAATGGCAAAAAAACAAAGGGATAATGCTTTAAAATCAAAGTCCAAACTCCAAATTAAAAAGCACACATTCAAACTCCAAATTAAAAATTACATATCCAAAGTCCAAAGTCCAAACTCAAAATTAAAAAGCACACATCCAAACTCCAAATTAAAAATTACATATCCAAACTCCAAAGTCCAAATTAACTAAAAGCAAACTAATCAAAAAACATCCAAACATGTCCAAAATGACATCTAAATTTGTCTTGTGCCTTCTTCTAATCATTCATCTTCATGGGCAACAATGCTCCTGTCATAGGGGGGGGGAATGGCATTAGTTTCAAAATGAAACTTAAAGTCTACAATATAATAAACATAATCAAAATTCACCTTGGTCTTGACTCAACAATTTGATAATTATATGCCAATGATGTTGGAGTCCGTGCCAACATTTACAAACTAGAAACATTCAAGTCTACAAACATTTTATGAAAATAGAAACATTAGAACATTAATAGGAATACTCCAAAATTAAATGACAAAGTAAATACTAAAAATGTAAAGTTACACCTTTTTCAATTTTTTCAATGAACTCATATTCTTCTTCACTAGACTTTGCCAAAGTACGCCGAATCCAATCTTGGCAACAAATTAAAGCTTGAGCCGTCTTAGGAGTCAAAGAAGATCTAAAATCATCAATTATTCGCCCACCGGTACTAAAGGTAGACTCCGAAGCTACGGTGGACAAAGGCATGGCCAATACATCACGAGCCAACTTAGATAAAACGGGATATCTACGACTTTCAAATTTCCACCAATCTAAGATGTCTAATGTTGAAGAAGCTTTCTCTAAGCGCTCATTTAGATACATATCTAACTCTGACTCCTCAACCCCAATCCCAGTTATTAATTCTTGAATTCTCATTTTCTTATCTATCGCATTTGTTGGGTCTCTACGCGATCCACTTTCCTGACCAACATTTAAAGTTGAAGAAGGTAATGATGTTGATGATGTTACTGAGCTATATACTTTTTATACTCAAAAAAAAACTTCATCTGAGCATTCTTGCCAACTTTGAGACCTGATCTCCACGTTCTGACCCATACATATTTTTCAAATAATATTGCAAAAAACCGAACTTGTGACGAGGGTCAAGCATAAAACCAATATACAACATCATATTACACTTTTCAATACTCCCCCAATATTTATCAAACTTTGACTTCATTCTACTAGCCATATCAACCAAGTCATCATCGTCACTCTTGAGCCAATTATTCAAATGTTCATTGACTTCATGGATTTCATCAAGGAAAGTGTTAGAAGTCACAAATAAAGAACCGGAAACTCGTAAAGTTAGCCTAAGAGGTGATTGCCTCACATACCTCACCACAGTGCGAATGCGCTCAATTGACTCATTCAACTCCTTCAATCCATCTTTAACAACAAGATTAATAATATGAGCAACACATCGCATATGCAAGAATTTTCCATCCAATATTGCAGTACCCCAATTAATAAACCTTCTTCTCAAGTATGCAACTGTTCTATCATTAGAAGAAGCATTATCAACTGTAATGCCAAAAATCTTTTCAATTCCCCATTCAAGAAGACACTTTTCAATCAAAAGACCTAAATCATCACCTTTATGCTTAGGGCATGGAATGAAATTAAGAATCACTTTATGCAATTTCCATTGATCATCAACGTAATGACCTGTCAAGCATAAGTAAGTGACTCTTTGATTAGAAGTCCACGTGTCGGTGGTCAAAGAGATTCTTTGTCCAGATGTCTTAAAATAAGCCTTCAAGTTATCTCTTTCTTCAAAATACAATTTAAGACAATCTCTAGTTATTGTAGCTCTTGATGGCACAACAAATTGGGGACATGCAACTAACATAAACTCCCTAAACCCTTCATTCTCAACAAATTTAAACGGCAATTCATCAATAATGATCATACGGACTAAAGCTTTTCTAACAGCCTCTTGTTCAAACTTCCAATTAGAAGACACTTCTTTTATGCCCGTACTTTGACAAAAACTGGTTATTGTTTTACTATCTCCAATATGCTTATTAGCAGGGTGGTTCTTGCAAGTTTTCATATGATTATTCAGTGCCGACGTACCATTTTTTGCAGTAGAAGCAGCATAATTTTTATCACAGTATTTGCATTTTGCTCTTGGCTTACCATCTTTATCCGAGTAAAGAGTGAAGTGATCCCAAACCACAGATTTCTAGACATTTCTTTTTTTTTTGGTCTTTCACTTTGTCCTTCCTTCGTTGTTTCTAGATCCTCCATTTCATTTTCATTTGTCTCCATTTCATCAAGACTTGTACTTAATGGAGGACACAAATCTGGATTCCTCGTCCTTGAACCCGTTGTGTCACCCCGTGTACTTTCCATACCTAATATGAACAACAAATTAAGCAACAAATCAGAAAATAAATGTTCTTCTAATTCTGAAAAAAAAAAAGAGCAATAAAAGAATAAAATGAAAAAAAAATTGAACAACAGCAAGTCAACAATAAAAGTTATGGGCACTAATTAATTACTTCTAATTTTAATTTGGTTTCTGATTCCCTTGGTCAAGGACTTTTAATAAGTATGTATGCATATGGAATAAACTTTCTTGCATGTTTTAATTTTATCTAAAACGAAAATCTTTTCGATTCTTTAGAACTTTGATTTTTAACTTGGAATACTTACAAAATACAAAAAGGCAAATATATGCATTTAAACAAAAATAAAAATAAATAAATAAAAAGCGAGAGAAAAATAAAAGGCAGTTGAGGACCTTGAGGTTGAGGGCTCTTCTTCTCTTTCATCCCTTATATTTTCATTTTTGCTTTTTCCTTGGTCTATGATAAGTCGATAATCGGACTTTGTGTGTTATTAACTTATTTATTAACTAATGTTAATTTTTGTAAAAAAAAAAATTAATGAATTAACCTAACTAAAAATTACAATATTAAGATTCTAGGGTTTTCATATTTGGGGAGTGAAATAAAAAAAAAAAAAGAGAGATTAGGACATCGGAGGTGGTCGGCGCGCGATTGATTGATGACGAACGGCCGGACGGAGCTGAGAGACGGGCGACTTGGTTTGGGAAGCGGCAGGGCGACTTGGGAGGCAGCCCTTGTTTGGTTGTTTTAGACTTTTAGAAATTAGAAATGAGAATTTAGGGAACGGCCCCCTTTACGTTTTTACTTCTCCAAAAATGTTTCTTTTTTAAGCTAATATATATATATATATATATTTTTAAAGGTTATTCAAACACCTATTCGGTTTTCGGTTCGGTTCGGGGAACAGAACCCCTAAACCGAAACCGAACCAAAAACCGAATTTTCAAAAAAAAAATAACCGAAAACCGAACCGAATTTTCGGTTCGGTTTTGGGTCGGGACCGAATTATCGGTTTCGGTTCGGTTTGGTCGGTTAACCAAATCGTGAACACCACTAGTCGGGACATTTATTTATTCAATGTTTAACCCCAAAAAAATTGGTTTTTACAAAACGGGGCTAGTTGTAAATTTTCTTTTTACAAGGACCTAACTCGAATTATTTTTATTTTAAAGAAACAGCCCTGGACCCTCTGAATTTAATTATTGATTAAAATATTTTATTTTCTCAAAAATCTCCTGACTTATCGGATCGTCTTGACCGATTAATACGCGATCGTGGGGCGACTTCCTCGTCTTGCGATTTCGAATCTATAATGGGACTAAGGTTCCACCTAATCTTTCAAGATATCGAAGATTGCTTATCCTCCCGATAATTATCTTCATCCAAATAACTCCACCAACGCCATAATTGTCTTGCACAAATTTTCGAAAACTTTCCTAAAATGCTTCATTGAATCAATAATACTCGGCCGTCTGGTTAGCTACCTGAACGTGTACTTACTTTCCTGTCTGAGTCAACTTGGTGTGTCGAGCTCACGGTCGGAATGGATACGTTGGGGATGGGAAGGCGCTCGGCCGCTATTCCACTCTCGGCCCCATCGTCCTAATCCCGCAATTGAGGGACGGAGTTTGTCCAAGGGAAGCGGGTCGTAGTACTTGAGGTATAATCATGATTATGACGAATCCGAGCCTTGCTAGCTCCAACGTGGATTTTGTCTTTGCCTATGGAGCGATAAGGTGACAGGTCTTAGACCAACATGAACGGGGAGTTACAAGGAAGAACGAAGGAATCGCTATCTGATCCACACGATTCCGGAGTTGAACAGAACGTTTGGTTGGTGCTATACTTCAGTACGCAACCGCTACTTGTAACGCATGGGTTGGCGCTACACTTTAGTACGCAACCACTAATTGTCTTGCATGGGATTGGCTCTACACTTCAGTACGCAATCCTCCTGTTTGCTTGAATCATCGTGCCTGTGTGACCACGAACTATTTCTTAAACTATATAAATATATTACATAATATATATTTATCACGATGCTTGTGGGCTATGTGTGAAATCATGCATCATACCTCACGCGTTTTCATACAACCGTTTTCTCGCATTAACTATATATATCGCCACACTTGCACACGATCACCCCATCCACTGAGATTTCTGTCTCACTCCCTCCTGTTTTCTAACTTTTAGATGAAGAGTACGTTGAAGACGTCGAACCTACCACAGATTGAATTCCTACCGTTGATGTGGAGCGACACTTCTTTTACTTTTATTGTTGTTGGACTTTTCATTTTGTTTCTGTTTGGACTGTGAGTTAAATTCGGATAATCTATTGGGTTGTATTCAGATTCCGTTGGACCTTAAGATGTAATTTGTACTTGTGTGTATTTTATTCCGCTGCATTAGACTCTATTTCACTTGGAGTTTGTATCATTGGTTTAGACTATTGAATTATTTCTGTTTAAGTGATTGATCGTCGTCGCGTCGCATTTGGGGCGTGACATAGATATGTAATTGTTTTTACCCAAAGTATCGCCAAACTTTTTGTGAGGCCCCGAATTTTAACAACGTGAGATACGGTGTTATGTAGTGATTATTTATTCGGCTATGTATCACAAACCTATTATTAATGAAACGCGACTCTACTTTTATTTAATTCTTCCAACGTCAATTACGCATTTCGCATTTTTGAGCTTAGCAATTTTATATTCTCCTCTAGTATTAATACTTGATAGATTGACTACGACTTTAGAAATATTGGGACGTCGATAATTTAGGAGTACATTCCAATCTTTAACCAAATATTTCACCTTATTCTATAATACACTCTCAATCAACTTCCAATTTATTTTGAGGAAGATACATATTTTTTTATTCTTTCACATCCTTATTATTATTTTTACCTCCTAAATATTTTTACACATATATTTACACATTTTATTTTTCCCAATTAAAAAAAAATCATCCTACCCATCAATTTCGGTCAATATGGTATATGTAGGACTCAATTGCTTTTTCTTATCCTACAACATATGAAAGTACACCTATTAATCCTATTATCATCAATAATTTCAAAAAAAAAAAAAGACTAATTACCCTACAACAACAACTTTCGGCCAAAGCAATTGTAGGGGGAATCATCCCAATTTTAAAACCTCCCAACATACACTTTAATTCAATTATTACACAAAAAGAAAAATAAAAATTTAATAACCCCCCCCCAAGCAATTTTTTCGGCCAATTGTAAGGGGATCAAACCATTTTTTTCATCTTACCACATTACTTACCCAACTCTTCCAATACTCTCTCATTTCATACTTAGAACAAAAACACACAAAACTTGCTCTCAATTCTTTCTAAAGGACCAAAAATACTAAGCTCAAGGTGAGTAAATTTTACCTCTTCCAACTCTACTTTTCTTCTTAAAACTTCAAGTATATATCTCCAATTCCTAACATGATGAATCCTTCTTGTTGAGGTACTCCTAGAAGACTATTTCGTTTGAAGAATTAAGGAAGAACTAGACTTGACTACAAGCTTTAAGAAGAAATTCAAGACTACACATATTTAAGGTGAGAAATTTTGGTTTTAGTATTTTTTTTTCCTCTTGACAACTTGAGGAATTAATTTTTGACTCAAGGATTGGAATTTTGAACTTAGGGAATGACCTATACAAGTTCAAGTTGAGGTTAGAAGCTTGAAGAGAGAAATTCTTTTTTTTTTTTAGACTACTTGAGGATATTAAGGTAAGAATTAACCCATTTATTTTAAGTCATTTTCCTTGGATTTGAGACCTCAATTTTAATACCAAAATATGAATATGTTGACATTTAGGAACTGAACTTTGAGAGTTAGAGCCAAGAGCTTGGATTCTTAAAGAAGATCTCCATTTTAAACCACAAGGGAAAACTACTACGAGGTGGGTGGAAAAATTCTTTCAACTTCTAGGTGTTTTATTTAAAAATGCATGTAGTATTTTGATTTTGAGCACTTGAGATATATATTATGTATTGCATGCTATTTTCTTGTATCATGTTGGAAAAATTCTCAAGTGTTGCTCAAAAATGCGATTTATCGAAAAATAGGGCATACATGTGCACTTTATTGTTATACTTGATGAAATTTTGTATGAGAACGATATGTATGTGTATGACTCTTGAAATTTATGTTTTGAATGATTTATAACCTGGACAAGTCGAGCATAATTGATTAAATTTAAACTTTTGGACTTAAAATGCAAAAATGGAAAGTTGGTGGACTTAATTGCAAGAAAATAAAACTTAAGGGACCCCTCTGTAATTTTCGATTTTTGGGACTGAACTCAGGTTCAAAAATTATGTTTTGACATTTTAATAAAATTTTAAGAGTATTTAGATAAATAAAATCAACCCTTAAAAGCCCAAGGACTAGATTGTAAAATTTTAGAAGTTTAAGGGCTATTTTGCAAATTTCGAAACTGTACCAGACCCTAATTTTAAAATTTGAAATTTTAACTCTTAAGGGACTGTAAATAACATATTTTAAGTGTATTCCAAAAATCCAAGTGTTTAGAGCTTGGAAAGTAATTTTATAAAAATTGAGGGACCAAATTGTAAAAGATTAAACTTGAGGACATAAATGAAATTTCCAGGACTTATGCAGCCCATGCACCTGGAAATACTAATTTAACTATAACTTAATTATATTTTAGACCCAAGGTTCAAATTTCATAACAATTGGACCCCCTAAAAGCCTTAAAGGCAATTATTTCAAAATGGGACAAAAATGAAATTTTCAAAAGTTAAAGGACCTAAACTTATTTATTTTTAAAACTGCTTTTGTCCCAATATCCCACTAACCCTAGTGAAATTTTCCAACTGGAATCACATTAAAAGCCCTTCCGGTTTGTGAGTTCCAATTATTTTAAACTTAGAGCCCGAAATGACAATTTTAACAAATTTGGGGCCAATGTGAGAATTTTATAAAAACTCGATCTCAAAACTTTAAAAACCTAAATCTCTGAACAATTTAGAGAATTTAGGAACTTACCTCATAAGTTTTCAAGGTTGGGACATTTATTTATTCAATTTTTAACCCCAAAAGAATTGGTTTTTACAAAACGGGGCTAGTTGTAAATTTTCTTTTTACAAGGACCTAACTCGAATTATTTTTATTTTAAAGAAACAGTGTACCCTCTGAATTTAATTATTGATTAAAATATTTTATTTTCTCAAAAATCCCCCACGACTTATCGGATCGTCTTGACCGACGCGATCGTGGGGCGATTTCCTCGTCTTGCGATTTCGAATCTATAACGGGACTTAGGTTCCACCTAATCTTTCAAGATATCGAAGATTGCTTATCCTCCCGATAATTATCTTCATCCAAATAACTCCACCAACGCCATAATTGTCTTGCGCAAATTTTCGAAAACTTTCCTAAAATGCTTCCCTGAATCAATAATACTCGACTGTCTGGTTAGCTACCCGAACGTGTACTTACTTTCTGCCCGAGTCAACTTGGTGTGTCGAGCTCACGGTCGGAATGGATACGTCGGGGGATGGAACGGGCAACTCATTTGCTATTCCACTCTCCGGCCCATCGCCCTAATCCCGCAATGGCGAGGGACGGAGTTTGTCCAAGGGAAGCGGGTCGTAGTATTTGAGGTATAATCATGATTATGACGAATCCGAGCCTTGCTAGCTCCAACGTGGATTTTGTCTTTGCCTATGGAGCTATAAGGTGTGGTCTTAGACCATCATGAACGGAGAGTTACAAGGAAGAACGAAGGAATCGTTATGTCCGGTCCACACGATTCCGGAGTGGAATGTAACGCGTTTGGTTGGCGCTACACTTGAAGACGCAACCGCTACTTGTAACGCATGGGTTGGCGCTACACTTGACGCAACCACTAATTGTCTTGCATGTGATTGGCTCTACACTTGAGACGCAATCCTCCGTCTGCTTGAATCATCGTGCTGTGTGACCACGAACTATTTCTTAAACTATATAAATATATTACTTAATATATATTTATCACGATCTTTGGGCTATGTGTGAAATCATGCATCATACCTCACACGTTTTCATACAACCTGTTTTCTCGCATTAACTATATATATCGCCACACTTGCACACGATCACCCCATCCCATCGAGATTTTGTCTCACTCCCTCCTTTTTCTAACCTTTAGATGAAGAGAACGTGAAAACGTCGAACCTACCCACAGATTGAATTCCTCTCTTTGTTGATGTGGAGCGACACTCATTTTACTTTTATTGTTGTTGGATTTTTCATTTTGTTTTGTTTTGGATCGCGAGTTGAATTCGGATAATCTATTGGGTTGTATTCGGATTCCGTCGGACCTTAAAATGTAATTTGTCCTTGTGTGTATTTTATTCCATTTGCATTAGACTCTATTTCACTTGGAGTTTGTATCATTGGTTTAGACTATTGAATTATTTCTGTTTAAGTGATTGATCGTCGTCGCGTCGCGTTTTGGGCGTGACAGTTTTCCTTTTTGTTTTAAAGTTTTTAGAATTTATTTTGATACAGCCCGGAAATTTTGTCAGTCAGTTTCTATTCACAATAGAATATTATAAATACAATATTTAAACTGAATAAAAAGACAAAGGGGTGTAAAAGAACAGTAAATGACACTATTTCTCACATGAAGGTGAGTTAATAAGAAAATGAAACTAACCTTATAACGAAATAAGAATTGCATTTAAGCAATGTCTTTAATTATACTAATCTTTTACCCGTGCAATGCACGAAGTGTATATCAGTGAGACATTTATTTTGCACAGTGACATGTGCATTTTCATAATAATTCTATGATTTATATATCATGTATTGTTATAGTTTTAAAAAAATATCAAACAATAGACGCAAAATACTATTTAATATTTTTTTACTGATGAAGTCAAATATATATATATATATATCATAATCATGAAAAAAAAATACATTCAAGACTATGTATTTGTGTCCGATTTTTGAAAATTAGTTTTTCATAAAACCACACAAGGCACCAATCGTGAAGCCCTCGATTTTTGTTCAATAACGTATTTGTTTCACGTATCGTCCTTGTATTCTTTTGACTATTTTACCGTGTCGCCGACGGGTGAATATTAATGATAAATATATTCCGCATTTAATTTCTTTTCTTTTATTTGTTACTTGTGATCATAAGCATTTATTACTTCTACTTAGCATTAATGATCACTCGATCGATCATCATTATTAATATTTGTGTACTCATTAGTCACCTTAGAATTTTTGGAGACATTTATTTTAGAGATTTATACCTTATAGAATTAAGAATTCGATTTAGATTAAGTGATCATGAAACTTATAAGTGATCAAGGAAATCACTAATTATTTTGGAGATTAATATTATTCACCTATTATCATCAATTTTGGGACATAAAAACAAAATATGTAAATTCCACAAATACCCCTTAAGGGACGGCCATGATGGGTATTTTTAGTGTAGAAATATCTCTCAACTCTTGTACACATACACCTTGTGTATTCATCTTGTGTATTAATACACCATTAATTCAAATCTTATACACAATACCTTATACACCAATTCTTTATTATAAACTTACCCAACATGTTGGAGGCTTCCCAACATTCCATGCCAACATCCTCCTCAATCCCTTCAATTTCATCCTCCCATGCAAGATCACACTTTGACCAAGGCCTTTGTCCCCATGCTAGAGACAAGTTGGAAGACATAGAATTTGATCAAAAAAATTTGTCTCCTCCCCTCTCCACCTCAATTTTCGTCCATAACACCTTGAGGATCAAAAACATTTGATCAAAATATCATTTTCATCCAACACATTCATAATTCAAGCATTTTCTCCAACTTCTCTCTAAAATCTCCAACATCTCTCTAAGTATATCTTCATCCACTCCTTCATATCTTCAAGAACACTTCTTCATATCTTCAAATCTTCAAACACCATATCTTCAAACCTTCAAACACCATTCCTTCACATCTTCAAATCTTCAAACACCATATCTTCAAATCTTCAAACACCATTCCTTCACATCTTCAAACCTTCAAACAACATATCTTCATATCTTCAAATCTTCAAACACAATTCCTTCACATCTTCAAACATCCTTCACAACTTCAAGAGCATCTTCTTCATATCATCAAACACTTCTTCTTTCTTCAAACAACTAAACAAAAACAAACATTCTTCCTACTTAAATCATAAAATTCGAACCATCACTACAAGGTAAGGAAAATGTCTTTTTCAATCCATTTTTGATATGACCTAACTCATCTCTTTCACCTTCTAATTTAAGTTTGATTTTTGATTTTGAGGTATACCTAGAAGACCTTTGAAGTTGTTAAGAGACTTGTCATCTTGAATAAAATTGTGAAGTTTTTGGTACATTTTCTTCTTCTCTTTTTTATTTTCCAAACTTTGACACTCCATTTTCATTTTTGGATTTTTAGGGGCTGACTTTGGAGGTTAACATTAAGGGTGACTAAAACCTTGCACTTGGAAGCCATTACTAGTCACACTTTATTCACTACACAAGGTAAGTGTAGTAATTCCAATTTCTCTCACTATCTTTTTCTTCCCCTTATATTTTAACCACATTCTTCTAACTCCTATATTTTTTTTTTGATATTCTTTGACTTAGGGGCTGACCTAAGTCACTCCTTCATTGAGAGAGATTTATTTCATTTTTCCCAACAAACCGAACTTTAAGGTGGGTGGAAAAATCCTTTCAACTCCTAGGTGTTTTAATTCATAAAAATGCATGTAGTATTTTGTTATTGAGCATTTGAGATATATATTATGTATTGCATGCTATTTTCTTGTATCAAGTTGAAAAATTTCTCAAGTGTTGCTCAAAATGCGATTTATCGAAAATTAGGACATACATGTACACTTTATTGTCATATTTGATAAATTCTTGTATGAGATGGTTATGTATGTGTATGACTCATGAAAAATATATTTTGTATGACATATAACCTGGAAAAGTCGAGCATAATTGATTAAAATTCGATTTTGGACTTAAAATGCAAAAAATGGGAAGTTGGTGGACTTAATTGCAAGAAAATAAAACTTAAGGGACCCCTCTGTAATTTTTGATTTTTGGGACTGAACTCAGGTTCAAAAATTACATTTTGACATTTTAATAAAGTTTTAAGAGTTTTTAGATAAATAAAATCAACACTTAAAAGCCCAAGGACTTAGATTGTAAAATTTGAGAAGTTTAAGGGCTATTTTGCAAATTTCGAAACTGTACCAGACCCTAATTTCAAAATTTGAAATTTTAACTCTTAAGGGACTGGAAATAACATATTTTAAGTGTATTCCAAAAAATCCAAGTGTTTAGACCTTGGAAAGTAATTTTATAGAAATTGAGGGACCAAATTGTAAAAGATTAAACTTGAGGACCAAAATACAATTTCCAGGACTTATGCAGTCCATGCACCTGGAAATACTAATTTAACTATAACATAATAATATCTTGGACCCAAACTTCAAATTTCATACCAATTGGACCCCTAAAAGCCTTAAAGGCAATTATTTCAAAATGGGACAAAAATAAAATTTCAAAAGTTAAAGGACCTAAACTTATTTCTTTTTAAAACTGCTTTTGTCCCAATATCCCACTAACCATAGTGATATTTTCCAACTGGAATCACATTAAAAGCCCTTCCGGTTTGTGAGTTCCAATTATTTTAAACTTAGAGCCGAAATGGCAATTTTAACAAATTTGAGGCCAATATGAGAATTTTATAAAGAATCGACCTCAAAACTTCAAAAACCTGAATCTCTGAACAATTTGGAGAATTTAGGAACTGACCTCATAATTGTTCAAGGTCGGGATATTTATTTATTCAATTTTTAACCCCAAAAGTATTGATTTTTACAAAACGGGGCTAAATTGTAAATTTTCTTTTTATCAAGGACCTAACTCAAATTATTTTCCTTTTACTAAAACAACCCTGGACCCTCTGACTTCAATTCTTAATTAAAAAATTTTATTTTCTCAAAATCTCTTGACTTATCGGATCGTCTGGACCGATTAATACCCAATCGCGGGCGACTTCCCCGTCCTTGCGATTTTGAATCTATAACGGGACTTATGTTCCACTTAATCTTTCAAGATATCGAAGATTACTTATCCTCCCGATAATCATCTTCATCCAAATAACTCCACCATAGCCATAATTGCTACTCGCGAATTTTCGAAAACTTTCGAATCGCTTCAATCAATCAATAATACTCATTGCTGGTTGACTACTTGAACTTGTATTTACTTTCTGCTGAGTCAACTTGGTGTGTCGAGCTCACGATCCCGGAATGGATACATCGGGGGATGGGCAAGGCGGCTCCGCTATTCCACTCTTAGGCCCCATCGTCCTAATCTCCATGGAATCGAGGGACGGAGTTTGTCCAAGGGAAGCGGGTCGTAGTACTTGAGGTATAATCATGATTATGACGATCCGAGCCTTGCTAGCTCCACTGTGGATTTTGTCTTTGCCTACGGAGCGATAAGGTGACAGGTCTTGGACCATCTTACTCGGGAGTTACAAGGAAGAACGAAGGAATCGTTGTTCGATCCACACGATCCGGAGTTAATCGGACCCATTTGGTTGGCGCTACAAATCCGCACGCGCAACCGCTACTTGCCTTGCATAGGATTGGCGTTACAAATCCGTACACAATCCTCCGTTGCTTGAACCATAGTCTGCGTGACCCACGAATTTTCTTAAATCGTATAAGTATATTACATAAATATATTTTTCATGATGCTTGTGGATCGTATGTGAATTCATGCATCATCTCTCACGCGTTTTCATACAACTAAATTTCTCGCATTAACTATATATATCGCCACACTTGCACACGATCACCCCATCCACTGAGATTTCTGTCTCACCCCCCCTTGTTTTCTAACCTTAGAAGATGACTTTGTCGAAGAAAATTTGGACTTGCCTTGGATTGAATTCTCGTGCTCCGCCTGTTGGGCTTACTTCCTATTGATATCTATGTTGTTGACCGCTTTTTTTTGTTTTTCTCTTTGTTGGACTCTTTTATTTTCTTTTGCCATTCTGGACTGTAATTTAAGGGCATAGGACTCTTTGACACTTAAGTTGGTGATATGATGTGTACTTTATTTCCTAGTTCGACGTAAGCTATTTGGTTGTTGGGATGTATTTGTAATCGTGTTGTACTTGTAGTTTTCCGCTGCTTTAGACCTTGTTTCACTTGGAATTGTTGCATCGTTTTCTAGAATGTTGGATTTATTTCTGTTTAAGTGATTGATCGCCGTCGCGTTGCGTTGGGGCGTGGCGGTTATGGTATCGAGCTCGGCTAGTAAGATGGAAACTTACACCGAAGGTGACCCCAGGATAGGACCCTGATTTGTGTTGGGTAGTTAAAGTGACCTGACCAATTAAGTGTGAAATCGATTTCAATAATGGCATAGAACCATATTATTGATGTTTATGTTAAGTCGAATTTATACTTGGAGAATCCATAGTCATACTTGATTTGACTTAGTTGACTCTTGATTGACTTTCCTTAGTCATTCTTTCTTGTTCTTCATTATCCTTTTCGACATTCGCCTAATCCGCCTTAGTTTTGTTTGACCAGGATAGGTTCCTTCCGCTTGGATTGGGTACCACTACTAGGTGACCTAAGTTGAATCTTGGATGAATATTTGAACTCTTTTGGCTGTTATAGTGTTAAGATATCCGGATATTCCTCTATTTGGACGTTAGGTGATTTAGAAAAACGTGATTTAGAGATTATAATGTCGATATGGTGAGACTCGAAGAAAATGAGGATATCTCTTGAGAAGTATATGATTTGGATGTGATATATTATGGGATCTAGACACCTAATGATATTACTTTGGGAAAATGATAGTAGGGGAATCACTAAGTATATTAATCAATGATAATACCCTTGTGTTATTCATTCTCAAGTACTGCACAAGCTTAAGTAAGGAATTTGACTTGTGGTTTAGGTATCAAGGATAAGATACATTAAGGATGTGACTATTATACGATCTCGACTAGATGTTACCACTAAATATCCCCTCCCGAGGATAGACAAACTATTTGATCAACTTCAAGGAGCGACGGTGTACTCAAGTTTGATTTACAACAAGGATATTATCAATCAAGATCCGTGAAGAAGGCGTTTCCAAAACGGCATTTCGGACAGGATATGGACACTACAAGTTTGTAGTGATGCCTTTCGGTATGACAAATGCACCAACAACGTTTATGGATCGATGCATCGAGTTTTTCAACCTTATTTGGATCAATTCGTAGTGATATTCATTGATGACATACTCGTATACTCTAAGTCTAGAGAAAGAGCATGAACGTCATCTCGAAAATTGTTTTGGAGACACTACGGGAGCACAAATTGTATGCCAAATTCGGCAAGTGCGAATTTTGGCTTAGTGAAGTCGCATTCTTGGGACACATAGTATCGGCCTTTGGGATCGCCGTAGATCCTTGAAGAAGGTACAAACAAGTGGTTGAATGGAAACAACCAAAGTCAGAACGGAGATCGAAGTTTCTTAGATCTTTGGATATTATCGAAGATTTATCCAGAATTTCTCCAAGATATAGGACCACTCACTCGACTAACCTAGAAACAAGTCAAGTTTGAGTGGAATGACCAGTGTTAGACTAGTTTCCAAGATCTGAAGAAACGACTTACTACAGCTCTAGTCCTAGCCCTTCCAAAGGGAAAAGAAAACTGTCGTCTATAGTGATGCATCAAAGGAGGGACTAGGAGCAGTGCTCATGCGGGAAGGAAAAGTCATTGCTTATGCATCACGAAAACTCAAGCCGTATGAGGCTAATTACCCTACGTATGGCTTGGAATTGGCGGCGATAGTGTTCGCGTTAAAGAAATGGAGACACTATCTATACGGAGCAACATTCACGGTTTACATAGATCATAAGAGCCTAAAGTATCTATTCTCTCAGAAGGATCTCAATTTGAGGCAACGGAGATGGATTGAGTTAATAGAAGACTATCACTTTGATATTCAATACCATCCTGGGAAGGCTAACGTAGTAGCTAACGCCTTGAGCAGAAAGGCAAGTTTAGCCAGACTAATGATTCGAGAGTGGAAATCATTAGAAGAGTTGAGCACTTGGAATCCGACAAGGACCAATACTCACATTTCATGTGCTAACATATCTTTTAAACCCGACCTCATCGAACGAGATCAAAGCAAAGACAAGAGACGGTTGTTTGATAAATGGTTTTATCATGATTTTGATGATTTTGTTTTTATACCAAAACAATGTTTTTAAAGGTTGTCCAAATACTCCTAAATGATTTAAAATAGTTTTAATATTTTAGGAGTATTTCTACAAGTTTATTTTCGATATAAATTGGACAACAATTTTGATGATTTTGTTTTTATACCAAAACAATATTTTTAAAGGTTGTCCAAATACTCCTAAATGATTTAAAATGGTTTCGAGTATTTTAGGAGTATTTCTACAAATTTATTTTCGATATAAATTGGACAACACTTTTGATGATTTTGTATTAATGTATTTTTACACCAAAAACAATGTTTCTAAAAAAATTGTCCTAATACTCTCGATCGGTCTAAAATATTTTTACTATTTTTCGGAGTATTTCTTGAAGTTTATTTTCGATATAAAATTGGACAATACTTTTGTTTTGAGGCAATCGGTCGCCTCCCATAGGGCATCCCATACCGAAAATTGTGAAAAGCAGTGAATAAGCTATTTTTGAAAAAAAGGGTGGTTGACCGGTCAACGGGGTGGTAGACCGGTGTGGTCGGCCGATCGGCCATCGGCGTCGCCGGTGCGGTCGGCTGGTCGACCGGCGGGTGACCGGTACACTGGGAGCATTTTTGAAACAGAACTTTCGGACTCGTTTTTTGGTTCTCGCTTTCGACCGGGTGGACATAGGGTCGACCGGTCGGACCCCGTCGACCGGTCGCCTGTGTAAATATGTTTTCTCATTTTCAAACGTCTATTTGTGCGCGACCAGTCGCCGCCTTAAGTTTGAATGACAAAATTCTAAGCTGTTGTGCAGCAGACAACTTTTCCCTAAATTGTGGGATTGATTTCTAATGACTATAATCTTGATTTTAATTGCAATTTTTTGTAGAAATCAGATTCCAGAGAGAGCCTATCAAGTATCAATCATCTCCTATAAATAGAGGAAGAATTGAAGCAACACAATAAGAGAGAAAACTACAACACAACAAGATACACTCAAGAATACACTTGTTCTTACATTGTCTTATTTCTTGTTGTAATTTGCCTAGCTATTCACTTTCACATTCTTGAGGTCTAGGCTATTCTTGATTACACTTGTACTCAATTGTATAATTCATTATCGAGTTGTAATCTTGAATTTGTGGTCGTCATTCAAACACAAGATATCCTTGTGAGTGTTCTTGTGGTAAGAACACACTTGGGTGAACTAGGTGTTATGTGTAAGAAGATTGTGGTAATCTTCTTGTTGAGGTGTTGAAGAGTGTGGTGCTCTTCAAGGGTGAAGATTGTGGTAATCTTCACAAGGTGCCATTGGAGATTGTGGTAATCTTCAAGTGAGATTGTGGTAATCTCAAAGGTGGTGTTGAAGAAGAGTGTGGTGCTCTTCAAGGTGTTGTAAGTTGAATTTGTATTAATTTTGGTAATTAATAAAATTCTTTTTCTTTTGAAATCCATCCCGGATATCTTTGGGGTGGTAGAGGATTAGGCCCTAGGTGGGTTGGACCTCTTTAAATCGACGTGTGTTGTTTACATTCCGCACCTTTATTATTGTGTTTGAGCATTCGGTTGTAAAAAGAGGGCAAAATCGAAAAGATGGAGATAATCTATTCACCCCCTCTAGATTTTCGTAGCCGCTTGGACTTACAACGGTTGTGCAACTTCAAAGACGAAAGAGAAGATACTTAAAGGAGAAGGATCGAATTCTCGGTACATGAAGATGGGATCATCGATTTTGAGAATCGAGTTTGAGTACCGAGTGACGCAGATTAGGAGCAGAATTCTAGCAGAGACACACCGTTCGAAATACACTATACATCCCTGGAGGAAACAAGATGTATAAGGATGAAAAATAATTATTGGTGGGTAAACTTGAAGAACTACGAAACGGAGTTCGTTGCGAGATGTTTGACTCGTCAACGAGTGAAAGCGAGAACACCAACGACCATCTAGTTTATTACAACCGTTGAGAATTCCGAGTGGAAATGGAAACACATAACGATGGACTTCGTGACGGATCTACCAAGGACCGTAAGAGGCCATGATGCTATATGGGTAGTCATAGACCGACTCACGAAATCGCACACTTCTTACCCATGAAGAAAATCGACGACTACTGTAAAACTCGCGCAAATTTATATCCGAGAGATCATTCGATTTGCATGGAGTGCTAGTCGACATTGTGTCGACAGAGACCCGAGGTTTGTCTCCCATTCTAGAAATGCTTACACGAGGAATTGGGAACCTCGCTAAGTTTCAAAGACAACAAAGACATCCCCAAACCGATGGCGATCGAGCGAACGTTTCAAACCCTGGAAGACATGCTACTAGCATGCACGTTGATTTCCAAGGAAGTTGGGATTCACACTTACCATTGACCGAGTTCGCCTATAATAATAACAGCCTATCAGGCCACAATTGGGATGGCACCCTACGAAGCCTTGTATGGGCGAAAGTGTAGATCCCCACTACACTGGGAGATTGATGACCAATGGACTCCATAAGAGAAATGAAAGTCGCCATCGATTGCAAAGGTCGACTTGGTTCGGGAGGCCATGGAGAAGGTCAAGTTGATCAAGGAACGGATCCACACTCAGAGCCGCCAAAAAGAGTTACGCGGATAAGAGGAGAAAGGGCTTGGAATTTGAAGCCGAAGATGAAGTATTTCTCGGACTCTTGCCACGAAAGGGATTGATCAATCCAAAGAAAGGAGGCAAATTGAGCCCGAGATATATTGGGCCTTACAAAATTTTGCGAGAGGATCGGAAAATTGGCCCACCGACTAGAGTTCTGCACAAACAAGATGCGGGAATGCACGATGTGTTCCATGTATCGAGATTGAAAAAGTATCAACCAGATCCTAAGCACATCATCACTCGTGATGCTCCTCCTCTAATGGAGAATTTATCTTACAGGAACCAATCGAATCATTGACCCAGTACGTCAATTGCGTAAGAGAGATTCCAATGGTTAAAGTTGTATGGGGAATGTAGGAAATTTATTGTTTAGATTTTGATGAATGCCATGTAAAACTTAGAATATGAAGTTGGCACCCCATTCTTGTTGTAAAATGCATTGTAATAAATAGGGTGATCAAGCCGAGTTAAGTCGCCTACGCCCAAACATGCAAGAAGACAACCGGAGAACTAGAAGGAAGACTCGCGAGGACAGTGAGTATGGCAAAGAAGAGTAGACGGGAACTCTCTTGAAGAAGCGGTGAGATGCAATCGAGTGGAGTATCGGTCAAGTCAACTCAAGAAGAGCAAGTCTCAAGTTGAAGTGACGGAAGAGTCATCCATGATTGGAAGTGACTCTAAGTCACCTGGGGAAAGCAAAGAAATGCGTCAAGTCGAGATAATCAAAAAGATCCGTTGTACAGTAAATCAAGAGAATTACTTAAACAAGTAATATCTCCATACTACCTTCTCGAAGTGCTCGAGTCCCCAGGAAAGCGTGCAAAAGGAATTAACCAATGGGAAGCACTACACCGTGTCGAACTACGAAAAGCTGGAGAACAATTCATACGAGGAAATGGCAATTCCAAGGACTACAACAAGACAAGCCAACGACGTAGTGACTTTCAAAAATAAGCCTATCTCTTCAACGGGCAAATTTTTGAAAGATCAATATAAAAGGTGAGGAGCTTATTTGAGAAAGAGAGATCAAGGAACTAAGAACTTTAGAACCAAAAACGTTCAAGCAATTATTAGAAAATCTGAAATATTCTCAATCCTCAAGCCTACACTACGAAGAACATCAATCCAACACTCACTGTGAAGGAAAGATAACTTCAATCGGTTGAAGAGGAAAATCTTGAAAAATTAAGGGGTCCACACTCCACGAAGGATTGTAGGAAGGTTGTGGTCGAACCAAGTCTTGAGCTTTTGGAGGGCTTCGTGATCAAATCCAAAGAGCTTGAGCAAGTGAGTGTAGTAGCAAAGCAGCTGCCTGTGAAGAAGTTTCGAGTCGTCACGAGAAGCCAAGGTGAGTGATCAAGGCGTCTCGGATCGAGTCCCAAAGGATCAAGTCATTTGTGTGATCAAGACTTGTATCCGGACATTACCACTTTGTATCTTGATCAATACCTAGTGGATTCCTCCGGGAGTTGGAGAAGAGAGGAGTAGAAGAATTACCCCATCTTGAACCTCTATAAAAATTTTATGTGTCATTTACATTTCAAAGCATTTTAATTCCCGCATCTTATTTGTTTAAAATCTTTGATAAATTTGCTATCCACTTGATAATTTCTAAGTACTAAACCAAGCACTAAATCCTTGCTTAATCAAACTTAAGGGTGTTAAGTCTTCCCCGAAAACAAACACAGTTGAGTTAATTTAGACTTAACATTGAGTTATTCCATCAAGCTCGGTTGAGTCTGTTGAGAGACTAACTCTCTTGATTATCTAAATCAATTTGTCCACCAAGGACACACAGTGTGTAGTATCAACTCGAATATTTAAAAGGACTAAATCGAAAATTTGGTAAGGTTTATTCAACCCCCCTTCTAAACCTTACACTTACACCCTTGGGACCTACAAGTGGTATCGGAGCGGTTGGTTCATTGAGCCTTCCGTGACCAGTTCTTGAACTAGATCTCCAAACTTTTCAAAGTCCGCTTTAGCACTTAAACTTTCAAAACTCTTTTTATCATTAAAAATTATTATCATGGAAGCAAATTTGACACGCATTCCTATGTTCACAATTGAAGAATTTGATGATTGGAAAATTCGTATGCGAGTGCTCATCTATCGACATTACATGATGAGATGTGGATAGTGATAGAAGATGGGCCCTTCGCAAATCTTAAAGGTGAACACAATCGTGAGAAGAGACCGGCTGCAGGTTTGAAGGAGAAGAGGATGTTGCTCCCTGGACGTCATGGTTGAAAACCAAGAACCGAATGGACAAATGATGACAGAAAAAAGATACAACCTGGACAATGTAGCAAGGACATCCTTTACAAAACCTTGGACAAAGCCATGTTCAATAAAGTCAAATCATGCAAAACGGCTAAAGAAATGGGACAAGCTAACATTGATTTGTGAAGGCTCGTGAGCAAATCAAAGAAAACAAATAATCGGTGGTACAGAAATTTGAGAACTTCAAAATGATCTCAGGAGAAAACCTGGATCAACTGGATGCTCGATTCACGAAATCACCAATGAGCTATCTTGCACTTGGAAAGGAATATACACAGAAGGAAATGTGTATGAAGATCCTAAAAAGTCTTCCAGCTGAATGGGAAATGAAGGTCATGGCACTGAGACATTCCATGGACCTATCAAAGACATCCAATCATGAATTATTCTCAGATCTCAAAGCCTACGAGTTTGAGTGAGAAAAAGACCGAGGAAGACAGTTGTACCCAAAACAAATGCTCTAATTGTTAAAGATGGGAAGAGAGCCGAGGTCAAATAAGTCATTGATCCAGGAAGAAATAGCCCCGATGGTTAAAAGGTTCAACAAGTTCTTCAATAAGAACTACAAGAGAGGAAAGGGTGAATCTTCCACTTAAGCACTCTAATTTTTAAGAAATAGCCCAAAATTTTTAATTCCTCGCATCTTATTTGTTTAAATCTGTGATAAATTTGCTATCCACTTGATAATTTCTAAGTACTAAACCAAGCACTAAATCCTTGCTTAATCAAACTTAAGGGTGTTAAGTCTTCCAAAAACAAACCACGAGTTGAGTTAATTTAGACTTAACAGTGAGTTATTCCATCAACGGCTGTTGAGTCCATTGAGAGACTAACTCACTTGATTATCTAAATCACCATGTCACCAAGGACACAAATTTGTGAAGTATCAACTCGAATATTTAAAAGGACTAAATCGAAAATTTGGTAAGGTTTATTCAACCCCCTTCTAAACCTTACACTTACACCCCTTGGGACCTATAGGAACCACAACCGAGACGAAGACGCAACATGGGAAATGGAAGAAGACATGAGGAATCAATATCCGAGTTGTTCCCGAAGAGAATTTGGGGACCAAATTCTTTTAAGGAGGAGAATGTGAAGCCTCGATTTTTGTTCAATAATGTATTTGTTTCACGTATCGTCCTTGTATTCTTTTGACTATTACGCGTCGCTTCGACGGGTGAATATTAATGATAAATATATTTCGCATTTAATTTCTTTTCTTTTATTTGTTACTTGTGATCATAAGCATTTATTACTTCTACTTCGCATTAATGATCACTCGATCGATCATCATTATTAATATTTGTGTACTCATTAGTCACCTTAGAATTTTTGGAGACTATTTATTTTAGAGATTTATACCTTATAGAATTAAGAATTCGATTTAGATTAAGTGATCATGAAACTTATAAGTGATCAAGGAAATCACTAATTATTTTGGAGATTGATATTATTCACCTATTATCATCAATTTTGGGACATAAAAACAAAATATGTAAATGCCACAAATACCCTTAAGGGACGGCCATGATGGGTATTTTTAGTGTAGAAATATCTCCCAACTCTTGTACACATACACCTTGTGTATTCATCTTGTGTATTAATACACCATTAATTCAAATCTTATACACAATACCTTATACACCAATTCTTTATTATAAACTTACCCAATATGTTGGAGGCTTCCCAACATTCCATGCCAACATCCTCCTCAATCCCTTCAATTTCATCCTCCCATGCAAGATCACACTTTGACCAAGGCCTTTGTCCCCATGCTAGAGACAAGTTGGAAGACATAGAATTTGATCAAAAAATTTGTCTCCTCCCCTCTCCACCTCAATTTTCGTCCATAACACCTTGAGGATCAAAAACATTTGATCAAAATATCATTTTCATCCAACACATTCATAATTCAAGCATTTTCTCCAACTTCTCTCTAAAATCTCCAACATCTCTCTAAGTATATCTTCATCCACTCCTTCATATCTTCAAGAACACTTCTTCATATCTTCAAATCTTCAAACACCATATCTTCAAACCTTCAAACACCATTCCTTCACATCTTCAAATCTTCAAACACCATATCTTCAAATCTTCAAACACCATTACTTCACATCTTCAAACCTTCAAACAACATATCTTCATATCTTCAAATCTTCAAACACAATTCCTTCACATCTTCAAACATCCTTCACAACTTCAAGAGCATCTTCTTCATATCATCAAACACTTCTTCTTTCTTCAAACAACTAAACAAAAACAAACATTCTTCCTACTTAAATCATAAAATTCGAACCATCACTACCAAGGTAAGGAAAATGTCTTTTTCAATCCATTTTTGATATCACCTAACTCATCTCTTTCACCTTCTAATTTAAGTTTGATTTTTGATTTTGAGGTATACCTAGAAGACCTTTGAAGTTGTTAAGAGACTTGTCATCTTGAAGAAAATTGTGAAGTTTTTGGTACATTTTCTTCTTTCTTCTTTTATATTTTCCAAACTTTGACACTCCATTTTCATTTTTGGAGTTTTAGGGGCTGACTTTGGAGGTTAACATTAAGGGTGACTAAAACCTTGCACTTGGAAGCCATTACTAGTCACACTTTATTCACTACACAAGGTAAGTGTAGTAATTCCAATTTTTACTCATCTTCTTCTTCCCCTTATATTTTAACCACATTCTTCTAACTCCTATTTTTTTTTTTTGATATTCTTTGACTTAGGGGCTGACCTAAGTCACTCCTTCATTGAGAGAGATTTATTTCATTTTTTCCCAACAAACCGAACTTTAAGGTGGGTGGAAAAATCCTTTCAACTCCTAGGTGTTTTAATTCATAAAAATGCATGTAGTATTTTGTTATTGAGCATTTGAGATATATATTATGTATTGCATGCTATTTTCTTGTATCAAGTTGAAAAATTTCTCAAGTGTTGCTCAAAATGCGATTTATCGAAAATTAGGACATACATGTACACTTTATTGTCATATTTGATAAATTCTTGTATGAGATGGTTATGTATGTGTATGACTCATGAAAAATATATTTTGTATGACATATAACCTGGAAAAGTCGAGCATAATTGATTAAAATTCGATTTTGGACTTAAAATGCAAAAAATGGGAAGTTGGTGGACTTAATTGCAAGAAAATAAAACTTAAGGGACCCCTCTGTAATTTTTGATTTTGGGACTGAACTCAGGTTCAAAAATTACATTTTGACATTTTAATAAAGTTTTAAGAGTTTTTAGATAAATAAAATCAACACTTAAAAGCCCAAGGACTTAGATTGTAAAATTTGAGAAGTTTAAGGGCTATTTTGCAAATTTCGAAACTGTACCAGACCCTAATTTCAAAATTTGAAATTTTAACTCTTAAGGGACTGGAAATAACATATTTTAAGTGTATTCCAAAAATCCAAGTGTTTAGAGCTTGGAAAGTAATTTTATAGAAATTGAGGGACCAAATTGTAAAAGATTAAACTTGAGGACAAAATACAATTTCCAGGACTTATGCAGTCCATGCACCTGGAAATACTAATTTAACTATAACATAATAATATCTTGGACCCAAACTTCAAATTTCATACCAATTGGACCCTAAAAGCCTTAAAGGCAATTATTTCAAAATGGGACAAAAATAAAATTTCAAAAGTTAAAGGACCTAAACTTATTTCTTTTTAAAACTGCTTTTGTCCCAATATACCACTAACCATAGTGATATTTTCCAACTGGAATCACATTAAAAGCTCTTCCGGTTTGTGAGTTCCAATTATTTTAAACTTAGAGCCGAAATGGCAATTTTAACAAATTTGGGGCCAATATGAAAATTTTATAAAGAATCGACCTCAAAACTTCAGAAACCAGAATCTCTGAACAATTTGGAGAATTTAGGAACTGACCTCATAATTTTTCAAGGTCGGGATATTTATTTATTCAATTTTTAACCCCAAAAGTATTGATTTTTACAAAACGGGCTAAATTGTAAATTTTCTTTTTATCAAGGACCTAACTCAAATTATTTTCCTTTTACTAAAACAGCCCTGGACCCTCTGACTTCAATTCTTAATTAAAATATTTTATTTTCTCAAAATCTCTTGACTTATCGGATCGTCTTGACCGATTAATACCCGATCGCGGGGCGACTTCCCCTCGTCTTGCGATTTTGAATCTATAACGGGACTTATGTTCCACTTAATCTTTCAAGATATCGAAGATTACTTATCCTCCCGATAATCATCTTCATCCAAATAACTCCACCATCGCCATAATTGCTACTCGCGAATTTTGAAAACTTTCTGAATCGCTTCCCGAATCAATAATACTCATTGCCTGGTTGACTACTTGAACTTGTATTTACTTTTCTCGCTGAGTCAACTTGGTGTGTCGAGCTCACAATCGGAATGGATCGTCGGGGGATGGAACCGGGCAGCTCGGGCCGCTATTTCACTCTTCCGGCCCCATCGCCCTAATCCCGCGAGGGACGGAGTTTGTCCGAGGAAGCGGGTCGTAGTACTTGAGGTATAATCATGATTATGACGATCCGAGCCTTGCTAGCTCCACTGTGGATTTTGTCTTTGCCTACGAGCGATAAGGTGACGAGTCTTGACCATCTTACTCGGGAGTTACAAGGAAGAACGAAGGAATTGTTGTATGATCCACACGATTAGGAGTTAATCGGACCCGTTTAGTTGGCGCTACAAATCCGCACGCAACCGCTTACTTGCCTTGCATAGGATTGGCGTTACAAATCCGCACGCAATCCTCCCGATTTGCTTGAACCATAGTGCTGCGTGACCACGAATCGTTTTCTTAAATCGTATAAGTATATTACATAAATATATTTTTCATGACGCTTGTGGATCAGATGTGAATTCATGCATCATCTCTCACGCATTTTCATACAACTAAATTTCTCGCATTAACTATATAAATCGCCACACTTGCACACGATCACCCCATCCACCGAGATTTGTCTCACCCCCTCCCATTTTCTAACCTTAGAAGATGACTTTGTCGAAGAAAAGTCGGACCCGCTTGGATTGAATTCTCGTGTCCACTGTTGGTCTTACTTCCTATTGATATCTATGTTGTTGTTGACTTTCTTTTGTTTTTCTCTTGTTGGACTCTTTTATTTTCTTTTGCCATTCGGACGTAATTTAAGGGCATAGGACTCTTTGACACTTAAGTTGGTGATATGATGTGTACTTTATTTCCTAGTTCGACCGTAAGCTATTTGGTTGTTGGGATGTATTTGTAATCGTCTTTGTCTTGTAGTTTTTCGTTGCTTTAGACCTTGTTTCACTTGGGATTGTTGCATCGTTTTCTAGAATGTTGGATTTATTTCTGTTTAAGTGATTGATCGCCGTCGCGTCGCGTTTGGGGCGTGACACCAACTTCATCGCATATTTCATTTTTGTCATATTTTGATTCTTAATAAGTGTGAGAATTGGTGTCATATTTTTCTTTCAAGGTTGTACTAGATTAAGATGCAATTATTTTCCCAAAGTTGTTCGTATGTGTAAATTATGGGCATGAATGTTTTTCAAAGTTGGTCGTACAATAAATGAAATATTAACATGTATGTCGGATAATAAGTATAGTAATTAAGGAAATATGAGACAACAAAACATAGTTTTTATAACATTATTGATTTTATTAGATTTATTTTGGGGGTATTTTTTATTTTTTGTGGATTTGTCATGCATTTTATTTATTCACGTTGTTAAGTCAATTTTTTATTTTTTGAAATTTTTATGTTGGAATTTGTATTGTATTTTTTTAGATATTTTAAATATTATGTTATATTCGAGTTCTCATATTTGGTATTTTTCAAATAGTGCGATGCACGAACTGTATTTTTACAAAATAATTTTTAGTGATTGCAAAAATTTTAGAATTTCAATAAATAATAATATAAAGATAATTAATTTGATTATAAATCATACAATTAAACAATATATATACATACACATAAAGAAATTTCAAACACACAAATTCATATGCAACTAGATGAGGCCCTTGTGCAATGCACGGGCAATCGTAATAATAAGTGTAGCTGTCAAATGGGCCAGTCCCGAGCTAGCCCACTGGGCCAAAGAGAAAATCCTAGTTGGGTCCGACCGAAATTCCTTCTAATCGCTATTTTTGAGTTCGGTCGGACCCACTCCACCCCATAAAATGACCTGCCCGATCGGGCCACCAAACTTTGTGGACCTAATTTAAGTTTTTAGTACATTTTAAAATAAATAATATTCATTATTATATACTCATATTTTTATAATAATAACAAATATGTGTGGCATTAAATTAAAAAATATTAATTATATTTAATTAATTTAAATAGCAAAACCAATGCATCATTTTTTTATAATTTTTGAAATCGCATTATAATCTATTTTGATAATATGTTGAAAAGACATATTTTTAGGATCTTTTATTTATTTTAAATTTAAATAACAATTTTATATTATACTTTAAACATATTTACAATATTAGTTAAACATTGTTAAAATAAATTAATTCAATTTTATTTATAAATACAATAATACAATTATAAGATTGTACTTTAGCAATTATATTACAATACAATTATATATAATTTCAAATATAATGACTCATTAATATATTTTAATTTTGTGCACACTCTGTATATATTTTCTTCAGCTTTTAAATAGTTATATTCTTTTTTTAGTCATATATTATGAATTATATATTAAGGATCGTATTTATATCAAACTTTAAAAATATAAAAAACCCAGTCCGAATTGTTCTAAAATAATTTGTTCAAAATAAAAATACGATATCACACTCCAAACATGTGTTTTCAGTAATGTTTATAAATTTTAAACATTTTGAAAAAATGAAGTCAGTTTGAATTTGTCTATAATTATAATAATAACTTTAATGATGTATATTGTAATACCAAATTACGATTCTAATTTACTATATTCAAAAATATATAAATCTCACTACAATTAAAAATTTGATTATAATTATAAAATTATATTACATTGATTGTTTGAAAACAAAGATATAATATTATATCCAATTATATTGATTTGTTTTATATTTTTCTTTAGATATTTTTGAATCTGTTTAATACAATATTTAATACTGATTAGTTGTACATAAATTAAATTGTTAATGCATACAATATTAAATAATTTTAATAATTTCTGGACAACAAACTATTTTTTTCTTTTAAAAAAAAATATTTCCAAATTCACGTGTATAGTATTTAATTTTAGTTAGACATACCTAAATTAAAATGTTAATGCGTACCATAATGAAGATACATACAATTAATGTTATATTACAAATATATTGGGCATATGTATCCATTTTGCTTTTTTGTATTTTTAAAAATAAAATTATCCAATTTCGTTTTTTAGCAAGTGCAAATAGGCGGAAAAATAAATTTGGAAACATATTTGTTATTATATATACTTGTATTTTTCCGTGCAATGACGAGGTGTGTTGTGTCAAGGCACTCAAATTGCATCCATATAAAAGTTAGAATGTTAATGAATATAACAACGTATAATACAAACTTCAAACAAATCAAGTTGAATCACTACAATTTCAAATTATAAATTTTGGAATACTTCTTTATACATAACATTATTCGTCTGTTTGGTTTCATTTTATCGTTGTCACAAACTAATATTCTCAAACCTTTTCGATATGTGACTTGTGAAACAACATCATATAATTGATCATGATGAAATTTGGGTTCTTTATGGAGAACTAATGTGAATAATTAAGAAATTTTATTATTCTTATTATTTGCTATGTTTTGTAACATTAATAGATGATTTTACTTTTCGACACTTGCTTTGGAATATTTTTGTTTCTTGAGTAATTCGGTGTTCAATGGTGTAGTGATTTTGTATTTTTATATTATCTTTTACTTTAAATTAGGGAATTATCCATCTTTTATGGTAATTCAATTTAATTTTGAGAAGATGATATATTATTATTCGACAGTTTAATAAAGTATAGCATTAATATGTATATTAATTTTTTATTGTCAATATTTATATGTTATACCTTTGAAAATTTGTATATCCGAAATACTATAATTACACATCGACAATCCATGTAAATTAAAAGGCAAAAACTTGTATAGACCGTCTTACGGATCCTATTCCGTAAGACGGATCCTACTCGCGCCCTTGCGCCCGCCTGCACCACCCCGGCGCCCAACCCACCCGTTATATTAAAAAAAAAAAAATATGCGGCGTTTGTGGGAAATTGAACCTACGATCCTATGGAGACATAAGGTGTTATTCTACCACTAGACCACCGGTGCTTGTTGTGCATACTTACTATAAACATGAGTATAACCATGAATATAAAGCTTCATTATCATCCTTTCATTTTAAAAATTTAAATTCTCTGAATAGGAATGATACTTTATCCGAAATAGTGATACTTTTGAGTAATAAATATGATACTTTTAAGGTGAACATTGATATTTTAATTTTTACATATTCAAAAATAAGATTTTTGATATACTCATTCTAGTCTCATAGCTAATGTTTTTACATTGAAAAATTGATACTTATCTTTGAAATAGTGATACATTTGATATTAAATATGATACTTTTATGATGGACAATGGCATTTTAAAATTTTAAATTCTCTGAATAAAAAGTAATACTTTATCCGAAAATAGTGATACTTTTGAGTAAAAAATATGATAGTTTTAAGGTGAACATTATTCAAAAAATAAATTTTTTTGATGTACTCATTCTAGTTTCATAGCTAATGTTTTTTACCATTGAAAAACTAATACTTGTCTTGGAAATAGTGATACTTTTGATGTTAAATATGATACATTTGTGATACTTCAATCTAATGATTTTCTAATATCGATTGTATTAAAAAAATATGATACTTTATCCCAAAAATGGATACTTTTACTCATAAAAGTGGTACTTTTAACTCTGTCATATTTATTTTTCTTTTTCACTTGCATCTTGAATTCATACTTCGTGATTTATTTACAAAAACATGATACTTTATCTAAAAAAATGGATACTTTTACTCATAAAAGTGCTACTTTAGCTCTGTCTTATTTATTTTTCCTTCGTGATTTAAAGTATCATATTTTTTTAATATAGTCACAAATTAGAAATGAAGGAAAGAAGAAAAAATAAAAAATAAATATGATATAGTTAAAGTAACACTTTTATAAGTAAAAGTATCCGTTTGTTGAGATAAAGTATCATATTTCTTAATACAGTTACAAACTAGGAACAAAAAAAGAGGAAAAATAAAAAATAAATATGATGTAATTAAAGTAACACTTTTATAAGTATCCATTTATTGAGATAATGTATCAAGATTTTTTAACAGACTTGGGTTCGGTTCTTAGCCTTTACATTTTTAGGCATTTTTAATTTTTTTTAATTACCAGGCGTATTTATGAATGAGTTTATATAAATTATTATACTAAAATTGCACAATAAGTACTAGTGGTGTAGTGGTAGAACACCACCTTAGGTCTATTAAGGTCGCGAGTTTAATTCCGCACTGGAGCAGATTTTTTTTAAATAAGAGGTGTGGCTAGTGGGCTCGCGCTGGAGCATATTTTTTTTTAAATAAGAGGTGCGGCTGGTGGGTCAAGGGCGTGCGTTGGGTGGTGGGCGCGGGGGGGGCGTTAGGTTGGTGGGCGCGGCAATGGTCGCGGTCGGGCTCCGTAAGACGGTCCTACATGAGGCCTACTCAAATTAAAAACCCATCAACATTAGATTTACAGAATTATCGACATAAATTATTCAATGATTGATTTTATTTTTGTATTGGCAGAATTCGATTGCAATCAATAAAATATTAAGAGTGTAAAAAACAAAAATTTACCATAATAAAGTACTTGTTTCAACATCGTAATTAAAGATTAATGTCTTAACGAAATTACTTTGATGGAAGCCTATAAGTGTTGATCCAATTTTTAATCATATTTTTTTATTATTACTTCACCAATTACCAAATTTGATGTTAGATATTGTAGGTACATTTCTACTATTATTGGAGGGTAGTTTAGGCAGAAAATATATTGAGATACTATTTATAAGTGACTTTCTTATTATATATATATATGTATGTATCTATTACACAAAAATCATGTTATATATTTGGTGGCATAGCTTTAGGAAAAAATTAAAATATTTCAAAAAAGTAGAAATTATTCTATATATAGACACATATGTAAAAAATGTATCAAACATACAAATTCATATCTAATATTCCAAATATAGGACTTTGAAAGATGAATATCAAAATATGTTGATAAATATAAAAATAATTTATGTTAACATAAAAATTACGTTAATAATATTAAAAATAATTATATATATATAATACTATTATGAATATAATTCTATTTGAAATATAAGTTTAATTTATTATTACATAAATATATATTGCTATGTATGGATATATGTAATATATATTTATAATACTTGGATATATATTATGATATATTCTTCGATTATAATAAGTATTTCTAATTTAATTTAATAAAATTAATTATTTATATAAAAAATGGGCTAATAAAATTAATTATTTATATAAAAAATGGGCTAAGCCTTGAGATAACAACTATACATATATCACAAATATCAAAATAAAGATGTCCAATAGCCCAAAATGTGTAATTTTAGTAGCCCATTACAATATAAAGTTTTAGTAAATATAACTTTTTTTTATTTTTATACTTATTTTTTGTTTTATATATGCAATTTGGATGCTAAAATCGATGATCGTAAAAATACGATTAATTTGATATATTATACGTCAAAAAGGATCAAAAACAAAAAAGTTATTAAATTTACAAAAGAAAAATAAAAAGAGAAAATAACAATTAATGAATCACACACATAGATTTGGAAAACTTATTTTCATATGATGCTTTGTTATTGTATACACATAAGTCATATATAGATTTTCCAGAATTAATTTACTAATTACCAAAATTAATGTTACATATTGTAATTATATTTTACTAATTCTAGAAAGGTGTATTAGGCGAATTTTTTTTTGATTACTATTTATAAGTGACTTGGTTATTATATATATATATATAATCCAAATGTACAACTTTGAAACTTGAATATCAAATTACATTGATATTTTGTGTCTTTCAGTTATGAGGATCTATCAGGTTTTGTGCCAATTGTCGAATTGTGGGACATAATATTACGCCATGTCGTCAAACATGTTCTAAAGATAAAGCTACAAAAAATGAGATTAAGGATAATCATATTGAGATGGATAAGCAACATCGACGTGCACGATCTACTTCCTGTAAAATTTACAAGCCACAATCACTTTTGCAATTGGATAAACAAATAAAAGAAGGTCTCTTTGAGACCATCTTGCGGATCTAGATACCGTAAGATAGATCCCCAACCTCAAATGGATCCATATACATGTTAACATATAATATATATATATATATATATATATATAGGATTTAGATCTGGTGAGTCCAGATAAGTTATATAAGCATGTGAGAACGAATCTGGAGTGTTGAATTATTTTTTAAACGGTTTAGATTTAAATGGTTTTTAGGTTTTTTTATATTAAATTTATTGATGAAAATGACACTTTGGTAATTCCAACTTAATATCAGTTATTAGGGTGGAGTTATTTTTGTGGTGCTTCTTCACGTTCCTAGAATTATGGGATCCCAATTGGAAATGTTTCTTTGTGTATCTCTTCCTTCTAATTCTTCTCTTTGTCAGTCTGTATAAACTAAAACAAGTTCTCCAATTTCTCTCGTGCCTTTTGTTAAACAAGTCCTCATCTCTCTCTCTCGAACACACACAGGCTCGCACAGGCACGCACATCGACTCCACGACACGCACGTCATCTCGACTCGATGGCAACAACATCAAAATCGACAGCACCCACATCATCTCGACTCATCTCGACGTATCCAGATTTTGAGGGGTTTGGAATAACATCGCGTATTGCAAAAGGACAAGGATTTATTTTTTATTTATTTTTCATATTTTGTAACTTTTTGAGTCTATTTGGGTTCGAGTCTACTCGCTAGACTCAAATACAAAAAGGAGGTGTAACACGAGATGTTACGATACTTGTGACAACACATTCAAAATATGCAATACAATATGATTTTTCTGTCTAACTTCTCGCAATGAAAAGTCCACTATATATAAGCAACAAATCCAACCTGGGAATAAAGTCGGTGAGTGGGCATTAACTTTTCTTGAATCAGGTGTTACAACCCCATCAATAACTACTATATGAGGAGTTCCAAACTCCAAGACACATATGAATCGGACACTTGCAATGTCAAAGCCAAGCCTAGTCCTCAGTCGTAGTCCCGGCCGAGGCCGAGCTAGAGCGGGCGACGCGTCTTGCGCGTGTGGCCCACTTGTGATCATCCACTGTGTTATAATATATCCAACTAATTACATCTTCTAGTATTAATAATATGATAATCTATGCTTTATATTCTATGTGGGATAATGCCTAAAACCTTTTAACTCCTTTACATAATGCTCATTCGTGCCACCAATTTCATACTACGAACATCTACTCGGAACGTAGATTTACAATTTTCAATTTAATTCCTCCAAAATTAAATATTTAGCCACAAAAAGTTTGTCAAAATTGGGCGACGCCACGTTATGAAAAATCAAATTTCCATCAATCCCCACATGAGTTGAAATTAATACATGTATGAATCAGACTCACAAATAGTCATCAAGAGACAATATTGCACCAAGAAAGGTAACTTGCGACTTTGAACCTTCCATATTCAATACAACAGAGGGTACATTGGCGACTTAGTGGATGCAATGTCTTGAACTATTCCTCTGGTGGTGTATGAGTCAACAATATTAATAGAATAAGGTCTCAACACCTTATGTTCTCACGATTTGTGTATGTTTGTTTGTGGACACCTCTTTAGATTCATAAGTGTTACTTTGAGGCGGCCCACACTTCTCACTTGCATAAGTGATCTCCTATCCCAATATCCCGACATACTCAACCTTAACGAGGTGTAGGAATAATTAAAAGTCAAATGACTTAGCCTTCACCACAACTTTGCAGAGGTTGCAACACTTGGCTTTGCTTTCTAGGGATGAGTTGAAACATTATTTCCAAGTGTTACAACATAATCTTCATAGCTTAGTTTTCCCATTGAACTAAGTTATTGAGATCTCAAATCATCATGGTTAGGTTACCACTATGATGGTTATTTTACTTTATGGACTTTAAGCCCATTCCCTCTAGCAATTTACTTAATTGATCTCTATTGTAGCTTTTGTCAATTGATTTGTCAAAATTGTCTTTGACTTAACGTAGTCAATTGACATCACATCATTTGACATCAATTATTTTATGGTATTTTGTCTCCGACGAATAGTAGAGACTTACCGTTATTTATACTTTTATGTGCCCTTCCTATAGCCGCTTGATTATCACAATGAATCATCACAGAAGACACATATTTTTTCCAACATGGAATATCTTCCAAAAAATTTCGAAGCCACTCTGCTTCTTCACTAGCTTTATTCGAAGGTATAAACTCAGATTCTATGGTGGACCGAGCTATACATGTTTGCTTTCTGGATTTCCACGACACAGTATCACCTCTAATGGTGAATATGTAGCCACTAGTAGAATAAGAATCTTTCGAATCCGAAATCCAACTAGCATCATTATACCCTTCAAGTACAGTGGGACATCTCGAGTAGTATATCACATAATCCAGGGTATACTTCAAGTATTTTAACACTATTGTTAACGATTTTCAGTGCTTATGGCTTACACTGCTCTTGAACCTATTCAACTTGTTTACATGAAAGGCTAAGTCTGGACATGTACAGTTCATGATGTACATCAGACTGCTTATTATACGTGAATATTCCATCTGAGCCACTGGTTCCGCTGTATTAGTAATCGGATTTTCACTTAAATCAACGGGTGTTTTTTACCGTGAACCATCAAACATATCAATTTCTTGCGCACTTTCTCCATATACAGGATTGTGACAAGACAATCCCATCAAGAGTTCTGTTGATTTTTATCCTTAGGATCACATCGTAGTCCCCATATCCTTCATGTCAAAGTTTCTCTTTAACATCCTTTTTAGTGTCCATGATAGAATCATGACTCACGCCCATGATTAATAAATCGTCTATGTATAGACAAACTATGCCAATTATTTTAATGTCCCTTTGATATATACACACTTATCACACATTGATTTTAAATCCATTTCACAACATCATATTCTCAAATTTAAGATGCCATAGTTATAGAGCTTGTTTGATCCGTACAATTATTTTATTAGCTTGCACACATTTTTTCTTAACCGAAACAGGGTAAAACAAACCCTTCGTAATTTCATATATATTTCTCGCATCTATTTCTCCATTTAGAAACATCGTCTTGACATCCATCTAGTGAATCTCAAGATTGTGCAAAACATCAATTGCGATAAACACCCGAATAAATGCAATCCTCGATTCTTTGGAGAATATGTGTCAAAGAAATCATACCCTTTTTTTTTTATTTAAAGCCTTTGGCTACAAGTCGAGCTTTATACTTATTAATAGTTCCATCTACTTTATACTTTTTCTTTAGGATCCACTTACATCGAAAGGTTTTATGACAAGACACGGGATCAACCAACTCCCACGTATGGTTTTGCTTGGAATGGACTCGATCTCACTATTGATAGCTTCTTGCCAAAGCGTAGCATATGGACAACTTAGAGCCTCTTTAATCGAAGTTTGGCTCACCATATATCATAAATATTATAAAGTCATATCCAAAAGATTTATCAACCTTAGGCCATTTACTTCACCTTAGTTCTTCACCACTTGGTGTACATGTTGAACTAAGCGTCCCCGCCAAATGTGATCGTAGATGTGGTACTAGATGCTATAACATCCGAAACAACACCTCCAATATCATCTACATCACATCTGCCGCAGTTGTTCCGGATGTAATTCCATCTACAAATCGCATTTGAATACGTCTATTATTCAAAACTCCCATCTATCATTTTCTACAAGGATAAATATTCTCAAAGAATATATCATTCTTTGATCAATTCTGTACTACCAACCGCCATTTTCGATTTCCCGATTTATGTACCATAAAATGATATGTACTATTGTTAAGTGGATAACCTATAAACACACAATTGACCATTTGAAGATCGATTTTAACTTGTTTTGGTTCAAGTATTGTAACCTTAGCCAAACACCCCAACACTTAAAGGTATTTATAAGAGAAACATGATTTCCCCACAATTAAGTAAGAAGTTTAGCCTTTCCTTTAAGTGGTATTTATTCAATATATGGTTGGTTGTTAAAACAACTTCCCCCACATATTCTAGGGTAATCCAAAACTAATCAACATAGTATTCATTATTGCCTTAAGAGTCCGATTTTTGCGTTCAACAACACCGTTAGACTGTGGTGAATATGGAGCCATTGTTTGATGAATTATTCCTGACATGGTACATAAATCTTCAAATGGTGCAACATATTTGCCACTTGTATCACTCTGAATTATCTTAATGTGGCTGCCAAGCTGATTTTAACTTCATTTTTATAATTTTTAAAAACTTCAAAAGCTTTATCTTTACTTCTTAACAAATATAGATAGCAAGATCTTGTGCAGTCATCAATAAACGTGATCAGGGGCGGACCCAGGTTTTGTAACTGAGGGGGGCCAGCTACGGATGAGTAGACGTGAGTACCCACACATGTTCGGATCCTGATGGATGGTATCGATATTTTTTTTTCGGGTTTGGAATAGTTATATTACTTGCAAGTAATAAGTATAATTTCTTGTTGGGTTTGGGATAAGTATGTGTAGTATTAATATCATAGAGTTTTCGAGATACACTATCGCTAACAGTTAAAAACGAATTATCAAATATTTATATATATATTAATTATATTTAAACATGTTGTCTTTGCATTAAAAATTACATCAATATTCATCGTTAAATATTTTAAAATACATCACTAAATCCTAATCAAGATTTATATTCCACTATTTTAAATATTATGATATATATATATATATATCAAGACCCAAACGATAATTTATTCAAACTTGAAGATAATACTCATGAGCTTGTATAGTTTACAACAAATTTTTGATCAATAATTTGGATTGGAATAAAAATACTAAACTAGTAAAATACTACATATACATACATATATATATTATATAACTAAATAATATATATATAACTAAATAAATATATAATAGTAGGGAAAATGAAATTTTATTTTTTGGGGGCAAGGCATAGGGTGCGTCCCGCCCGAACGTGATGAAATATTTTTACCACCTTTAGTTTGCACAAACTTCACATCACACACATCGTGTGTATCAACTCAAAGGCGAAATGCTCATTTTATGAGAATGGAATGGTAAACTTAGCCATTATAGCTTCAACACAAACTTCACACTTTTTTGTGAGTTTACTTTTGGTAAATTAATTAAATCCAAATTTACTAATCTTTTTATAGCATCGCATTTACATGTCCTAGTCTAATATGCCATAAATCGAGCACTCAAGAATGTAAACAGGAATAAGATGTATTCTTATTCATTTCTTCAAAACAATATTCAATAATTACATTCATTTTGAACAATACCTTGTCTAGATAACCCTTACCAAATAACCGTCCAAACTTGCTAAGTACAAATTTTTTCAGGACTCAAAAACTAATCTAAACCCATGGTTGACCAATAGTGAACCCGAAACCAGATTTTTACGGATGTATGGGACATGCAACACATCATTCAACTTCAACTCCTTGCTCGAAGTAAGCTTCAAAGACCACCGCACTAATGCCGGCCAACATCGAAGAGACGTGATTCCTTATGTGGAGCTTCCTACGATCGATGGGATGTAAGAGGAGAAAACATCACATGGCAAGTGGCACCGATATCCACAAACCACTCTTTTCGGTTATCTACAGTTGGTTTCAAACACCTTTGTCGACATGTCAACAACGGTTAGTTCGCTTTGTTCAACTACATTGACATTGGATTGTTGTTTGATTTTGTTTTCTTTGGCTCACGGCAATCCTTTGCCACATGGTTTGGTTTGCTACAATTGTAGCAACTCCCCAGAAATTTTCTCGCTACCGATATATTGTCTTTATGGTTAAGCTTTTTCTTGAATTACTTGATGAGCCATGCGCCATCAAGTTTACTTTCTACTATATAGGGATAAGCATGGAATTAGAGTCGATCCTCCTATTGTCTTCCTCAATTAAGGTTTGACAATCGGATCCTCTAGTTCCATCTCATTTCACTTATGTTTGGGATAATTCTTAAAATCCCTCCCTTCATCTTGGGGGCACTTTCCCAATCAAGGTGACAACTTGAAATGCCTTTGAAAAGGCCATTCCTCGGCATATATTTCATGTATGATCAACTAGAACTTTTGAACTTGTTCCATCACGGTTTTTAGAATCAACTATCACAAAATTCAAGAACTTATCGACAACAATTTTTTTGTCTTTGGCATATATCCCGGTTTGGTACTTTTTCTCCAAAAATTCTACAATTCTTGGGAGGATTTCACTACATAGTACACAATCGTAGTGCATCACTAAGTCATTTCGGATATAGTTATGGCACATGAAATCACCCTAGCCATATGCTTCAAATATAACGATTTTTCAAAGATTAGTTTCGCCTTCAACCATCAAAAGAGTGTCCTTAGTCACGATTTTGCCAAGCTAATGGTCGTCAGGTAAAATAACATTTTTGCCGCCACCTCTTGAAATTGAAATCCATAATTTTTGGGTTTCTCAACTTGAACGGAGGGGTGATCGGGGTTCGCTAAAGTATTTGTCATCGTGAGGTTTGTTATTTGTCTTGTGATTGTTGAATACAAAGTGTTACAACGGGAAGCCTTCAACAATGTTTACAAACATAATAGAATACAAAGAAATAGAATCTATCTATTATGACTTATCTTAACTTGCAATTTCGAAACCGGATAAAAGCCGAGTCAAGATGGAACTCTTTTCGCAAGTCAAATATGTTTCGACTATTGCTCATGGAATAACGAATATCCCCAAAGATAAAACGACTTTACGTCTTTTGTACAATAGCACAATTGATAAAAAGCACTTTTCGAACTAGAAGGAGTGAGAGAGACCGTTGCACTCAAATGCGAGAAAGAAGGTCCGACATGAGATGTTACGACACTTGTGACAACACTTTAAGAATATGCGATATTATGATTTTTTACATGTAACTTCTCTAATGAAAAATCCAAATTTATATATAGGTAACAAATCCAACCTCGCAGGAAATAAAGTCGGTGAGTGTGCATTAACTTTTCTTTAACTATCGGGTATTATAAACCCATCAATGACCTCTATCTTAAAGAGTTACAAACTCCAACCGATACATACAAATTTAGACACTTGCAATGTCCAGATTCACTAGGCCCAGAGTCTGAATGGGCCAAAACCATTTTCATGTGACAAAACTATAGTGAACACGAACCCCACCCAAAAGGCGGCCCAATCCAATGTCCGATCTACTGAAAGTGCCGGGCAGCGGGCGCCCACATGTGGCCACTTAGTCATCCATCCACTTGTGTTATAGTATATCCAATCAATAACACCTTCTCGTATTTATACTAGGAAAAATTGTGTTTTATATTTTATGTGGGACAATGCTAAAACCTTTCAACTCCTTTTATATAATGTCCGTTCGTGTAGGCCGACTTATCGTATTAATTTCTCACTCACCAAAATTTGGTTTTGAGAAATAAAAATACTACGAATATCTACTCGTAATGTAGATTAACAATTTATAATTTAATTTCTCGAGAATAAATATTTAGCCATCAAAATTTGGTCAAAGTCGGATCGACGCCACTTTATCAAATACCAAATTTCCAAAAGATAAGACCCATTTTGACCATTAGTCCCGCTAACTTTATATATTTGGCCAAATTTATATGGCTTTTACCGTAATAATGTTATCAAAAGTTATGCAAATGTGATATTTATATAATTTTGTAGATATTATATGAATTATGAAATAAACACCAACATGTATAAATCAGAGCTCTTAGAATAATATACACACTTATATGGATTGGTTTTACTATACCCATTATCCGAAGCCACTGCTCAGTCTAAAAGTCAATATTCGCTACCCAACCATACCCATTTATTTGTCTCATACTCACCCCAAATAAGGCAAATCTCATTTTATGGCATGAAACAACTTTTCTCTATCTTCCTTCGTGGGTGTTCATTATATTTCCTTTTATATTTTAGTAGATTGTATTAATTGTTTCCTTTTATAGTCATTCCCTTTTTTCTTTCTTGTTACTTAGGTATTTTTCTCTTCACTTTACGAATATTATTATTTTCTTATTGTAGGAACTTGTAGCGTTAGTTTTCTCTATATTCACTTGACCTTTCTTCTCTAGTTTGTTCTCTAATGTAATGTTTCTGTTGATTCTAAT